>JAPKLW010001314.1:666-100891 GCA_026898455.1 Plectranthus barbatus
ATCTAGAATGAATCACGATTGGGAATGAGTGGGGGGTTCTGAAAAATCGAATTAACAAAGTTATATATAGAGGTGGAGGTGTATCAAATCAAATCTAGGGCTAAAGATATGAAAAATCTCGAATTAAGCCAATTTCCCGCGCCAGGAGGTCCGCGTCGATCGAAGAGGCATTCCCGTCAATCGACGTGGCATCCAATTCGCCGTCGATAGATGCTGATTGGCGTTTGTCGACGTAGCTTCTCTCCCCTTCTGCGCGGTCTCACGGTTTTGGCCATAACTTCCTCTCCCGAACTCCGATTGACCCGATTCCAGTTGCGTTGGAGAGCTAACTCAAAGAATCATCCATTTCCATGCACCAATAGCCCGAATTACTCTTGTGGTAAAACTCTTCACTACTACTCTTACACATCACTGCTTTCGGAATGGTTTTCTCATGAGTTTAGGCCTAAAAACCTGCATAAACATCAAAACACACCTAAAACCACCTAATATTGACATCATGCATAAAATATATATATAAATTCAATAATTCTACATAAAATATTATAAAAATAATATAGATAAGTGAGTGAAATAACAAGCTTATCAGCATCCTAAGAAGTCATCAAGCTGGTTCTGTGTCAAGGTATGCATCTGATCGCCTAATTGGAAGTGGATGGAGTGTGGCTCCACCTGCTAAGGTAACATTGTCACCATGAGGGTGGCAAAGAACTCTTGGACAAGAATCGGGTAGGTGAGCCAGTGGGCTGTCATCCATCTCCTCCAACGTATCATTCGGAAGAGAGCTTCCACGTCTGCACCAATGTCAAGTTGTGTCATGGTGTCTGGGCAGGGGTATCGGGACAGGCAAATCTTAGCCTGGAGAAATTTTTTTGTAGGCCGTCAACTCATCATTGGTCCAAAATGTCGGTCTCCTAGCCATCTCAATGCTACACAAATGAAGCACAAGTAAGGGCAATTCCAGCAGCAACAATCCTCAATTTCACAAAGGCAAAAACAACACAATTTACCCATTCCGAAACCCAAAATTCCCCCCTTCATGCAATTACCCATTCGAAATTGACATAACAAATGATCAATTCGACCCCAATACAAGCAAGATTCAATCATGCATTCCCCCAATTCAAAGGTTTCTCAATTTGGCCCAAAATCAAAACCACAAAAGAAAAGAGGTAATCGCCAAAGACAAAAATCCTATGCAATTAAGTTCGAAATAGAGAAAAAACAAGGATACATATCGACTAAACACCTAACCCATATCGAATCTAAGCATGGAAATCAAAGTACAAGTCCTAGTATCAACTAAGCAAAAATTTGAAAATCCAAAAGTTCAAAACCTTCAAAACTATGAGCAATAGTAAAAAATCTTGATAAATTCAAAAGGGGAAGAGATTAAAAGTCTTACCTTGCGTGAAATCGGTGCTTGAAGGTGGAAGGACGAAGGTTTTTTGTGTTTGGGGTGCTTGTGCGTCGTGTCTGAAGTGAAGGGGGGAAAGGAAATTTAAGTTAAAAACTTACGTGGCCCGCACGTCTAAAGAGTCAACTTCGATCGACGCGGGTCTGTGTCGAATGAAGTCGAGCAAAAATCTGCCTATTTTGAAATGTCGACTTCGATCGATGCGGGTTTGCGTTGGTCGAAGTCGACACGAATTTGCTCACTGGATTTTTAAACTATACACAAAAAAACTAAGGCAAACACTCAATAATTCCTAGTTCGTCTAAAAACCAAAATTCAAAAACTTAAACAAAAATAAGAAAATAACTGAAAACAAATAAATCGTTGGATTACCTCCCAACAAGTGTTTGGTTTAATGTCGCTAGCTCGACAATACCTATACTCATGGGCGATCCAAATAGTACACCTCCACTACACCAATTTGAAGCAGGTGTAGTACAGTTTCAGCCTCTGGCCATTGACCTTGAAGGTTGTGTTGTCTTGACAGGCCAGTTCTACCACTCCGTTCAGAAATTGGCAGACCACGGTGTATGGACCAGTCCACTTCGATCGCAGCTTGCTAGGCATGAAACACAGGCGGAACATGCTGGCAAATCCCCCTGCCGTGGAACCTCTTAGCACGGGTCTTGTAGATTACATTGTTCTCGTATGCCTCATCCCTGAAATCCTCGAGCTCATTCAATGCCATAGCTCGATCAGCAGCAGCCAGCTTCCAGTCTAAGTTGAGCTCCTTTATCACTCTCCTAGCCCTATGCTCCATCTCGACGGGAAGGTGACAGGACTTCCCAAACACCAACTAGTATGGGGATGTCCTAATGGGCATCTTGTAGGCAGTGCGGTATGCCCACAGCGCATCATCTAGCTTCACAGCCCAATCCCTCCTTTGCTTCACCGTCTTCTCCAGGATCTGCTTGATCTCTCGATTGGATAGCTCTATCAGACCATTCCCTTGAGGGTGATGCGGTGTAGTGACTCGGTGCTTTACTCCGTATCTTACAAGTAGGGAAGCCAATAACTTATTGTAGAAGTGAGACCCCCCATCGCTCACCAGAACTCTAGGCGTCCCAAACCTTCTCACCAACTTTTGCAGAAAGTTGATGACGACCTTGGAATCATTTGTGGTCGTCGGGATGGCTTCCACCCATCGCAATACATAGTCCACCACCAGCAGAATATAAGAGAAACCACAGGATGGTGGAAAAAGTTCCATGAAGTCTATCCTCCAAACGTCCAATATCTCAACTTCTATCACTGGGGTCTGTGGCATCTCATCCCTCCGCGAGATGTTGTCGGTCCTCTAACAATGATAACAACCTGTAATCCACCCATGGCAGACCTCGTGGATAGAAGGCCAGTAGAATCCACTCGCCAGAATCTTGAAGGCAGTCCTGTTGGCTGAGTGGTGACCACTGCTAGGAGAAGAGTTGCACGCCTCGTAGATCTGCTTCCACTCTGACTGGGGAACGCATCGGAGAATGATGCCATCAGCACATCGACGCCACAGGTAGGGTTCCTCCCAGTAGTAGAACCTGACGTCATGCAAGAATTTCTTATTGGCATATGGAGAGGAATCTAGTGGAAGATCTCCAGTCACCAGGTAATTAGCATAGTCTGCATACCATGGTGTCTTCGACTGTAGGTCTCTCAGAGATCCTGAATAGCACAGATCTGCTCATCAGGGAATATCTCTCGAATCCTCATCTTCTGATCATCCCCCTCGACTGGTGGCTCCAACCGCGATAAGTGATCGGCGATCACATTCTCACTTCCCTTCCTGTCTTTGATCTCCAAGTCAAACTCTTGCAACAACAGTATCCATCTGATCAGGCGGGGCTTAGCATCTTGCTTCGGGAACAGTACCTAATGGCAGCGTGGTCCGTGTAGACAATTGTTTTCGAACCTATCATATAGGACGAAAATTTGTCAAAAGCATAGACCACTGCCAACATCTCCTTCTCTGTAGTGGTGTAGTTGCACTATGTTGGATTCATGCTTTTGTTGGCGTAGTGGATGATGTGGAATAATGTGCCCTTCATTTGTCCCAAAGCAGCTCCAACTGCAAAGTCGCTGGCGTCACACATCAAGATGTATGGCTCTCCCCAATCTGGTGATGTCAGAATTGGTGCAGTCACCAAGGCCTTCTTCAGTCACTCAAAGGCTTGTAAGCAGTCCTCATAAAAAATGAAGGAAGCATCCTTCTCCAGCAGGTTGCAAAGGGGCCTGGAAATCTTGGAGAAGTCCTTGATGAACCTCTTGTAGAATCCCACGTGCCCAAGGAAACTCCTGACACCCTTGACGTTTGTTGGCGGTGGCATCTTCTCGATGGCAGTCACCTTTGCTCGGTCTATTTCCAATCCTTCAGCTGATATCCGGTGTCCTAGCACAATGCCCTCACGCACCATGAAGTGACATTTCTCCCAATTGAGACACAGATTGGTCTCGGTGCATCTCTCGAGTACAGTAGCCAAGTTCTGCAAACAAACGTCAAATGAACTACCAAAAACTAAAAATTGAAAAGTCGTCCATAAATACCTCCATGACTTCTTCGATCAAGTCGTGGAAGATGACCATCATGCACCGCTGGAAGGTTGTCGGTGCATTGCAGAGTCCAAATGGCATCCATTGGTTGGCGAACACTCCGTATGGACAGGTGAATGCAGTCTTGTGCTGGTACTCCGGTGCTACTGCAAGCTGATTATACCCAAAATAACCGTCAAAAAAATAGTAAAAATGGTAACCGAATAACCTATCAAGCATCTAATCAATAAATGGGAGCGGGAAGTGGTCCTTGCATGTGGCAGCATTGAGCATCCAATAGTCAATGCAGAACCGCCACCCTGTAATGGGTCATGTCGCCACCTCTTCTCCGTCATCCCTCTTCACAATTTGCATCCCCCCTTTCTTGGCTACCACTTGACTAGGGCTGACCCATTTGCTGTCGGATATGGGGTAGATCATGCCATGATCAAGGATTTTTAGAACATCCTTCTTTACGGCCTCCTATATGATGGGGTTCAGTCGTCGCTGTGCTTGCCTCTTCGGCTCTGCGTCTTCCTCCATGATGATTTTGTGCATGCATAGCAAAGGGCTGATCCCTTTGATGTCTCCTAATGTCCAACCGATTGCGGACTTGTACTTCCTCAGAATTCTCAGTAGTTTTTCCAGTTCAACCTGTGTCAGAAAAGCAGAAACAGTTACTGGAAAAGTATCGTTAGCTCCCAGGTATGCGTACCTTAGGTGTTCGCGTAGAGGCTTAAGGTCCAGGACAGGCGGATCGAAGTTAAGATTCACCATTATTTCCTCGACTTCGATCGCCGCTGAGTCGACGTTGATCGACGAGAGTATTACCGACAAACCCCCTTTTCCACGTTTCGCTGCCTCGCTTGATTTTCCGTGCATATTGACCCTGGGAAGTACTTTGATTGATGTCGACACAGTGTCGATTGACAGGGAAGATTTCTGTATGTTGATCAATGCGCTCCTTAAGTCGATCGAAGTCAAAGCCACCCTTCGATTTCCTTTGGCTTTTTGGCAATATCTGTGTGGTAACTTCTCCCTTTTGTCTTCCAATGCCTTTGACACCTCTTCTCGCACATCCAACTCCATTACCATTTCCACAGCTCATCTTCAACTGCATCCAAATCTGAAAAAGAAATCAGAGAGTGCATTAAACAATTCTTTAGAAAATCTTGGTTAGATTTAAGAGAAGAAAAGGGAGAGGAGATCACCGGATCATAGCAGTTTATCATGTGGCATTCCTCTTGGTAGCTCCCATCGTTGTGTTTCTTCATCGACTTGTAGATGGAGAAGGTGACTGACTCGTCTTTGACGTGAAATGTTAGTTTCCCATCTCAGTTGTCGATCAGGGCTGCCCCAGTCTTCAGAAAAGGTCTCCCAAGAATCAATGGAATATTGTGGTCCTCTTCCATGTCTAGGACCACAAAGTCAGCTGGGATGATTAAATCCTTGACTTTCACGAGCATATCCTCTACGATCCCCCTCGGGTAGGAGACAGAACGATCGGCCATCAACAGTGATATGGAGGTCGGCTTGATGCATCCAATGGCCAATATCTTGAAGATAGAAAGTGGCATAAGGTTAGTGGATACTCCTGAATCACATAGGACCTTCCCAAAGGTCTTCTCTCCGATGACGCAGGAGATAGTGAAGGATCCCGGGTCCTCCCTCTTTAGTGGCATCTTCTTCTGAATTACTGCGCTGCATTCCTAAAAAAGATTTACCGTCTCGTGCTCCAGGAATGGTCATTTCTGAGAGACCATGTCTTTCAGAAACATGATGTAACTGGGCATCTCCTGCAGTGCCTCAACCAAAGGAATGTTGATGTGCACCTTCTTCATATTCTCCAGGAAGCATGCATACCGCTCATGCATCTTGGTCTTGGCAAACCACTGAGGAAATGACATGGGCAGCTTTTTCGTGGGTGGTACGGGCGTCGACTTTGACTGACATGGCCCTGCATCGATCGACGCTGGGTCTCATGCATTGGGCATGGTCGAGCCTTGACTTTGATCAACGTTCTCGGCATCGATCGAAGTCGAGGGCAATTCTGCGACCACTTCTTCCTGTTCACTCCCTTCATTCTCCGGCGAGTCTGCTTCAGGATGTTTAGGCCCATCGTAGGACTTCCCCCCTCTCAGTGTAATTGCATTGACTAAATTCCTTTGGTCCTTGGGGTTGACTTGTGTGTTGCTCGACAGCTGTTCGGGCTTGTGCTGGGCTCCTAGAGCATTGGCGATATGACTGACCTGCGTTTTTTTGATCTGCATGTGTTTCTCCATGCGGTCTACTTTAGTATTCACCCCTGAGATGTCTTGCTCCAGCTTGCCCACTTTATCAGTGGACCCCTGCATAAACTTAGCCAAAATCTCCTCGAGATTTGGCTTATTCTTTTCCACCACTGCTCCATCTTGCACTGCTAATCCAGGTGGTGGCTGCTCCGTGGCCTGAGGATTCGCATAGGAAAACCCAGGGTGGTTCCTAGCGTGATTGTAATTGTAGGGCTGATTGTGCTGCTGATATCCTCCGCGGTAGATGTTTTAGTATCTACCCCTTTGGACAAAATTTACATCTACACAATCCCCTTCAAGCGGAGCTTGCACTGACTCCACTACAATAACTATCTGCTCCGATTTCAGTGCAGCGAAGTCTTCCCGTAACCATTTCACCTCGGCAGCCAAATCAGGTCCTTCAGCAACCTTCTCCACAACCTTCTCTATAGCCTTCACCGGCCGATGATGAATCAAGGACCAATGTTTATTATTATTGGGCATCTTCTGGAAAAACTCCATGGCCTTCTTCCCGCTCTTTATCACGATGGTGTCGCCCAGTGTGGCATCCACCAACTCAACGGTCCTGTCATTGACCCTTTTGTAAAATGTCTCTGCCTGCTCTCCTAGTGGTATACCGTGGCTTGGGCAGGATCTCAGTAACTCCTTGAAGCGCTCCCACGCCTTGTAAAAGCTCTCATCAGGTCTCTGGTTAAACCGGGTGATCTTCTTCTTCTTCTGTTTGATGATGCTCGGAGGGAAAAAGTTCCCTAGGAATTCATTCCGTAGCTCCATCCATGTACTGATGCTCCCCTTGTCCAGTGCAGTAAACCAGGCATGTGCCTTATCCCGTAGAGAGAATGCGAACAGACGAATTTGGATGGCACTCTTACTAGCCCCATTGATATTGATAGTATTGCACAACATGAGGAACTTGTCGAGATGCGCATATGGATCTTCAGTGGCTCTCCCATCGAATTGGTTTTGTTGTACCATCTGCACCAATCCGGTCTTCAACTCGAAGTTATTGGCGTTTATGCCAATCCTGAAGTCTGTCTTCTGAAATCAATGGCATCCTCGTCCTCATCTTCATCCCTAGCAGATTCTTCTAATGGCTCATCTTCCTCTTCTTCAGGATCACCTTCAAAAAGTGGGTTGCGGCGAAAATTCTGGTTATTCCTATTGTTCCTCTCAAGGTTCAATTGCTGCAGTTGCGCCCTCATAGCTTGAACTTCTTGAACAAGTTCAGCTTGCTCCTCCGGAGTTAGTTGTGGTGGAGGCAATGGTACCACCGGTGGCACCGGTGGTGGCACGTCTTCAGCCATCATGTGATTACTAGGGCTTGCTTGATCTTGGTTATTTCTTCTCTTGTTCCTTCGAAAGGTAGCTTCAATTTTCGGATCGTACTCTAGAAGTTCCTCGCCTTTGGCTCTTGTACTCATACACTACCTGTACAGCAAAGGAGGTAGTGAGGTTAAAACTGAAAAGCAAAAACAAAAAAATACTAAACAAAAGCGAGAATAAAGCAAAACGTGTCGACTTGGATCGACGCTCCTAGATTTCGATCAACATGAATAAAATATTTGTGTCGACCGACGTGGATCGATGTCGATCGAAGTCGAAAGTAAAAAAATTAAAAATACGATAAAAATTCAACTTGCAAAATTTACAGCCTAAATCAATATTCAATCCCCGACAACGGTGCCAAAATTTGATCGCTAAATTATTTCGTTAGCGATTTAGCTAAGCTAATAATATAGTGATGAAATAAATTATTGAATCCCAGAGGAAATATAATTAATTACATTAATTCTATAGATTTGTTCCTACAAATTCATTCCCTCTTTTCAGACAAGAAAAACAATTTACATTATGAAAACCATGTTCCATTGAAATTTATTACCTTTTGAGTCTCTAAATTCCAACTAAATTAATCCTAAATTATGGCCAGTAATTCAAGATTATAATGAATCCTAGTTTTCATAAACTACGAACTAGAAAGGCAATTAATCTAATTCAACATACACATAGGCATAATATTCGATACCCTAGAATCTATTGAAGACTTAGTTACACATAGACATAATCAGAAATAACATAAAAAGATAAAACTTGAAAAATAGTCTTGCATAAATAAAACTGAACTCCAAACAGGATTGAGTTGTTTCCACAGTTCCAGATGTAACTTCAAATGCATAAATAAACTAAACACTAAATTGCTGTTGTAGTATCTCTCTAGAATGAAAATAAAACCTAACACACCTAATATTTGACCTAAAGAGATCTATTAATAATAATCTTAGATGTATCCTGTCAGGCCTAGGAAATAAGATACAAATATATCTTAAATTTTAGAAAATTTGCCAAATCAACATTGACGTCAACCAACGTGGCCTCATGTCGGTCGAGATGAAAACTCGGTTTGACCCTCCCCTACGATCGCTGCAAAAATCCTCGGCATCGATCGAGGTGAAGGTCGCGCTTTGACCCTGCTTGAGTCTCAATCTTCGATCAGTCCTTGGTGTCGACTTCGATCGATGTGGGTCTGCATCGATCGAAGTCGAGGCTTTCACTCGGTATCTTTTTTCCTTAGCCATTTTTCACCCTAAAACTTGTAAAATACACCATCACGAGCATTTCACCTGCGATAATCCTATAATGCATGCAAAAGTAAATAAAATGCTCTAAAAGACACTAAACACTCAAGAACTTCATTGATAAGTTAGTGAAAATACGAACTTATCACTGCTATGGCAAGAAGTATCCAGATGAATTTAAGTATGGCTACGGGTGAAAAGGTTTCATCATAGTCTATGCCATCTTTCTGACTATAACCCTTTGCCACCAGCTTGACTTTAAATTTCGTAATCTCTTAATCTGCTTCCTACTTTCTCTTTTATACCACTTGCACCCTATGGCTCTAAAGTTGTCAGGCAGCTCAGCTTTCTAGTATACATCCATAGCGGTTATGGATTCAATCCCAAAATCCATGGCGATATGCCATTTTTCAACATCCTTGTCCTGCACTGCCTCCTCGTAGGTCAGTGGGTCAGAGTCTTCATGTCCATCTTCAGGGCCCAAGTTCGAGGACTCACCCACGAACATGTACCTTTCCGGTTGGAAAGTAACTCTCCCAATGCGACGAGGCATCAGTGTTGTGTCAGCAGTTGGTGCAACAACTTGTGGTTCTGCACCTTGCACTGAAGAACGCGCTGGTGGTGTTGTACCTCTCACAGGTGCACTCACATTCGCACGTTCCCCTTCCTTTGGAATCACATTCTCATCTTCAATTTCTTGAAGAACTATATCACTCTTTGTCTTGTGGTTCCTCACATACTCGTCCTCCAAGAATCTAGAGTCGGTGCTAACAATGATTCTCGGACTCTCAGGACAGTATAAGTAACCATCTTTTGTTTGCCTAGGATACCCTATAAATAACATTACCTTGGACCTGCTTTCTAACTTGTCAGGTTCCTTCGTCAGCACGTGTGCCGGACAACCCCATACTCTAAACTTGCACAAACTCTGTTTGTGTCCAAGGAAGAGTTCACAGGGTGTCTTAGGAACCGATTTTGAAGGCACCAAGTTTCAGATATAAGTCGTTGTTTCCAATGTGTATCCCCAAAATGAAATGGGTAAGGCATAACTCATCATTGATCTCACCATTTCCGAAAGAGTTCTATCTCTTATTTTGGCTACACCATTTTGTTGGGGAGCACCCGGTGCAGTCCATTGGGATGTAATCCCCATGTTCTGAAAAATATTATAGGAACTCGTTCCCGAGGTATTCGCCACCACGGTCAGATCGCAATGACTTGATAGTTTTCCCGACCTTCTTTTCTACCTTAGCCTTAAACTCTTTGAATTTCTCAAAGCATTCAGACTTGTAGCAAAGCAGGTAAACATATCCATATCTCGAGTAGTCGTCAATGAAAGTGACAAAGTACTCATACCCTCCACGAGCCTGTGTGGACATTGGGCCACATAAGTTAGAATGGATCAATTCCAACACATCCTCTGCTCGAGACTGACTAGCCTTAAAAGGCCTAGAAGACATCTTTCCCTCGATGCAAAATTTTTAGATTTGATAAGGTATAGGCCGGACTATGTCCAATGTACCATCATCTACAAGTCGTTGAATGCGCTTCAAGTTCATATTACCTAGTCTTAAGTGCCAAAGATATGTAAGATCCTCGTCAGAACAAGTAAACTTTCTCTTTCTAGGATTATCAATTTCAGATGACTTAGATGCAACATTTGCGGAAGTGTTATGATGATAATTAACAACATGGAGAGAGTTATTCAGCATTCCATGATAGATAGCAACATTATTACCAATGATAGAAACACCACTATAAAAAATAATTAAATATCCATCAACGTAAAGTTTGGAAACTGAAATAAGGTTCCGTGATATGTGCGTAAAATGACCTATATTTTGATGTGTGAGTGTGCACGTTTGCGTTCATTTTACCCTCATATCATATGTTTTTGTTGCTCTTTTGTTGTGTTTTCGTGTTTTTGTGTTTGGAATGTTGTAGGTTCAATTTTGAGCATAAAACAGCGCTTTCGGTTGAGTTTTGGAGGCAAATTGCCCGAGCCGATGGTCAAAAGGAAGTTGGATTGACCGAGCGAAGCAAAAGGAATGAAGAGACCGAATTTCAGAGAGATCGCTCGCCCGAGCCAGGTCAGACTCGACCGAGCCTTGTGGAATAGAGGCCTGGCTCGACCGACCCTGCCTTGCTCGACCAAGCCTGGCATTTCAGAGGATCCGCTCGGCCGAGCCTGATCGGGTTTTGGCGGTTTCTGGCGGTTTTTTAGCTAGCTCGGGCGAGCCAAATTCGGCCCGGGCGATCCCAGGCTCTATTTGCTCGTCTATAAAAGGGAGATTCTCAAATTTTAAGAGGACTTTTGCCAAAATTTCAAATAACTGTCAGGAAAATTCTCTCCCAATCCATCTTCCAAACACTTCCCATCCACATTCAAGAGGATCTAGGCCAAATTCCTCCACATTTGGTGAAGATCAAGGAAGATCAAGAGGTATATTGAGTACAAGGAAGGTTATTGAGGAAGATCAACATTAGACCTATCAATTTTGTAATGGATTCTATTACTTTCTCGATTGTATTGTACGAAATTGAAGGTATGAGGAACTAAACTCTATTGTGAATGTTGTTTGAATGGATAATGTGTTGAAATGAGATTGAATGATGATTGTTTACTTTCCTTTGAGAGCTTGAATTGCACTAGATCTTAATCCTTACCACCTAGGTGTAGGTAATAGCCAACTTATGTGGTAGTTGATGTGAACGCTGCAGCCAACACGCGGGCGGAATCGTCGTGAATAGTGTAGATTCATATGATTTTAGATCTAATCCCTGTGCGGAGATAGATCATAGGGCAATAATCTACGTTCTAAAAGGAGTGGTCTAGGATTCGATAACGTGATTGCTTGAGAGTTCTAGTATCATCAACTGTTAGCTCGCCGTGACAAGGGGTTAACTAGTGTAGGGTGGATTTCTCAATCTTCTAGGAATTAAATATGGTTTACATCATGACTTAATCAAAATTGCACACATTTGATATTCACTCAACATTCACTCTTATCTCATTGTTGTACTTGGTACTTTTTCTACCTAATTGGAGAGAATTGATTGAGTTGATCATTGGAGTATACTTGATCATGATTGGAATATGTTTGATTTCATTTATGTTTAGATTGTTACGATTTTGCCTAGTCGATAGAAACTCAACGACTAAAGTGTTACCTAGCTATAAAGTTTTCATACGAGTAGATGGTATTCTATAGGGCGAAGTAGAAGAACCTTGGATTGAAAATTTAACATGATAAAGTGTTACTTTTACACCGCATCATTGCGCCAAAAATCTAGCATATATAAAACATCTCTCAAAGTCGAACAAGAATTATCAAAGTACAAGGTGACATCTCTAGTGGCAGCTACACTCACTCGTGCTCCATTCCCCATTGAGATGGTAATCTCATCATTCTTCAACACCCTCCTCGGTGTGAACCCCTGCAAAGTGTAACAAACATGATCAGTAGCTCCAGTATCCACTACCCACGAATGAGTAGAAACAGATGCTAAACATGTTTCCGTTACAAATGCAAATGACGTACCTTGTCCTTTACTTCCACATGCGTTCCTGCTTGAAGTGACAGCAACCATCTTCATCTCCCTTGACTTCCTTTCTTGCCTTCTCCGATCAATTAGATTTATGTACTGGCCATTGACCACATTTTTCAATATGTTCAGACTATTTACAAAATCCGATAACTTAGAATGCCATGAAGGTACGAAAGATCGTTCTGTCAAGAGATCAGTAAGCAACTCTTTAAGAGTATACTTACTTCTCCCAGCTACATCTTTCTTAAAGTCATAGAAAGAAAGTGGTAATGAGTTCTGGATTATATAGATCTTGGCCCGATCACTGATATATCCACCTCTATGTGTGAAACGATTCATGGTGTTATCCATCATCATCACATGTAATGTCACCGAACTACCCTCAGCCATTCTCTTGCAAACAAGATCTTTTACAAGATCACAGTTGATTGTTCTTTCCACCTTGCCATACCTAGCTACCAAGTCTTTCAGATTTCAACAAAGCTACAATAGCCCATGTAATTGAGCTTCAATTCTCTAAAATAGGTTATCCGAGATTAACTTGTAAGTAAAATCTTCAGATGCCATCCATCTGTCATAGAATTGCTGATATGTTTTGTATACTGAAAGCATTTATTACAATGAGTATACAACGGTTTGTTTCTCCTATCTGTCAAACAAACTTACATGTATGTAACAATGATATCCTCTTGTCTCACCGATAGGGAAGATCATACGGCGTGTAGTAGATCGCGGAAGACAGTATGCTCACTTGACCTAGTGAGACATAAACCTGATCACAACCGATACAGCGTATGAGGATACGTCTGTAATGTGCTCGTATATCCGCATCTTGGGTAACAACAGTTCGTGTAGTACTGCCTGAGACTGGGTTTAGGTAACCATATCCGAGTAATAGGATGGGGACATTCCGTGAGGAGCTCAATGAAATTCATCGTGCCAAAGTCCTGTAGGCTGATTAAGTTCAGGCACGAGTGATAAGGATTGAGTGGTACTACTCAGGAATAATAAGATATTAATTAATTGTATATAGAGCTTTTCAGAAACTCCGATTAATTAATGAATGTCCGGTAACCTTAAATATGACGATTCTCATTAAATGCAGCTCGTTCTCATAACGTGGTAATAAAAGGATAGGTCAATATTAATTCTGTGGTGAAAAAGAATTAATATTAATTAATTAATTGTGTCCTGGGTTGTGGACATGGGAATTAATTAATTTATAGGCCCACTTTATTATTTGCATTAGGTACCACGTCTGGCCCAAATTATATATGTTGAATGGAGCCCAGTAGCCCATTAGGGATAAAACCCTAGGTCTATAAATAGACCCCTCTCTCTCTCTCTAAAACCCTAGCCACCATGATCATAATTCAAATCAGTCAAAACCCTAGGGAGAGAGAGAGCTAGGAGGCGCAAGTAGTAGACGGAGGAGAAAGATTTCGACTCTGGCCTACTAATACAGATCTGTGGAATCCTCACCAGTAGCAGATCTGAACAGCATTGGGATACAGCCCTGAAGATCTAATCTGGAGAACAAGGATTCTTTCTTTTGTTTTTCTTTATATCAATTAAATCTAGAAATTAGATTTCTAATTTCTATTTCCGCAGATTTATTTGAATCGCGTGGTTGAATTGATTGTTGGATATTCAAACGCGAAAGATCGGATTAGACTCTACGGAATAACGGTAATCCTTATATCCATGCATTAAATTCATAGGAGCATGCTAGGTTCTGTGAATTGGTATTGTGAGCAATAACCATAAATCGATCCGGCTTATTTGGATTTTGTGATTCAGTTCACCGACAAATCCCTAAAATTGTGTTTCACGTCTGGAGACTTTATGGTAACACGGAGCAAGAGGCTTGACAAGCTGTAGAATAGCAGGCAAATAAATTTGTAATTCCACCCTAAGTTGGTCGAACCCACACGGACAGTGCAATGAAATCATCTGATATAATAGATATAGTTTTTCTATTCTTTGTTTTAAGCAAACCAGTTTTGACAATAGGGTTTTGTTTTTCAAAGTATAAATAACTTTTTGAAATGAAATTCAATAAATGAAAAGCACATATTCCAGGGAAATCAATCGATCCAATTCAACATACATAAACAATTAATCTAAACCCGAAATAATAACTTAGGTGGGAAATCTGATATTTGAGAATCAATTCCTTTGTAAGGTAATTCAAGCCTAGATTATTAACTAGTGATTATCTCCTCTCGGTCTCAAAAACACAAGTTAATCAATCTCGATAAAGATGCATATTTTAAACCCTACAACTGATTCTTCCTTTTAAGACAGAAAACAATTGTATCAAATTCTATTATCCTATTGTTAATTATCTTCTCTCGATCTCAAATTAACAATTGTAAACCTAATTCAATTTTCATCTCTCGATCCTTCAATTGAAAATAGATTTTGACTTGAAAAATATAGAATTTAAACCAAATTAAGTTAGGGTTTGGAATTAAGTAATCACAACATGCTTAAGAGGATGGTGAAACCCTAGAACATGTTAAGGTTTCTAGCCTAACATATTAGAAATAAACATTGCAATGAACATAAAATAACATAATTGATTCATTTAAGGAATATAAATCTTAAAATCAAATGCAACAATAAACTAAAGAGTACTAGAATTTAAAGATAAAAACTAAAATTAAAGATTAAAAGACTGTAATTAAAGGCTAAAAACTGAAAATTCGAGCTAATATGTATCCTATTTATAGGGGAGGAATTTGATCTTCAAAACGCAATGGGCTAAAATATCAAAAGTCTCCAAAACTGGGCAAAATTTCCTTCTCAGACTTCTGTGTCGATCGACACACACGCAAGTCGACATTCGGGTAATGGCTTCATGTCAATTCCTCCTTCTACCTTTCGTGTCGATCAACATCAGCGGTGTATGATGTCGATCGACACACATGATTGTGTGTTGAGCCTCTCTTTCCTGCCTTCTTTCGATCAACATCCAACCTCTATGTCAATCGACATACACCACATTGATCGACACTGAGGTCATGCTTAAGGATTTTGGCACGTATTCCAACTTGGTCGACTTCCCGTGTGTCAATCAAAGCAGCAACTCTGTGTAACTCGGCTCTTTTCACCTTTTGCTCACTTTTAGCCTCAAATACCTACAAAACTGAGCATAACAAGCATAATAACCCCTGTAAACAGTTCATGCTCGATTATTAACAAAAACGGAATGTAAATGCATAAAAAAATAAGAAAACAAAGTGCTTAGTGAGACAAAATACGAGCTTATCAATCCCCCCCCCCAAACTTAAACGCTTGATTGTCCTCAATCAACAAAAGAATGAATCAAAAGTTCAAGCAGAAGAGAAGTGCAATGCCTCACAAGATTCATCACTATCAAACTCGTAAATCTACAAAACATCAACACTTTGTAAGAATCAGTAAATCTCTAAACCATGGAAGACTCACAAGGGAACTGTTTTCACTCATTCATTCAAGTGTTTAGGAAAATATGAGATCACACAAGTCATGCAAATCAAGTTCTACCATTAGCTTGCAAATATTCTAAATCTCCACTACAAATATGTGTACACAAGTCTAAGATCAGAAAGGACTTTATTCAAGGTTGTAATGTAGGCTTTTTAGTGAAAGGTAGGAAAATATTTGGCCAAGTGACTAAAATCAATTGAGTTGATCATTCCTAACTAATCTAAACCACTATCTATTGATATCCACCCTTCTCCTATAATATTAAACATCAACCAAGGCTCTTTTATTCTCTTTTTTTTATTTTCTTTTTCTTTTCTTTCAAACATCCTTTTATGCCCTTAATAATTTTGTTTAAACATTTAAGCTTATAAGGATTAATAACACAAACACACATATTTTTATTTTTTTTTCTTTCGTTGTTTTCTAGTTTTGACCTTCCTAATAATTCCTTATCTTCCTCAAACAAATCCCAACCCTACTCTCATAGACAAGAGTTGATTTCCCTATCATTTTTCTAACTCATGGACAAAGAAAGAAAATTACATAGGCTCAAAAGGGTTGACTAGGGATAAAAGTTCAATTAGGACAGTGTATGCTATAAATAGGCTAAACAAAGATGGCCTAAAATCACTTCCTAAACTTGTGCACACTAGCAGTCTTGAAAAAGAAACAAAGCAAGTTCTAGAGATACTAAATAATGCAAACACACTCACAATCAAATTAAGGGTCAAATCTCACACCTGGGACAAAATTTCTTCCATATTAAACATCAAATCCTCATCAACATCATGCCTTCATAAGTTTCAAAACAAGTAATCATGCGGTTTTCTACATTCATAGGCATACTCAACCACTATCACAATCAATGCATACTAAGGTTAATCGATTCAAATCTTGCATTCTTGTTAGGGTTATCTCATAACATCGCAAACTTTCTCACATAATCACAATTTTATTCAAATAATGCAATTAAATTATAAAATATTTTAAACTAGGCATAAATTTAAACAAACTTAAAGCATAAAGTAAAAGGGAAGAAATAGTTTCAACTCCAAGTCCTCCTCCCCCCAAACATATTCAATTGACAAAGGGAAAAAGTTTTAAAATCAGAATAGGAGTGAAACAGTACATCGATGTTGGTCTCAGACACAAACTTTTTATCCTTCGGAGGCTACAGAACGCAAAAAAAAAAAAATTGTTGGCTGCTGGCACTCTGTGTCGATCGACAGGAGCCCTGTTGATCGACACAGAGCCTTCTTGTCGACCCAAAAGTTGGCTCAAAGTGTGCTCCATCGATCGCCTCTGTGTCGATCGAAATAGAGCTCTAATTTTTTTCAAAGAAACAAAACAAACACACGAAAAATTAAGGAAAAACAGAAAAAAATAATTGAAACAATGGGTTACCTCCCATTCAGTACCTTAGTTATTGTCGTGGCTTGACGATAGCGGTCCTTCACCAAGGAGGTCGGGTCCAAACTTGCCGGCCCCTTGCATCGATCATGTAACCATCCGATCCTGAATAACACTGGTTAGCTCGAAAGAAGATTGTGTAGTTGGAAATTTTGCCATCCCGTTTTCGCGCTTCCATTCGATTTCGGCGGCTTCTTCATCAAATTCTTCATCAATGGTGGAGATGTGATTGCAAGCAGCTTCCTTCTGACTTTGATCTATCATGAAGGTGATTCATTCATCATTCCCTCGAAGTGTAATCTCTCCATCTCGGCAGTCGATCAGTGCACCACTTGTCTTCAAAACTGTCTTCCAAGGATCATCGCCATTCCATGATGTTCCTTCATATCCAAGACAATAAAGTCAGCAGGAAAAATAAGGTGACTAACATGAATTAAGACATCTACAACTACTCCCGTTGGCCGGGAGATAGAGCGATCAACCATCTGAAGACTGATTGAGGTTGGCCTCATTTCGCCTATCTGCAGCTCCAAAAAAATAGAGTATTGCATCAAGTTAATGTTGGCTCCTGTGTCGCAGAGGACATCCCAGAACTCCTTCCCCCCAATCTCGATCAGAATAGAGAAGCATCCCGGATCAGGTCTGTTTGGTGGTACCTGTTTCTGCAAAAGAAGACTACATTGTTCATGAATTGAAATAGTTTGATCTTCTACTACCGAATTTTTCTCTGTTATCAGCTTCCTCAAGAACTTCATGTAGCCGAAAATCTTGTGGAGAGCCTCGATCAATGGAATGTTGATGTTGACCTTCTTGAGATTCTCCACGAACCGACCAAACTTGGAATCCTCCTTCTTCTTTGCAAATCTTTGAGGGAAGGGCATCGGAGGAGTTTGATCACCTTTTTTCTTTGAATTTTCAGCTTCATGTTGCCACTGTATCGACCAAATTGTGTCCCCGTTGACTGCTGCTCCTTGTCCTGCATGTTGATCGATAGTAGGGGTGTCGATCGACACGGCTGCATCCCCATTGTCAGTCGATTTGTCCTCGATGTCAACTGCTCTGCCTCTCCTTCGGTCTTCTGTGTCAACCAACACAGGCTCTGTGTTGGTTGAAACAGAGACATCTCCTGCAGAAATTTTGTCCTCCTCACCCCCAAAATCATCCTCGGGCATGCTGGGACCATCATACCTTGTACCAGACCTCAAAGATATGGCATTCACCTATTTGGCTTGTCTGGATTGATCTCTGTAGTACTGGGGAGTTGGCCTGGCTTGTGTTGATTGCTCAAGATGGTAGCAATCTGACTGAGCTGTGTGTCAAGCATCTGAAGGTGCTTCGTCATGTGCTGCATATGGGTGGACATGTTCTTCACTTCAGTCTCTACTTTGCCAAACCTATTGTCAGAGTTCTTGATGAACTTCTCCAAAACTTCCTCTAGCACAAATTTTTTATTCTCTAAGATCTCTCCGCCAGCACCAACATTGAACCCCGGTAGAGGATGTTCAGCTGCAGAAGGGTTAGAATAGGAAAATCCAGGGTGGTTTTTAGCACTATAGTTATACCCTTGATTAGCTCGGTAGTTGTTATTGTAACCTCCATTGGCGTAGTTCACTTCAGCGATATTGGAGGTGCTCAAACTACATCTTCAGTAGATGTAGTCGGCCTGAACAGGAACAATGGCCATATTGGGATCTGAAACAGCTGCTACCGAAGCTCTACCGGCCTCCAACTTGGTGAACTCTTCTCGGAGTTTCTTGACTTATGCTACCACATCGACTTCTAGAGTAGTGGTCACTGCTTTGACTGCTTTCTGTCTCTCGGTGGGCCATTGGTGGCTATTCATAGCCATATCTGCGAGTAGCCTCATCCCTTCTTCTCCACTCTTCTTCATGAGGATGCCTCCAGCTGAAGCATGCACCAACTCCTTAATATGAGGGGTCAGTCCCTCGCAGAAAGGGCACACTTGCATCTCAAGATCTATACCATGGCCGGGGCACATCCTCAAGAGCTCCTTGTATCTCTTCCAAGCTTCATAGAGGGTTTCATCATACTTTTGGCTGAAGTGGGTGATGGAAGACTTCCTTTTGAGAATGACACTGGGAGGAAAGTAGTTGGTAAGAAATTTTGATCTCAACTGCCCCCATGTGTCGATGTTGCTTTTGTCGAGGCTGGAGAACCAAGAACGAGCCTCATCACGAAGTGAGAAGAAGAAGAGGTGCATCCTGATTATGTCCTGGGGCACTCCGTTCTGTTTCTCTGTATCGCACACCTCAATGAATTGAGAGAGATGGGTGTACGGGTCTTCAACCGCCTTCCCTGCAATCCGATTCTGTTGAACCATCTAGATTAGCCTTGTGCGCAGCTCAAAGTTGTTGGCATTGATGCCAACCTGAAACCCTGGCTCTCCTGTTGTGGTAGGAAGCGATCCATGATAGATCTCCGCGGCAGCCCCACCTCTCAGTTGTTGTTTCTCCCCCTGTTCAGTTCTGCTAGTCTGGCAGCTTGCTCTGCTTGGATGGCCTGCGCGGCTTGGAGTTCTGCCTTCAGTTGTTGGACTTCATCGACGAACTATCTCTATTCCTCGGGTGTCGAATTATGTAGCAGTGCCTCTGGTTGGTTGTTTTACATCTCTACTTCTTTCTCTTGCTCCTTCTCCCTCGCATGGGTTTTGTTTCTCCTTCAGTTGGTTTCAATTTCAGGATCAAAGTCTTCAAGTTTCTTGCCCCGAGCTCTTGTGTTCATGCACCTGAAAAGAAAACAAAAGGCAGGGAATCATCCTCTGTGTCGATTGACAAGAGCTCTGTCAATCGACACGGATGATACGGCTGTGTCGATTGACACACACGGTGTCGATCAAAATTGAGCACAAAACCTAAAAATTACGCATGCACACAAACTCAAAAATAAGTCTAAAACTCAATCCAAAAAATATTATAACAATCCAATAACAAGAGAAAATCTGACTATCCCCGACAACAGCTCCAATTTGACGAGTTGTGGAATAGTAGGCAAATAAATTTGTAATTACACCCTATGGTGGTCAAACCCACTGGGACAGTGCAACGAAATCATCTCATGTACTGGATATAGTTTTTCAATTCTTTGTTTGAGCGAACCAATTTTGAGAATAGGGTTTTGTTTTTCAAAACAGAAATAACTTTTTGAAATAAAATTCAATAAAGGAAAAGCACGGATTCCAGGGAAATCAACCAATCCAATTCAACATGCATAAACAATCAATCCAAACCCAAAATAATTACTTAGATGTGAAATCTAATATTATGGAGTCAATTCCTTGGTATGAAAATTAAAACCTAGATTATTAACTAGTGATTATCTACTCTCGGTCTAAAAAACACAAGTTAATCAATCTCGATAAAGATGTAGATTTAAAACCCTACAACTGATTCTTCCTTTTAAGACATAAAATAATTGTATCAAATTCTATTATCATATTGTTAATTATCTTCTCTTGATCTCAAATTAACAACTGTAATCTAATTTAATTTTCATCACTCGATCCTTCAATTGAAAATAGATTTTGACTTGAAAAACATAGAATTCGAACCAAATTAAGTTAGGATTTGGAATTAATTAATTATTACATGCTTAAGAGGATGGTGAAACCCTAGAACCTGTTAAGGTTTCTAGCCTAATATATTAGAAATAAACATTGCAGTGAACATAAAATAACTTAATTGATTCATTGAATGAATAAGAACCTTGAATTCAAATGCAACAATAAAATAAAGAGAACTAGAATTTAAAGATAAAAACTAAAATTAAAGATTATAAGACTGAAATCCAAGACTAAAAACTGAAAATTCGAGCTCCTATGTATCCTATTTATAGGGAAGGAATTTGATCTTCAAAATGCAATGGGACAAAATATCACAAGTCTCCAAAACTGGGCAAAATTTCCTTCTCGGGCTTCTGTGTCGATCGACACATATGCATGTGTGTCGAGCCTCTCCTTCCTGCCTTCCTTCGATCGACATCCGACCTCCGTGTCGATCGACATGCACCACGTCGATCGACACAGAGGTCATGCTTTAGGATTTTTCCACGTCCTCCAATTTGGTCGACTTCTTGTGTGTCAATCGAAGCAGCAACTCTATGTATTTCGGCTCTTTTCACCTTTTGCTCACTTTTAGCCTCAAATACCTACAAAACTGAGCATAACAAGCATAATATTCCGTGTAAACAGTTCATGCTCGATTATTAACTAAAAAGGAATGTAAATACATAAAACAAATAAGAAAACAAAGCGATAAGTGAGATAAAATACGAGCTTATCATGGCTTCATAGTGAGAACAAATGCACGTTGCTTACACAGGAGAATAAACTCAATGCAGTATCTCCACTCAGGAAAGTTTGGACCAATTAAGGGATTGAGAGCAAAAATATGATCAACAATAGACATATACATATTTGAAACAAATAAATAATCTTAATAAGAACATACGTACAGAACATTCGAAAACAAATGCATTGAAAACCTCTTGATAAATCAAATACAAAAGATTTCCACCAATAGCCCAAAGGTTCCCACCGCAAGCTACACTCGTAGACATTTACGATGTCACCCTCAACCAGAATGTGGGTTTTAAGCCCCAAACCTTTAATTTCATACCACATCAGGAATCCTTAGACACATGAAATTAATAATTAGTGTTAAACCTTAGACCAAGCCATCTGTCAAGAACAGGGAAGCAGCAACTGCATTTTATTCTGGTACTTCTAAGCACTTAACCAAAAATTTAACTCCAGCCAAAAGAGACAGTTTGGCATGGCACGTAACCATACTGCATGACCCTTAAAGCCTTTGTTATCTATAATTTAAATCAATCCTAGTATACTTATGAGAAAAGAATTATGCAAGCTACACTCGTATACGTTTACGCAAAACCCTCCAACTATTCAATTAATTTAAATTAGTTGACTAGAAATCCTAAAAACTGCAGCTCATGCACCTCCGGGAATTAGCAAGCTACACTCGTAGATGTTGACTAAGATGGGAGATACATTTACAGCCTAGGATCACTTTGTGGAGGTCTAATGATTTTAATTAAAAAATAAGCTTAGTATTTTTCATTCAATAGGTTTCTTGAATGCGCACATAAAAAACTTCATTGTCATTATATTTTTCCAAATTTTTGCATGTAATTAAACAAGTCCAAAAATTCAAAAATATAATCACATAAGCTTGCTATTGAAAGCTGTAAATAATAAAGCAGTAAAACATGCTTTCCTATTATCTACACATGCTTATTGCGCAAATAATAAATCACACATCATACGAGGGCAATTAAGATAAACAAAAATTCCTCGTGGCCTCAAAATAGGAAAATAAAAAATCCTATCTGTTAAAGAATTTGAATTTGAATACAGATATCTTCAAATCTTCACAAATGTTCAAGGGCCTTGATTTTCTCAACCATCAAATCTTTTTGGATCTAGGGTTTTGTGATTTGAAAATTGGTCCCACAATCCCTACGGTTTACAATCGAACTGCACCAGCCGTCAAACCACAAACCACCACCACAGCAGCAGCAGTAGCCGGCGACAGCCACCACCTCGACTAGCCACCACCGCCCTCGCCGCCAATCGGCAGTGCGTCGCGTGCACGCCATCGCGCGCCTGTTGCCGCCTGCCCGCACGGTCGTACGTTGCGGCAGGCCACCTGCCTGCCGCTGGTCTCCGCCATGTTCTTCGACCCGTACAAAATTACAGATTTGAAAAATAAAATTACAATAGACTATTCTATTACAATTTTTCCTATCAATCCTAATCACGAATTTTCTCGTGATTTTACAAAAATGATTTAATCCAAATACGGATAAACCACCGTGGATTGAATCGATCGGGTTTCCACGAAAATCATAAACCAAACCATCCACATCAATAAATAATTCATACATGCATAATCGAATAAATTGTTCGTCCAACAGAGCCATGAAAACAAGACCAGTCGCTGATACCAATTGTAGGGATTTCATGGCGAACTGAAACACCAAATCCAAATAAACCCGGATCGTTCATGGATGTTGAGAACAATTAACAGAAAATAAACCCTAGCATGCTCCTATGACTTTAACGCAGTGGATATTCGAATACCTTAACTCCGTAGGGTCTGATCCGATCTTTTGCGTTTGAATTCCAATCCCTTGATTCAACCACGCGATTAATTAAATCTTTTGAAATAGAAATTAGCAATAGATCTAATTTCTAGATTTAATTAAATGAGAAAGAGATGAAGATGAAATATGTTCTCCAGATTAGGTCTACAGATCTGTATCCCAATGCTGTTCAATCCGGCTACTGGTGAGGATTCCACAGGACTGTGAATGTGAAAGTCGTAGTCGGATTTCTTGTCCTCCCAAACACACTGGAGGAGCCGCCCACTGTTGTCTCTCTCTAGGGTTTTGACTGATTTGAATTGTGATACAAACTGAGAGAGAGGACTGTCTATTTATAGACCTAGGGTTTAAACCCTAATAGGCTACTAGGCTCCATTCATCATATTTAATTTGGGTCAGGCCTGGGACCTAATGCAAATAATAAAGTGGGCCTAAGAATTAATTAATTCACATGTACACAACCAAGGACACAATTAATTAATTAATATTAATTCTTTTTCACCAGAGAATTAATACCGACTTACCCCTTTATTACCACGTTATGAGAACGGGCTGCATTTACTTGAGAATCCCCATATTTAAGGTTACTGGATATTCATTAATTTATTGGAGCTTCTGACAAGCTTCCTCAATTAATTAATTTCTTATTTTCTGAGCAGTGTCACTCAAACCTTATCACTCGTGCTTGAATTTAATCAGCTTGCAGGACTTTAGCACAATGAATGTTATTGAGCTCCTCAGGGACCGTCCCCATCCTATTTCTCGGATATGGTAACCTTACTCCAATCACAAGTTGTAATACACGAACTGCTGTTATCCAAGATGCGGGTATAGGAACACGTTACTCAGGCTCTTCACCATGGCAACTCAAAGCAGCAGTCAACCCGTGCATACCCCTGAACCTTAATTAGGGTTTGAACTCAATCAAGATCGAGATCTTGTATTCTTTGATGTCAGACAGTAGAATACATCTCATTGTGGTCCAATTAATACGCAACTGCACGTACCAGCATATCAAGTAATCAAGATAAATTACTTCTTTTCGACTATGCGGCAGCCTACACGACTGACTTATCCTCATACGCTGTCTTGGCTGTGATAATGTTTATGTCTCACTAGGTCAAGTGATCATACTGTCTTCTGCGATCTACAACATGTAGTATGATTGTCCCTATGGGTAAGATAAGAGGATACCATTGTTACTCGCATGTAAGTTTGTTTAGCAGATGGGAAATACCATTGAATGTATACTCATCATAATAAATACTTTATGTATACAAAACCCAACACGGGGTGCGTCCTCACTTCAAGTCTGAAGGAGCAGATCATGTTTTTGGGCGAGTGACCTAGCAAACCGAAGGACGGAGGTTTCCGACGGGCTAGCACAGATCATGAGAAATTTTGTAATCTGTGACTTAGTGGATCCCCGATTAAATGTAGGACTTCGGCCTTTGAACCACTATAATATCCGGTGTTATTTTATTGCTTTCTTTAAGTTTCTGCAATTTAAGTTCACTTACTTATTTGAAACCTTCAATACTGTCTAAGTATTGAAGTATATATTCGAAACTGAAACTTAAACCTATCTGAGCTATAACTGAGTTTTTACGAAAAGTGAAAACTGAGTCTGCAAGTCAATTTTCTGAAGTGCAAGATTCATTTAAAACTTCCGCTGCGTACAATCTATATCTATATATACCTAAAAGCAAAACCCCACCCCCAAAAATTTCCCCCCAAAAAAATCTTACTAAAAAGTAACCTAACATATAATAGGTAAGTAAAACTAAATATGGTAAGTATGTAATTATTATAATATGTAATTAATCATTACTAATTATTTTATTTGAGTATATAAATAATTAAAAATTATTTATATGTACATAAAATTATTATTTGAATTTTTTTATATAAATATTAATAATAATTACTAATAATAAATATGCTAAGTATGATGAATATTTATATAATTCTTAAATATATTTGAAATATTTATTATATAGAATTAGTGATATGTACATTAATAAATTTATATATACATAAGAACCCTCAAATTATTTTTAAAAAGTTTATATAAAAAGGAATTTATATAAATATTATTATGGAAAGAATAAGTAAATTATTTAAATATTATGGTAATTAATATAACTAAAGTAGTATACTTAATTTTTTTTTACTAATTAATTCTCCATTAAATCTCATTCATCATTACTTCGGTTACTTCTCATTTCTACTATAATGATATTATTTTTATTAAATATTATATATATATATATATATATATATTAATCACATTTATGAATACATATAAATATTCTTTATTTGGACTCATCCACCCACCTATAAATTCAACTTATATTTCATTAAAATTTACACAATTTCATAATGAATTTTTAGAGATGTAATTTTGAGGTGCTTTCACAAGAGTAAGGTGAAGTAGAAGTTTATTCTATTTTTATTATTTCACTCGGAAGTATTTATTCATATTTTTAATGTAGTTATTATTTAATTTATTGTAATGATAGTGAATCATTGTGTAAATATGAAGTTTAGTTTTATGTATGCTAGTTGAAATCATTTCAGTTGTATGATCTTTATGTCTTTTAAGTTTTTAATATTTTTATTTTAAGTTGTTGATTGAATTGGAAAGATAATATTATCCATTTTCGATTTGTTTTCAACTCTCTTTATTATCCATTTCCGACATTTGCTTTTTTTTATTTAAGAAGTATCATTTGTTTTTTAACCATATCAAATGTCATTTGTTAACTTTTATAAATGAAGATTTGCAAATATCAAAACCCATTTTCCATTACTATTCTATGAGTATCCTTTAATATGTGTTATTTATTAAATGTATTTCAACTAAAAGAAATTGTTGAGAATACATTATATATAACAACCATAATTCAAATCCTTCACCAAAATTGCAATTTAAAATAAATAAATCAATCAATATTTTGTCTTAAATTATAAAGTTATTACCAGTATATTTATGACAACAAGGAAAAAACTTTGAAACTATTGGTCTCTGATCAGAGTACGTATAAATGTGCAGCGAAAGTTTTTACAATCAGTTGCACTCTAAAACTGGGGGGTCAGTTTTCCAGTTTAGGAATTATAAAAACTGTGTTAGCCGGGAAATTTACTCAGTCAGTTTTCAGATATACACTTCAACACTTTAGAGAAGTGTTGAAGGTTTCAAAGCTCAATTGAAAACTGTATAAAGATAAAGTGAACAAAAATTGTAAATGACACAGGATATTATAGTGGTTCGGAGCCTTAAGTCCTACGTCCACTCTTCGAAAATTAATCTAGTAATTAACTAATAAGATGAAGTATACACTCCTCACGATCTATAGCCAATCACCACGAAAACCACTGTACGCAGCAAACTGGATCACTCGCCCAGATAGATGATCTTCACTCCTTCTTCAGTTCCTCGAAGCTAGGTAGCACCTCGAAGTCTTCTCAGAATTGGCAGTCATCGGAAACGGATTGAGGAAAAACCTCCCTTCTCCTTCTCCGGCGGATGGATGGTTGAGTTCTTTCCAGAACGCACAAACGTTGGTTAAAGCCCGTAAGAACCTGTTCTTCGACTGAGAACCAGGTTGCTATGTTCTTACTTGAAAAGTAATAACACCAAGAAAATTGACTAAGTCAAAAGACTTAATCCTCGTATACTAAAGGTCACACTGTGAATCACATATGATTACTTAAGCAATAAAGCCTCGTGTTCAATAAATGAACCACAGATTTAATGCTTTCTCGTTTGAGAGCTTTAATGCTTTGAACTTTAAATTCTACAGAGTAATGGCAAGGTTTGTATGTGTTGTATATATTGTCTCTTTGGTCCTTCTGCTATTTATAGTTGAATTCTTCAGAAAGTAGCCAGTAGAGACAATTTGAATGGTGTCCAATCAATGGTCATACTTTTCTGTAAAGCAGACCTGCTGTTCTGCCTTTTTTTTTACACTGCTATATTTTTGCAGAGACAGTTTTATCCTGTATGTTAGACTTGAACAACATTGTTCTCGCAGTCATAACTGGTGTATCTTTGTTCCTTATCATTAAGCCTTCAATGCTCTTTATGACTGTTCGGCATCTTGCTTTTTCACGTGTTCCTTTTGGCATGAAACTGTGCTGGTCTAAAATTGTGAGCGCCTCTCAACAGTTTCTCTATAAAGACTGTGTCCACAATTTTTATTGATGTTGCCTCTTCATAAAACTGTCTTCATAGTTTTCTTCGCAAGTCGCTTCTTGAACTGTGTTCACAGTTTTCTTCGGACCCTCTGTCCTGACAGTTTTGTCCTCAAGAACTATTCCTCAGTTTTTGGCAGTTTGCCTTTCCTAAAATGTTGCAACTCGATTGTCCTATACAAAGATTACATGAAGTAATAACTCTAAGGACTAACCTTGGTTTTCAGTTCTTGACACATCAAAACATCAAATTAAAGGTGGGATTTCTACATCAACACCTAACAATTTTCCCCTTTTTGATGTTGTCAAAACTATACCATCTAAGTCGAAATGAGGATGCAGTTGCTCTGAGTTCACAAGATATGAAATTCTAACACTACCCAGAACTATGCTTCCTCTGGATTCGACCTACTCTAATTGATCTTCCCCCTAAATTGGTGAGATATTACTCGATTATTAATAATCAAATTAGAGCGAGAAACAAACTGCTGATCACACAGGAATATGTGAATTCAGCTAAGTGAGTATCTAAGGTAAGAGACAATGAGCAGTTGTCTTCAAACCAGCAATTTTTGACCTTTCATTAAATGTGTTCATTACAAGGTACATGAAAAGCAAAAAACTGCAATAAAAGATACAAAAAAAAATCAGTCTGTGCACCATTACTCCTTTGGTATATCTTTGTCTTCCTTGTCTTTCGATTTTTCTAGAGTGGAGGACGATGAAGAGGTTCAAGTCTGCTTGGTCAGGCTCTTGGCCATTTCTATTATCCATTTCAACTGTTCTTCCCTGGCCTCTTTCATCTGCTGCATTTGCATCTGCATCCTCATTCGTTCATCTTTCATCTCTTTCCCTTTTTGACAATGTCAACCAGAGTTGCCATGGACGTCTCGACATGGTGGCTCATTGCTAGGCTTACTGCTTGGTTGATTACGTTTTGAACAGCATCGTTCAGGATCACATTGGGTACACCAACTGAGATGGGGTTGGGAGACAGAGTTTCTTCTTGAATAACGCGAGTCTGTTCGCCTTCATGAGCAGTTACAATCTCTAGTGATTGAGCAGTTTCAGCTGTTTCTTCCTCCTCTTTCCTTCTCTGCTCAGCGGCAGCTTCTTCTTCTTGTTTTTTCTTCTCTGCTCAGTAGCAACCTCTTCTTCTTGCTTTTACCTTTTGGCTTCTTCGGCCTCCTGCCTTGCCCTTTCAGCGGCCTCGGCCTCCTTTCTGGCCTTTTCTGCTTCTACTGCTGCAGCTTCGGCCTCCTACCATTCTTTCTCAGCTACTGCTGCTGCAATTGCTTCTTCCTCTTCTATCTTCTTTTGTTCTATTTCAATTCTCCTATGCTCAGCTTCGCGTTCTAGCCTTTAAATCTCTTCCTCTTCTTCGCAAATTTTCTGAGCTTTCTTAGAGGAATATTCTTCAGTAGATTTGACTCGGAATAAGAGCTGAAATTATTGTCGGACAAGATTTTGCCATTAGCACTCACAAACAAGCTCAACAGCTTTCTCGACAGTTTCCTGAATGGTCAGGAAGTATGATAGTTGAATAGCCTGTTGAAGAGCAGCTTCTTCCTCTTTCCTCTGTTTTTCTTCTTCTTCCTTCTTCAGCCTTTCCAGCTCCCTCACTCTGTCTTCTTCAATCTGGGAGAGTTATGCTCGAAATCTCTCAACTTTGGAATTTAGTTTTCGTTGAAGATCTTCAAGTCTCTCCAGGCCAGTGTAGCATTCACCAATCTTCCTTTCAATGCGCTCTAGAGTAGACTCTCCTCGGTCTTTACTGACATCTTCTTCTGAGAAGTTATCCTGCTCAGTTCCCCCTAAATCCAAGAAGGGAATTCCTTCTGATTCTTCGCCATGAGTGGATGCCTCTTTCTCATCGGAATCTTCTGATGCAGTTCGGCCATCCTCGGGGTGTTTTGGCCTCTGGGATGTAGTTCTCTCAGAATCAGATGAGCTGCATGTCATTTCTTCAAAATTTACCTGCTCATTAGTTGTGTGAATTCCAAGATCCTCAAGCTGTAGACGTTCGAAGGCGTCAGTAAATATGAGCTCTAGGTTCAGAACTGTCTCTTGTGGAGGTGAGGATTGACCAGCTCCTTCAAGTGTATCATCAAAAAGCAATTTCTTGGAAACTAACGTCATTGAAACCTCAAAGTCCGCTCCTTTCCTCTTCTTAGATTGAGGTTCTTTAGCAACTGTTTGCTTGCCTTTCTTGGCACGTTTTAATCCTTCTTCCAATTTTTTTTCTATCTGCTTCCTTTGCTTACTTTTAGCTTGTTCATTAGTTCAAAACAGAACAGTTTTTTTTTCGGTTGGACTGAGGTGTCAGTTTTCATCTTTGGCTTCTAAGCACCTTCGACAGTTTGAACTGGTGGAATGGCAGCGAGCCAGTCTTTAGTCTCTTGATCAACCTCCTTGTCATCAAAACTATCGTACCCATCGTTATTCACATCGTCTCCGTTATCTCTGTCAGTTCTTTGGATTGTACAGTAGACTGGATTCTTAGGTGGGATGAAATCTAATGGCATAAGGTCTTCCCCCTCTCTTTGAATACCTAGAAAGCTCTCAAGAAGGTAGCTGACCTTCAAACCAAAACTGACACTTGAAGAAAACTTCCCATCTTTTCCGATGCCCTTGTTTTTCTTCGCATTCTCCAATAATCGTCCAAATATGTATTCTCCCAGTTCCCTCGATGGCAATTGATGCGGCTAAAATTTCAATCAAATTAAACCTCTAACTACACAAGAAAAATATTTGTCAAATCAAGGTTCTTCCCCGCTTCGCCCGCTAGAATACCGAGATACTATAGCAAAGTCCTATAGCTAGGCATGATTCAATCGTTGAGTAGTTTCTAACAATCTAAGCATTCAATTTAAACATATTCTAACAATATATGACAAACATGGAATTAAACAAACAATCATCAATTGATCAATACTTTCCCAAATCGGTAAACCAAGACAATCAAATTCTCAAATTAGGAAGATAGGATGTTGAGATGAGTGTAGATGCAATCAAATTAGGTTGATCATTGATGTAAACACATTTTAATTCCTAGGAGATTGAGCAATCGACCCTACACTCGTTAACCCCTTGTCACGGCGAGCTAACGGTTGATGATCTAAGACTTGCAAACCATCACGTTATTAAGCCCTAAACCACTCCAAATAGTTCATCAATTATTGCCCTACGACCTAGCACCGCACATGGATTGGAACTAAAATTGTATGAATCTACACTATTCACGACGATTTCGCCCGCGTATTGGCTGTAGCGTTCACATCAACTACCTCCTAAGCTGGCTCTTACCTACACCTAGGAGGTAAGGAACAAGTTCTAGTGCAATTCAAGCTCTCAAAGGAAAGTAAACAAACAATTCTCAAACCAAATGATCATGCATCCTTACTCAAATCAACACCCAAAATGAATTAGAACATCTTACCTTTCAATTGTACAAATTCAAAGTTGAAATCAATTACATCCATTACAATTTGAAAAGTAGAGATTGGAATCTTCCCCAATTGGATTTGTATGCCTTGATCTATCACCTTGATTCTTCACTTCTCTTCCAAGGATTGGTAAATTAAGCTCTAAGATACTCTAGAATTTGGATGAATCGTGATAGGAAATGGAATCTAGGAGAAATTCTACCTAGATTTTATGAAAAATGACAAAAAGCTCTTCAAATAACTGTCTTCTCCCCTTTTATAGGCAAGCAAACAGGGCCTCGGATCGCCCGATCGAAGTATGGCTCGCCCGGTCGAAGTTAGAAACTGCCACAAATCAGGACAAAACCGCCCAGGCTCGGCCGGTCGAGCCCTCTGAACCCTCCTGAACCTTCGCTCGGCCGGTCCTGCCTCTGCTCGGCCAGTCGAGCCCTCTGAAAACCCCGCTCAGCCGGTCCTGCACCCGCTCGGCCGGTCGAGCTCTCTAAACTCCAAACACGTGCGATTTACCTCCAAAATTCCACCAAAAATGCTCGTTTATGCCCAAAATCTATCCTACAACATCCAAAACACAAAAACACGAAAACACAACCAAAATACGACAAAAACATATGATACGGGAGTAAAATAGCCACAAACAAGCATGCGCACACATCGAAATATGGGTCATTTTACGCACGTATCATAATCCCCCAAACTTAAACCTTTGATTGTCCTCAATCAAAACAAAGCAAAGTTATTAATCTACCTCATGCAATACCTCATAGCTCATCAAAGTTATCTTAGCATGTTCAAGTAAAACGAGATTATCACCTAACTTTGTGACAAGGTTAATGCTAAGGACATGAACCACTCATCAAAAATGGATACAAGAAACGGAAGCACTCCCTCACATGTTTAGGGATGATGAGATTCACACATTCACAAGATATCGAGCTTGATTTCCATAGGCTTGCATCCATTCTCACCACTATACTACAACGAGTTAGTTTCTAGAATGAAAAAGGTCTTTTCACGGGTTGTAACGTGGCTAACTAAAAGGTGGGTGGTTTTGGGCCAAAGTGACTAAACTTCTCATTTTCCCAAAACCCCCCAAACTTGTTCATTTTGAACCATTACAAACCTCCGAGGCTTTTCCTTTCTCACACATTTTTTTTTCTTTTTTTTTTCTTTTCCTTTTCTTTTTCTTCTCTTTTCTTTTTTTTTTCTTTTTCATTCTTTTTCAAATGCACCGTCATTCTTTCACTTTTTTGGTGCCTCTCTTCCCAAATACTTGCACCAAATTTGTAGGTGCTCATTTTTCTAAGATCAACAACAATCCCTTATTTCATATCTTTCATGCCTCACATTTCCCTTCAATACACATTCAATCAATTCCCAACCCAACTCTCATCACCGTATTCACCCTCATACACTCTTTCCCCCCAAATATGGTCCTAATTATATCAAAGAAGATTCACCAAATAAGCTCAATCACGGGGGTCAAAGATATGAAAGGCAAAATAATGACAACATGCACCTTATACTCCCGGAGTGAAAGGTAGGACTAAGAATCGATGGCCTAAGATCATTTTCTAGTTACACACTCATGCCAATAGATAGAGAACGGATGCAAGTTCTAGATCTCGTGCTCTCAATCTTGCCACTCACAATCGAAATAGATATGACAATATCATGGCTCAAACCTCACAGCTTTTTGTCAAGTCCTATGCATTAACCACATACAAAACTCGGCAATTCAAAAGTTAAACTTAAAACATGCTTTGAAAACTAGATTCTGCCCTATCATAAGTTGAAGTAGACACCAAACTCTACTAAGTAAATCATGATTAAATCTCAAGTCTAGTTCGAGTTCATCACACACACACACAAGCACACAACATCCTAACAACAATCTACATCCCAAAACACAAATGTAACAAAACTAAACGGTAGGAAAGACGATAGAAAACGTTACCCATCAGTAGGCACGATCACCGCTCTCCATTCCTTATTTGCACCTACTACAAAGCATACACCACCAAACAATTGAGCATAAACTAGCCGATAAAATTCTCATTTCCACCAATTTCCACAAACCAATTATCAACAAAGAATTCAACAATATCCACCATTTCCACCATTCATTCCAAACCATAACACATCCACATACCAAAAACCAAATAGAAAGAATTAACACATGTAAACTTGCCAAAATGTTCCATCCATTCAATCATCAAATATCAATCACAAAATCATCATTCAAATCCAAATCCAAAGTAGATGTAAATCATAGTACAACCCAATCGAAGTATCAAATCTTTAAAATTCAACTACACTAAGCTAAACTAGAAAGCATCATAAGGATAGAGAGATAGAGAAGAGAATGAACCAGAGCACCAACTACCGACACTTCCCCCCAAATTTAGTCAAGTGAGACTAAGTTTGTAAAAAGGTAGTCGGTGCGTCATTGCTCATCCCTATCCTGCTGCTGCTGCTGACGTGCCCTGCAAGATTGGTACGGAATGGGGACTCGGCGCTGAAGCTCCCTGACATCCTCCTGAATAGAGTCTACTCTCCGATCTAGGCCATCAAAATGAGAAGTCATCGAAGTATCCAGACCCTGCAAAGAAGAAGACAAAGACTCTATAGATGCATTAGTGTGCTGCAACATCGAGTACATCTGCTGCTGCCAATCTGTCATCGGAGGCTGCTGAGGAGTACGGATGCTAGGACCGGCACCCTCGGCGCTGCCCATCCTACCCAACTGTGCTAATGAAGTGAAACACCCATCGAAAGAAAGAACCCCAACAAAAGCCTGGTGATCCTCAGAATCCAACAGCCAATTGGAATGATCTCCCAAGTCTTCAACCGTAGTCAATCCTTCACAAGGAAGTTCCAACACCCTATCCCCAAACTTATAATAATAAGATTCACCACGGGGGTCAGGAACAAGAAATCGTCCTGCTAAGAAGGAACTAGTATCCAAATACACAGCCGGAGCAGTAGGACCTGATAACGACAACCCCAGATGCTGAAAAATTGGCGTAATCATACCACAACTGAAAGTCCGGGTGTTCGTATTCGCAGCCCGACTCCATGCATCCATTAACATTGCCCCCAAAGAAAACTTGACCCCATTCATCAAAGCATATAACATATGAAGCTCAGAAGTAATCACATTGCTGGACTCATACCGCCCACATACACAACTACCAACAAATTTATGGATATAACGAATAACAGGATTCCTAATCGCCGTAGCTCTACATTCTTTAATGTTGAACTTCCTATCCAGAGAAACACCAGTAATTTCTTCCCAAAATTCCCCCAAATTCACATTGTCATGCACACATATCGACTCAAAAGCACAACCATAAATCTCATCAATCGTAGCCCTCTGAAAAAATGTTTCGTACCTTGGAGTTTGAATTTTATGAACAACGGTAATCCTCCCGCAACTTTCATAACTGTGATTGAGGCAAGGAATTCCCGCGACTACTCCATGTAGCCAGGCCACTTAGCATTGAGTAACTTTTTCCAACCGATGCCCGTAAGGAGACTCCACACATCGTCCTTCAACTTCATAGCCTTCAATGTCTCGCGGCACAAATATTTGGTGCCCACAACTTGCCGGTTGGCCAATTTTTTGTACTTTACGAACTCTTCATCATCAAACTTCTTCGGACGCCCATCTGAAGAAGAAGACTCCCCCCTTGCTCGCTTTCTTTCCATGAGAGAAATTGAAATGTGAGAAAGTATCAATTCAATGTATAAAAGTATGGGAAAAAATTTAGGAAGAGAAATTTCCACCGGAAGGCGAATGGGTCGAGCAATTGCTCGACCGAGCATTTAAAATTGCGCCTGGCTCGGCCGAGCGCCAGATGGCTCGACCGAGCGAAGGCTCTGTCCGCAGGGTCTGCTGCACGCTTTGGCTCGGCCGAGCCTGCCTCGCTCGGCCGAGCGAAGGCTCTGTCCAGCCCTTCGATTCAGCTCGGCCGATCCTGCACCCGCTCGGCCGAGCTGTCCCTGCTTCCACTGTTTCTCGCCTTTTCTCCGACATTTTCACGAACATACGGCCTTCCATCCTTCCTATTCTTCAATCACAATGCTAGATAGACTTGTAAATCCACACACAATTAAGAATCCTTCATCAACAAACACTAAACAACATTATTAGACCAAAATCCATAACACCATTATTCAGAAACATGAAAATAACAAAACTTAAACATTGGGTTGCCTCCCAATAAGCGCTTTGTTTAACGTCGAAAGCTCGACGACCATACCTCAAGTCAATCATGATCCCATGGTGCAGATCCCGAACTCATACCTCGATTTAGCACGACATGATCCTCCGGGAAAGACAACTTCCTTCTTGCACTACGAGGTGGATCCGCATCCACTCTAGCTTTCTTTGTCCGAATTTGTTCATATCCATCAAAGTCTCCCGGTTCATCCTTTTCTTCATCCTCGTACTCCTTGAGGTCTAATCCCGGATCGAGCACATCCTTCAATCTCTTTTTCCTATCAACTCTCTCATCTTCAAATTCGTGCACATTCTTTCGAGGTAAGGCAAAAATGACTTCTTTTCCCCCACAATGGAAAGTAAGCTCCCCTTGTTTCATGTCAAAGAGTGCATCGGCCGTATGTAAGAAAGGCCTTCCAAAAATCAATTGAATCCCGCCTTTGTTTTTCATATCAACCACAAGAAAATCTCCGGGAAATGTGAACGTTAAAACCTCCACAAGCACGTCTTCAACCACTCCGCGAGGACAAAAGAGAGCTTGATTTGCTAGTTGTAAGACTTGATTTGAGGGTTTAAGATGTCCAACCTCCAACTCCTTGTATAAATCCCACGACATTATGTTCACACTAGCACCGGAATCACACAAGGCTTTTTCAACCTTCACGTCTCCAATTTGACAACCAATGACAAATCCGCCCGGATCCTCCTTTTTGCTAGCTATGTTCTTCTCTTCATATTCTTGACTTCCCGGTTCATGTAGTTCACCATCCATAGTTACCTCAATTCCAACAAGTTCATCTAACATAGGAACACGTTCAATTTCACCCGGAAATGGCATCTCTATATCTCCTTTCCTAACATAATCAAAGAAATGCACCTTCTCAATTTATCCTTCTTTCTCGTCTTCCACACTCTCTTCTTTTAACTCCTTTCCATCTTCCTTGGTTTCACCAATTTCCACTTTTGGAGTCATGACCTTCAATTTCTCATTCAATCTATCTTCTCCATCGATCATATTACAACCTTTCTTTTGGATGATTTTCGTGTCGCATGGAAATTTCCCAGCTTGATGTTTGCTACTTAATTGTTTAGCAGTTGAAGAAATTTGCAGCTGGATTTCCACGAACATCCCGTCATACTTTTCGAACCTCTTATCAATCTCTTCATTCGGATTCTTCCTCATCTCTTGATTCACATATCTACTTCCTCCCCTGCATATCCCCCTTGATTACTACTCCCTCCTCCTTCCAATGGCATTGGAGGATTAAGAGCATTGTTCAGATTTGCATAGGAGAAATTTGGGTGGAACCTGTTGGACGGATGATAATACATGTTTCCTTGAGGATTGTATTGGGGTCGGTTGTTGTACCCCATCCTTTGATTAACGAAATTTACATTCTCCGAATAAGCATTGTCATGCTTAAGTATCATCAACTCCTCTCTTCCATTTCCCGAAGTAGATAGCTTATCGAGCTTCCTTTGCATGGCCGCTATTTGTTATTTAAAATCCTCCGTCTCATAAGCATCGTTGACCGACTTCACCGGTCTATAATCCTTCTGTTCCCTTGGCCATTAGAAACTATTTTCAGCCATTTTTTCAATTATTTTCCAAGCATCCACTTCTTCTTGATCAAGAAATGCACCTCCCGAAGAAGCATCCATCATGACTTTTGTATCATAATTCAACCCACCGTAGAATTGGCATATTTGTTGACTCTTAGAAAGACCATGTCGAGGGCACTTGCGGAGAAGATCTCGGAACCTCTCCCAAGCTTCATAGAGAGGTTCATCGTACCTTTGCCCAAACAATGTAATATCCGCCCTTATTTTCAAAGTCAAACTTGGTGGAAAAAACTTGAATAGGAACTTCTCTCTTAACTCTTCCCAAGTGGCAATATTTGACTTGTCTAATCCTTCGAACCAATGCCTCGCCGAGTCCCTCAAAGAAAATGAAAATTACCGCAGCCGTATTTGGTCTTGGGGCACTTGGTTGATCTTAATGGTATCCGTGATTTCCAAAAATCGGGATATATAAACATTCGGATCCTTGGTAGCATGTCCCCCAAACTGATTATTCTGTATCATTTGGACCAACTGTGGCTTTATCTCGAATTGCGTGGCATTTACTCCTAACCGGAAACCTCCGGTCATCGGCTCTCCTCGAGGTCGGAAGAGATTTTGAAGTGGTCTACGAGGACCATTCCTTTCATTAAGCAACGCCTTCATCAATTCAATTTGTCTTTCTAACTCTCCAATCCTCATTGTATCTTCCCCCGGATTAAAGTTCAATCAAATTAAACCTCTAACTACACAAGAATAATATTTGTCAAATCCAGGTTCTTCCCCGCTTCGCCCGCTAGAATACCGAGATACAATAGCAAAGTCCTATAGCTAGGCATAATTCAATCGTTGAGTAGTTTATAACAATCTAAGCATTCAATTTAAACCTATTCTAACAATATATGACAAACAAGGAATTAAACAAACAATCATCAATTGATCAATACTTTCCCAAATCGGTAAACCAAGACAATCAAATTCTCAAATTAGGAAGATTGAGATGAGTGTAGATGCAATCAAATTAGGTTGATCATTGATGTAAACACATTTTAATTCCTAGGAGATTGAGCAACCGACCCTACACTCGTTAACCCCTTGTCACGGCGAGCTAACGGTTGATGATCTAAGACTTGCAAACCATTACGTTATTAAGCCCTAAACCACTCCAAATAGTTCGTCAATTATTGCCCTACGACCTAGCACCGCACATGGATTGGAACTAAAATCGTATGAATCTACACTATTCACGACGATTCCGCCCGCGTATTGGCTGCAGCGTTCACATCAACTACCTCCTAAGCTGGCTCTTACCTACACCTAGGAGGTAAGGAACAAGTTCTAGTGCAATTCAAGCTCTCAAAGAAAAGTAAACAAACAATTCTCAAACCAAATGATCATGCATCCTTACTCAAATCAACATCGAAAATGAATTAGAACATCATACCTTTCAATTGTACAAATTCAAAGTTGAAATCAATTACATCCATTACAATTTGAAAAGTAGAGATTGGAATCTTCCCCAATTGGATTTGTATGCCTTAATCTACCACCTTGATTCTTCACTTCTCTTCCAAGGATTGGTAAACTAAGCTCTAAGATACTCTAGAATTTGGATGAATCGTGATAGGAAATGGAATCTAGGAGAAATTCTAACTAGATTTTATGAAAAATGACATAAAGCTCTTCAAATAACTGTCTTCTCCCCTTTTATAGGCAAGCAAACAGGGCCTCGGATCGCCCGGTCAAAGTATGGCTCGCCCGATCGAAGTTAGAAATTGCCACAAATCAGGACAAAACCGCCCAGGCTCGGCCGGTCAAAGATGGCTCGGCCGAGCCTGCTCTCTGTTGGCCTGGCTCGGCCGGTCGAAGTTGGCTCGGCCGGTCAAGCCCTCTGAACCCTCCTGAACCTTCGCTCGGCCGGTCCTGCCTCTGCTCGGCCAGTTGAGCCCTCTGAAAACCCCGCTCGGCCGGTCCTGCACCCGCTCTGCTGGTCGAGCTCTCTAAACTCCAAACACGTGCAATTTACCTCCAAAATTCCACCAAAAATGCTCGTTTATGCCCAAAACCTATCCTACAACATCCAAAACACAAAAACACGAAAACACAACCAAAATACAACAAAAGCATATGATACGGGAGTAAAATAGCCACAAACAAGCATGCACACACATCAAAATATGGGTCATTTTACGCACGTATCAGCAATCATCAAGAGCCATCATCAAGGCATATTTGGGTTGGCTCAATTCGGAGAAGGATCCGACCCCACAATACAGTATCCTTAGTGCGATCTCACTGAGTGTCTTATAGAATGGGTTCAGATCAGACACTTTGGTGGCAACTTTGAAATCTTCCTTATTATCGGGCTTCTTCCACTTTGCCCAATGGTTCTTCATGGCATTCTTGTCATCCTCGAGATAACTAGCAATGTGTTCCCCTATTTTGGGTAGATGAAGATACCGGGCTATGAGATCAGGATTAACTTCGATCTCCTTCTTTGCCACTTTCATCTTGAAAAAAAGTTGATCTTTGTCAATTATCGCATGCTCGTAGAACTCAACAACGCGATAAGGTTTGAACCTTCTGGGAGTCGTAGTCAAGAACTGCGTGAACTTCTCCTCTATGAGCTTCTTGGAAAGCTCAGTAGTAATCGCCTCATCTGTTGAGATCGATGCGAATTCTTTCCAGTTCAAAATCTTTTCTTTTACTACTTGGGACGCGCGAATCTAATGTTTGGTGATTCCATATGAGTAAACCTCATTTCGCATAAATCGGACTAAATTAGCGTGCGAAGTTTTCTCCGTGACTGTAAATCTCTCAGGGTTATCGGAGGTGTTGGTGCCTTCGATTTGGTGAGATCTCTTATTTGGCATGTCTAGGAGATATAAAGTCAATGATATTGAGAGAGATTCGAAAGTTGAAGGCTTAGGGATTTATGAAGATTTAGTTGAAGAGAGTGGGACCCGAGTAAGAGTGTCGAAGACGAAGACAAAAAGGGTTTAAGAGGTTTCTGTTGATCAATCAATCATAAAGATCTAAGGCCGAGATTGAAACCCGCTTTTTGCAATTGATGGCTGAGATCGACACCAATGTAGGCATCTGTTCACATCTCTGGTGCGCTGTTCAAGAGCGTGTGGGATGGGCGACGTGGCTCCGCTTAATACGCCTTTGTGCTACCCGCATTTATTATGACGTGCAGCTGAAGATTTTGGCCAAAATAAAATTTGCGTGCCCCATACCAGGGGCTGTTTCCCCATCCCATAGCTTCATCAAATTGCTGAGGATAGTTCGCAACTGTCCCTATTGGAAAAACTAGATAATTGTCATCCTTAGCTTTCGACAGTTAAAACTGTGACCTTTGACAGTTTCTTTACGTAGTTTTGTAGGCACTCTGTTCCTGAACTCCTTCCTTAGGAATTAATGCAAAATCTGGGAAACCGTACATCCATGGTTTGACCCTTCACTGACTCTAAACTCTTAGCCTTCTGACCTATTGGCCACATGTCCATTCAGGGATGGCTCGATGCAGTTGTTGGGCATTAAATGTTGACTCATCGGCTTCTGACTCTGAACTATTAAGAGTCGCGTCCTGCATTTAAGTGGCTTTGCATTCCTTCGATCGACACACAAATTCGTCTATAAATACCCCTTTTTAAGAATAGGGAATGCACACAACCCATTCTCTTATATTTCCATAAATCACTCAAATCATCCAAAAAGAAATGTCTTCTCTCAGCGACATCGCTAGAATCTCCATTGATCGAAAAAAGATCTTCAACCAGCATGGCTTGGTTGTTCAGCACTGGGATAATCTAAGAAGTCGACTGGGCTTCCTTCATCTTTGACCGGGTGAAGTATGCCTTCGAGAATCTGCCGGATGTCACCATTCCTTACGGAATGTAGCTGAACTGGCTCCTGGAGCAGCAGATTCCTTACCTTGTTGAAGGCACGTCCAACATTGAAGACTCCGACTTCTATCCGCCGAGGCGTCCTCCCTCTTGCTAAATGCCAAAAAAACTTTTCTGAAATTGTTGATGTAATTTCATTTGTTGAAATGTTGTACTCTCCCTCCTTTTGTATCAATGAAGATCGTTCTCTATTTTTCTTTAACAATTGAGCGAATTGTCTTTAAATACAGCACAACTAACTTAACTAATAAGCCAAAAAGTTTTTCATTGCTCAGTTTTCATCTCTTTCCCTTGAGATTTTCATCAAACTATAGAAGACCTAGTTTGATGCATAGCTCTTTGAATCGAGCCCCAGGTAGCGGTTTGGTGAAAATGTCCACTAACTGGTCCTTCGTCCTTATGTATTCCACCGAGATATCTTCTTTCTCAACATGATCTTATCTTCTTTCTCAACATGATCTTGGATGAAGTGATGACGAATATCAATGTGCTTTTTCCGGGAATGTAGAACTGGATTTTTCGAGATACATATTGCATTGTTGTTGTCACAGTAAATCGGTACACATCTAGTATCTATCCCATAATCCTTGAGCTGCTGCTTTATCCAAAGCACTTGAGCACAACAGCTAGCAACTGCAACGTATTCAGCCTCAATGGTTGACGTGGCCACTGAATGCTGATTCTTGCTGAAACAACTGATTAGTTTATGCCCTAGGAACTGACAAGTTCCACTTGTGCTCTTTTCATCAATTCTGCAGCCTCCAAAATTTGAATTAGAGAATCCATTCAGCAAGATTCCATCAGTTTTAGGATACGAGATACCTAAAGACTCAGTCTTCTTAAGACATCTCACAATCCTCTTAGCTGCTTCCCTGTGGGACTTCTAAGATATATCAGGTCTGCTGGTAGTTAGATACAGTAATGACCCAATGATCCCTTGATCAACATTTGGATTGATTGGTTCTCTTTCTTCATCAAGAGTGATCTGAGAACTGGTGCTCATAGGAATTCTCAAGGACTTTGTCTTCTCGGGGCAGAATTTGTTGATCAAATCTTGAGTATATTTCTTCTTACTTATGAAAATCCCTTCATCAGACCGATCAACTTGCAATCCAAGAAAATATGTCATTTTGCCCATCATACTCATTTGGAATTTATTTTGCATCAACTGGGCAAACTTCTCACATAGCTTAGTGTTCTTGTTGCCGAAGATGATGGCATCTACATAAATTTGGACAAGCAAGATATCATCTCCATCTTTTACCTTGAACAAAGTTCGGTCGATTGCCCCTTTCTCAAATCCATTCTTGAGTAGAAATTGGGAGAGAGTATCATACCATGCTCTAGGAGCTTGCTTTAGTCCAAACAAAGCTCTCTTTAGCATGTAGACTAGGTTTCCTTGCTCAAAACCTGGGGGTTGTTCGACGTACACCTCTTCCTTCAATTCGCCATTGAGGAAGAAACTCTTCACATCCATTTGGAGAACTGTGAAGTTATGATAGGCTGCATAAGCTAAGAATAGACAAATGGATTCCAGCCTAGCAACTGGTGCGAACGTTTTATTGAAGTTTATCCCTTCGTATTGAGCGTAGCCCTTGGCAACCAATCTTGCTTTGTTTCAAACGACGGTACCAGTCTCGTCTCTTTTGTTCTTGAAGACCCATTTGGTGCCAATCACAGATTGATGTGTTGGTCTATCCACCAAGTACCACACATTGTTGCGAGAGAACTCTCCTAGTTCCTCTTGCATTGCATTAATCCAATCTGTTGATTGAAGAGCTTTGTCGATCTTCACAGGTTCAATCAAGGATATGAAATAAGTCATCGAAGCAGTGTCTTGTCTTGTTCGAACAGGATTTCCAATATCATCTAGAACAGCTTCTATAGGATGATCTCTTAGCCAACTGGGCTTCTTCACAAGTACGGCTTCAACGGGAGCAACTGGAGTCTCAGAAACTGCTGGGGGTTCTTGGTGAGATGGTTCACCTTCATGTTCTAAAACTGGATTCTACTCAGCAACTGGATGGTCAGTTGGGACTTCTTCCTCAACTGCTTTAGGAATGACCTCCTTGACTTCTGGTTGCTCTACCTCCAAAATTGTTGTGTTGGCTTCAGGTGGCTTCTCTTCATTTTGATCTTCTATGTTTATGAACTTTAAGGCCTCAACAATGACATTAGCATCATTGGCCCTCTAGGCTGTTTGCGGTTCAGCCGAGGCAACTGGAGTCTCAGGGTCATCATTCATAGATCTAGTCAAAGGAACTGTTCGATTATGATCACGATCAGTTTTAGGTTCCTCATTGACATCTTGGATCTCATGATTTTCCAGACCCAGTTCCTGAAGTGTCCTACGCACTAGAGAAGCTTCATCAAAAATAATATGACATGTTATTTCCACAAGTTGGGTTGTCTTATTGAATACCCTATATCCCTCATATGAAGGGTGTCCATAGCCAAGGAACACACCTTCATCAGCCTTAGGGCTAAAGGTATTCAATTTGAACTTCCAATTTTTGTGAATATAACAAGGAGAACCGAATGCACGAAGATGAGCTAAAGAAGGCTTACGACCATTATATATCTCGTAGGGAGTCTTCTGCAGCCGCGTGTTGAATGGGCTTCAATTTTGCTTATAGCAGGCTGTCATCAAGGCTTCTCCCCAAAATCTTTTTCCAAGGTCGATTTCAGTCGTGGTCCTCACTGCTTCTTTGAGTGTTCTATTCCTTCGCTCAGCAAGACCATTTTGTTGAGGAGTTCTTGGAGTTGACTTCTCATGCCCGATTCCAATTTCAGCGCAGAAATCCATGAGTGGTCCATTGCAAAACTCCATTCCATTATCGAACCTTATCCTCTTAATTGTCACCCCTTTGTCTTTTTGAAGACAGGTAATCAGTTCTGACAGTTGAATCTTGACTTCATCCTTGGACTTGAGCAGCACTATCCATGTATATCTTAAGTAGTCATCAACAACTACTAATGAGTATTTCCTTCCTCCAATCGTGGGCAGAGTAACTGGGCCAAACAAATCAAAGTGGAGCAGTTCCAGAATCTAATCAGTGCTTGCTGTAATTAGCTTGTTCTTGAACGAGGCTCTTGTCTGTTTCCCGAGCTAGCAAGCTTTGTAGACTCCTTCTTTTTAGAACTTGTTCTGTGGCAGTCCTTCAACTAGGTTGTGTTTTGTTAGATGTCTGATCGAGTTGAAATTCAAGTAACTTAATTTTTTATGCCACAGCCAGTTTACACCATCTGAGGAACTGTGCGCCAGGAGGCAGGTTCCTTCTTCTCCACTGGACCAATCCACAATGTAAAGACCTCCTTTCCTCACGCCTCTGATTTTGGTCTCTTTGGTCAGCTTGTCTATGATGTGGCACTCTGATTCTTCAAAACTGACAATGTAGCCACTCTCACTCAAATGACTTATGCTTAGAATATTATGCTTCAGATTGGTGACTAAGGACACGTTCTGGATAACTATGCCATTATGCTCCATGCATCCTTTTCCAACCACTCGACCCTTGGCCATGTTCCCAAAAGTGACAGATGGTCCTATGCACATCACAAGATTCTTGAGTAGATCCTTTTCTCCTGTCTTGTGAGCCAAACACCCGCTATCCAAGATCCATGATCTTGCTTTCTTCTGAGAACTCTATCCCTGCAAGACAGAAAATTTCATTTAGGTCCCCGCATTCTTTCGGGTCCTGCAAAGTGAGTTTTTTGGATCCATCCTTTTGGTATCCAGACTTGTTTCACCTTTACAGTCTGTAAAACTGAATCATTCTTTAGTGAATGGTTAACCTTTCTCCTAAAATATTGTATGTTGTTTGGATGCATGTTAGGAAAGGTTGTGGTGTGTGAACTCTTTCTGAAACTGTTGTTCTTGAGAGAGTCTCGAGAAGCAATTCTCGGGTGTTTAGCTATCGTACTCTTATGATGATAAAATTGTTCAGACTCAGACCTCGAATAGGTGTTCCCCTTATTCGGATAGCTGTTATAATAAAACTGAGTTCTATTATAACCTCTCGGATTTCTCTTAGGTTGTCGAACTGACTTCCTTGCAACATTTACTTGTTGCTCAGTCGTTCTTGTTGGTAAAAGTGGATTTCTTGCAGTTCGAACATTACGCTTATCCAATTTTGAAGAAAAGTCAGTTTTTCTCTCGACAGTTTGTTTGTATAGTTTACGAACTGTGTTAACTCCCTGTTGAGGTACCAGTTTGGGGTCCATTTTTTATCAGGATTTGGTCTTTTCTTTTTGCTTAAAAGGCTCTTGGGATTTTACTTTTCCTTTCTCCAACACTATGCCTGAACCAAGTTTGGCTTTATCAGAGCCTAAAAATATTTTCTTAGTTCTTGAATTAGATGCATGTTCGCTCAAAACCTTTTCATTTTGGTGCTTCATAAATCCAATTCCGTATTTATCGGATGGTTGTTTTTTAGCATTCTAAATTTCTTCTAATTTTCTTGAGCTCTTTTTGAAAGTACATTCACATTTAACCGGCTCAGTTTTCTTCACGGAATCACATTCTTTTGAAGTATTTTCAAAATCTTTAAGGAGTTTTGAATGTTCTTCCCTGAGTTTTTCAAATTCCTCACCGATTGACCTCGTCTTTGCGACTTCATCGGTCAAAACTGAAATTTCTGATTTCAGTGAGGCGTTTTCACTAGCTAATGCATCTTTAATCTCATGAGATTTCTCAACCTCTTTTATAATGTTTTCTAGAGAAACATCTTCTGAATTTGAGCGACAAAATTCAGAGCTCTCATCTATATGTGTAGATGCAAGAGATAAAGGTAGATGAGTTGTTACCACTATTTCGCAGTTTGATGCATCATCTTCTTCATTGGTAACATCTCCATCAATAGCCGCCATGAAGGCCAGAAGTGCTTCCTCGTCATTTTCATCCTCACACGTGTAATAGCCGTCATCATGGTCTGGAATGTCTGGCACTTCAGTTCTGGACAGCATCGCTTGGGCCACAGCTTTAGAAGCTCTCCTTTCAAATACCTTCCTCAGTCTGTCTCTCTCCTCTTGAGAAACTAGAGGGCATTCATACTTCAAGTGATCTGGAGAGTTGCATTTATAGCACTTACGTCCTCTTTTTGTAAACCTTTGCTCACTGGACTGAGCTTCCATCCCTTTTCTTTTAGCCTTCGCGAGAAGTATGGCCAGGTTCCTCATCTGTTCCTCCAGTTTGGCAACTGACAAGTCAGTTTCCTTCTTTTGCTTTGAAGTGGAAGTATCCTTCGCTGGTGAGGATTGATAGGCAGTTTTCTCGAATTGAACCGGCTTTTTCTGTCGTCTTTGGAAGTCTCTCTTTACGAAGAATGCAGCATCATCATTGGTTGCTGAATTCGGGGTTATTACAGCTTTATTTTTGTTCACCATCTGAATATCTCATTCATGGGCTTGAAGTTCATCAAACAACTCTTTGGTGGACATTTTCGAGAGATCCATGGTCTTTAAACTGGTGGTTTTGACAAATCATTCTTCCTTGGGCATTCTAGAAAGAATTTTGGCATTCATGTCAGCCACACTTTCTTCTTTTCGAAGACCTTTCATCTCACTGACAATAGCGTTGAACCTTGCTTCCATTGATTTGATCGTTTCGCTAGGCAGCATCTGGAAAGATTCGTAATTGTCAACGAACATTTGTTTCTTATTGCGTTTCATCGCCTCAGTTTCCTTAGTGAGCTCATTGATCCAATCCCATAGTTCTTTAGCACTGTTGTTCCCTATGGCTTCGTCCATGAGAGATTTTAGGAGAGATTGCATGATCATTTCTTGAGCGATGGGATCAAGCTGATGACATTTCTTGTTTTCAAGTGTCCACTCTTTAGGTGGCTTGTCGACCTTTTGTACACCTTGATCATCTCCTCCTCCGAGCCGGATATTAATCTTCTTGATCTTCAGAGGTCCATTCTTCAAGACTTCATCCATTTCTGGATGTTGAGCCCTCAGTTGGATGAGGCACCTCTTCTTCCATACCTCGAACTTCTCTGGGTTGTGTAGGGTTTGAGTCTACGATGGACAACACGAGTTGCCATAAATTAAATACTTGCCAAGGATCGTTCTTAGGGTACATGGAATAAATTTCAATTAAATAAACCATGCGATCCTATGCATGCTCCTACAATATTAATTGCAAAGGATGGATTAGAGAATACCTGATTTCACCGTTTGATCTACAGATCTAGATCGGAGCCAATAACGATGAAATAACATTAGATCTGAGATAGAACGCCGGCGATGGATAGTTATTCCTACAGATCTGATCTTCTGATCTGTTCCCTTGCTCCTTGGAAATCTGGTGAGGATTATCTACCAAGTTGAATCCGAGATGCGGAGAAATCGATCAGTTTCTCCCTCAGATAGCTGCCGCCTCTCTCTCTTAATTTACTGATTATACTGAAAAGTCTTACTTGATCTGATGGAGAGAAGGCCTTATATAGTGTTAGGGTTTTGAGAAACCCTAACCCTAATGGGCTTTGAGCAATTAATGGGCCAGACCAGGGATCAGATGCAAATAATAAAGTGGGCCCTCTTTATTAATTAATCCTTCCTTGTTCAACCTAGAACATAATTAATTAATAAAACACTGTTTTAACCTTCACCACGGTAACAATGCTGACTCGCCCCTTTATTACCACGTTATTAGGAACGGGTTGCACCAAACTAACATGATCCACATATTTAAGGTTTTAGACATTCATTAATTAATTTGGCTTATGACAATCAGCCACAATTAATTAATCTCTTATTTCCTGAGTAATGCCACTCACCCCTTTTCACTTATGCCTGAATTAAATAATTCAACCTCCAGGGTTTAGCATAATGAACCTTGTGAGCTCCTCAGGGAATGTCACCATCCTGAAACGGATATGCTTACCTAAACGTCCAGACTAAGCAGGCCACACACAAATTGCCAACACCCAAAATACGGGTATAAGAGTACATGTAAGACTCCCCACCATGGTAAATCAAAGTGTGGTCAATCTGTGTGTGCCCCTTATCCTTCAGTTAGGTTTAAGATCATAGGAAGTATGTTAGGGATCTGGCTCATTCATATGTCAATGAGAATGGCACATCCCACTGTTGATTCCATCAATACATAACCATGTACCGACACATCAACTAGCTAGGATAAGCCCACTTATAAACCGATGTGCCGCAGCTTAGACCGACAGCCTATCCAGGGACCGTCTCAGCTGTGATACTGTTTATGTCTCGCTAGGTCAAACCATTCATATGATCCTCTGTGATCTCCTACACACCATATAATCATCCCTATAGGCGAGATAATAGGATATTATGGTTCGTTGTATGTTTGTTTCATCAGACAACGAGTATTGTTGCGGCAACATATATGAAGACCAGTGTACAAAACACTTAATCATATATGCTTTCAGTATATAATCCCAACAATCTCCCACTTATACTTAAAGCATAATACCATTGCTTTACCAAAGCATTAAGTGTGTCTATACTGTCAATCACTCCCACTGCATTCACGTCACCTCTTGTCACGATTTCTCGTATGATGTGATTCCACTCATCCTATGTGTTTCACCACCTTGTGAGTCTTGGGTTCCTTTGAGTTTGTCATTGCACCAACATAATCACAATTCCTTGTGATTTAATTAGGCAAACTCAGAACACACATGTCTAGAGGATGGCATCGGAGCTATACTGCCTCTTGCGAAGTTAATGAAGTTGACAAAAACTCAGCCTTCATACCGGAATCTGCAACACACTTCTGTGTTAGATTCCTATAACTCCTCCTCCAAGGCCAACACATAGTTAGAGGTCAACTTCCTTTCAATATGATCCTCCTGGATATCCGATGCCATTCAACTCACATAGCACACTTGTAAACTGATGTGCCTATCCAGAGTTGAACTAATGTCTGACTAACATGCTTATAGCATTACAGATATCTGAACTTGTTCATCTGCAATATAGAAAGACAACAATCTTTCTTGCTATGAACGACTCATCACAGAATCAATTTAAGCGACTTGAGATACCTGAACATCCTTTTCTTGTGAAAACAAAAGACTTTAATTCAAAAGGTGTTCCAAAATCTCATAAGTCCTACTTCTGAAACTGTTCGGATAACCATCCTTTATGCCTGACAATATCTCCACACCGTTTCATAATGTGAAAATACTATCTGCATAATGTGCAAGGAAAACCACGCTTCCGCTGACACATAACTAATACATGAAACTCTCATTCTCGATAGACAATATCGAAATGTCTGTTTCATGACTTTGAAGCTCCCTTAAGTTCATACTTGAACTACCTTGGCTTCCAGACATGATGCTTTGCACATAACTTATCTGGTTGTTGCATACAGATGTCGTCACCTTTTATCAAGATACCCACTTATAAAATACGGATGACGTCATCTATCTTCCAGATATTTAGATTCATATGTGCTGTTATGGTTAAAAGAATTCGAATGGGTTTAATAATTGCAACCAGTGAGAAGGTCTTGTTGTAAAACATACCTTGCTCACGAACCTAGACACTCGAATAAGCAAGGTTACCATTCGAGCATTTCTTTCCTTGTATATCAATTAGTTGCTTATAGCTAGAAAGCTATTTGACAATAACTGATCTTAATATACAACCATAACCTTTACTGATTCATTTCTGAATCCATGACTTAACGTCATTAAACTGCATTGTTTGTCTTAACAGCTTCGTTGCACTTTAAGGGATAAGTACGATGTTGTTCGTTTAACTGGGAACAAGTCCAGAGACTGTTTCCACGAACTAGTACCACTGAGCCTGTGATAAGTTAGGATTTTCACCAACTTATCTTATTGTTCTTTGACTGATTGTGTAGTGTTTAGATCGTTTTTGTATCATTTTTCGTGCATGAATTGGATTTTGTACTTGGAATGTCGTGTTTGATGAATTATGCAGGTTATTAGTCGAAAAGCAGAGAAGGATTAGAATCCCAGTTTCAGCACCCCGTCGATCGACGAGGCAAAGGAAACCACGAGCTCGACGGAGGAACAAGGGAGATCGACGGAAGTCAAGGTCTCGTCGATCGACGCCAATGCTCGTCGATCGACGAGGATGTCCAAGGCCCAGCGATCGATGCCAAGCAGCCACGGTCGACGCGCATGCGGGAATCCTAGTCTGGATCTAATTTGGAGATTAACGCATATCTAACCCTAGATACTGCTAGATACATCTTCCACCTCTATAAATATTCATGTAAATTCGTTTTTTGAGAGAGGTAGACAGAGAGAGACCAGAATTAGAGAGATTAAAAGAGTTTTAGAGTTTATGTTTGAAGATAGAGTTTTGTGGGAAGACATTCCAACCCAAGTTTTTATGCAATTCAGGTTTTATCTTTCTATGATGATTATTACTCTGAATATGTGTAACTAATCTCTTTCTCAGATTCTAGAGTTTCGAACTATCAATGTATACATGTTGTGATCAATTGAATTATTTTCCCTTTCCCTTCGTAGTTTGTGAAATCTGTGTTTATTCATAATATTAATTTGTTGGCCACATCTTAGGATTATCTAGTTGATTACTTGAGACGTAACTGTGATAGTTTTCAATCGAAAGAGATTTTCACAGTATAATCTGATTTCTTGTCGTAACTGAAGGAGATTGATTGTAGGAATAAATCTGTAGATCTTTGGAGTTAGTTAATTTATCTTGAGACCGAGCGGAGATAGGTAATTAATTAATCTACTTTACGAATTGTCCAACAAAGAAGTTCGTAATACTTTTCTGATGTTTCACTACGAAGAGGAATTAAAATTGGGAATTAATCAATTTATTCATACATGTTATACTTGATAGGTAGATATCCCTAGGATCTGTACTTCTCTTATTTGACTTCAAAAGCTTTTCAGTTTTCTGTTTAATTTTCATTAGCAGGTATTACGATTTTCAAAACAACAAAACCTTTTTATTTGATTTTCGTAATCAGTATTTTCAAGAACGCTTGGCTTAGTACTTAAAGGTTATTCGTTGCTTCTTTCCCTGAGGGATCGATAATTTTATTTGCCGCTATATTATTAGCTTTGCTAAGTCACTGTCTATATAATTTTAGCGTGATCAAATTTTGACGCCGTTGCCGGGGAAAGAATAGAATTAATCTTACTATTAAGTCTGTGATTGAAATATTGTTTTAGGCTGTAACTTTTGTATTTTCTGAATTTTTCTCGCATTTTCGTATTTTCTGTCGATCGACGAAGCTATTTTCGTTCCGTCGATCGACGCTAATTTTCATCGATCGACGCCTTTGTCATTTCAGAGGCTCAATTTTCTTAATTCGGTTCGTTTATTTTTAGTCTTACTTCAGTACCTTGTTTGTTGTACAGGTAGTGCATGAGTACAAGAGCTAGAGGAAAGGACCCGCTTTATTACTACCCGGACATTGAAGCTACTTGCAGAAAGATCCGAAGGAATAAGCGTGCTCAGGTAAGCTCAAGTAATCTCACAATGGAAGACAACGTACCACCGCCTCCACCAGTGCTAACTGCAGAGGAGCAGGCTGTGCTTCTCCAAGAAGTCCAAGCTATGAGGGCGCAAATCCAACAGTACAACCTGGAAAGAGACCTCGAGAGGAACAATCCAGATCCTCCAGATGAGTCGGACGATGAGGAAGAAGAGGAAGCCATGCAGAACCGGTATAAACTTCGGTTCAAGGAGACTGACTTCAAGATTGGCATCAATGCCAACAATTTTGAACTGAAGACCGGATTGGTGCAGATGGTGCAACAAAATCAATTCGGAGGAAGACCTACTGAGGACCCCTATGCACACTTGGACAAGTTTATTATGCTCTGCAATACTGTAAAAATTGGAGGAGTCAGCAAGAGTGCCATCCGAATGCATCTGTTCGCATTCTCTCTGAGGGACAAGGCACAATCATGGTTCACCGCACTAGACAAAGGAAGCATAGGCACGTGGACCGAACTAAGGAATGAGTTTCTAGGGAACTTCTTCCCTCCTAAACAGAAAGAGATCATCAGGTTCGCTCAAAGGTCTGACGAGAGCTTCAGTGAGGCTTGGGAGAGATTCAAAGAACTGTTGAGAGCCTGCCCCGGACATGGTTTTCCGCCAGGAGAACAAGCTGAAGCATTCTATGAAGGGCTCAATGATAAGACAGCCAAACTGGTGGACACCACTCTAGGAGACACAGTCATGACGAAGAGTGGAAAGAAGGCCATGGAGTTCTTTCAAAAGATGGCCAACAATACTCAACGGTGGTCCTCAAGCCGAACTCGGCCTGTCAAAGCTGTCGAGAAAGTAATCGAAAAAGCAGTGGAAAAAGTTGTCGAGCAACCCAATTTAGCAGCCGAGCTGAAAAAGCTCAGGGAAGAGTTTTCTAATCTGAAGTAAGAGAAAACTGTTGCTGCAGTTGAAGCAGTGCAGGGCCCAACCGAGGAAAACAACGCCGAGGCAAATTTTATTCAAAGGGGTGGTTATCAAAACAACTACCGAGGAGGATATCAGCAACGCAATCAGCAGAATAACCAGCCCTACACCTTCAATCACGCAAGGAATCATCCTGGATTCTCTTATGCAAACCCTCAAGCTGCAGAGCAACCACCGCCAGGATTCGCCGTACAAGACGGAGTGATATTGGAGAAAAAGAAGCCGAATCTCGAGGAGATTTTGGCTAAATTCATGGAAGGCTCCACCGACACTGTAACCAAGTTGAAGCAGGAAATTTCGGGGGTGAACACAAAGGTCGATCAGGTGCAAAAGCATGTGCAGATCATTGAAAATCAAGTCAGCCAGATCGCCGATGCACTTGGAACCAAACACAAGCCGGGACAACTTCCAAGCAACACTCAGGTCAACCCCAAGAATCAGAATCAGAGGAATCAAGTGAACGCTATCACTCTGAGAGGGGGCAAAACCTACGAAGGGCCCAAGCAAGCAGGGACAGACACCCGAGATGAAGGAGAAGCCGAGGAAGAAGGAGAAATTGTCGCAGGAGAAACTCCGTCGATCGACGAAGCATCTCCGTCGATCGATGAAGCACCAAAACACCCATCGACCAAGGCTGAAGCTAGTCGATCGACGGCCGCCCCTGCTCTGCCAATGAAGAAACCGCCTTTGCCCTATCCGCAGCGGTTTGCAAAAACCAAGATGAACGAAAGATATGCACGGTTTCTGGAAACAATGAAGAAGGTGCATATCAACATTCCATTGGTAGAAGCTCTTCAAGAGATGTCCGGGTACATCAAGTTTCTGAAGGACATGGTCTCTCAGAAAAGACCGTTCTTGGAACACGAGACGGTCAACCTGTTCGAAGAGTGCAGCGCCATCATCCAAAAGAAGATGCCGATCAAAAGGGAAGACCCGGGTTCCTTCACAATCTCTTGTGTCATCGGAGGTGAGACCTTTGGGAAGGTTCTCTGTGATTCGGGGGCGTCAATCAACTTGATGCCGCTCTCAATCTTCAGGCGGCTAAAGATCGGAAGCATCAAGCCCACAACAATTTCACTACAGATGGTCGATCGATCAGTCACCTATCCGAAGGGCATCGTTGAAGATGTGTTGGTGAAGGTAAAGGACTTCATAATTCCCGCTGATTTTGTGGTGCTCAACATGGAGGAGGATCGAAACATTCCTCTGATCCTCGGAAGACCATTCTTGAAAATCGGAGGGGCATTGATCGACATCCGCAACGGCAAGCTGACGTTCTGAGTGAACAATGAGTCCGTCACATTCTCGATCTACAAGGCAATGCAGAAGCACAACGATGGAATTTATGCAGAAGAATGCCACATGATCAACTATTTCAGCTCGGTAATGTCGTCCCCCTTCACTTGCCTCAAAAGCGAGCCAGATTTCCTGGAAAACTGTCTGCAACACTCCCTTTCCTCATCCACGAATACGAATCTGGACGAAGAAACTGAGGGGATCATGGATCTGGTCATGGAGCTGGATGTGTTCGAGGAGGTAACTCGAGAGAAAGAACTTAAAAGAGAACCGCAGCCCAGCCACTACAGCCAATCCTCGTCTATCGACTACACTGCCTCGTCGATCGACGCTGCAACAACACCCTCGTCGATCGACGAAGATGCTCCATCGATTGACGGCAACCTGGAGAAGCCGTTTTCCAGCTCTGAACCTCCACTTCTAGAGCTCAAGACACTTCCAACACACCTCAGGTACGCATTCCTTGGGTCAGATAGCACTTACCCTGTTATCGTTTCTGCTTATCTTTCACAGGGAGAGCTAGACAAACTGCTGCGAGTACTACGGACATACAAGTCCGCCATTGGATGGACTTTAGGAGATATCAAAGGGATCAGCCCTTCGCTGTGCATGCACAAGATCATCCTTGAAGAGGATGCCAAACCAAAGAGACAAGCACAGCGACGTCTGAATCCTATCATGCAAGAGGCTGTAAAGAAGGAAGTTCTCAAACTCCTTGACCATGGCATGATCTACCCAATTTCCGACAGCAAGTGGGTAAGCCCTACACAAGTAGTAGCCAAGAAAGGAGGGATGCAAATCGTAAAGAATGATGATGGAGAAGAAGTAGCGCAGAGACCAATCATGGGATGGCGAGTCTGCATTGACTACCGAGCCTTGAACACCACCACGTGCAAGGATCATTTTCCTCTTCCATTCATTGATCAAATGTTAGATAGATTGTCTGGTTACCCTTTTTACTGCTTTCTCGATGGTTACTCAGGGTACAATCAGATAGCTGTGGCTCCTGAAGATCAACACAAGACGGCATTCACCTGTCCATACAAAGTATTCGCCTACTGACGGATGCCCTTTGGATTATGCAATGCACCAGCCACTTTCCAGAGATGCATGACGGCAATCTTCCACGACCTGATCGAGGACATTATGGAGGTGTTTATGGATGACTTCTCGGTGTTTGGTAGCTCATTTGATGTCTGTTTGCAGAATTTGGCTACTGTACTTAAGAGATGCACCGAGACAAACTTATGCCTCAATTGGGAGAAATTCCACTTCATGGTTCGGGAAGGAATCATGTTGGGACATCGAGTATCAGCCGAAGGGCTGGAAGTGGATCGAGCCAAGGTGATAGCCATTGAGAAGATGCCACCACCAACAAATGTCAAAGCCGTCCGAAGTTTCCTTGGCCATACAGGATTCTACAGGAGGTTCATCAAAGACTTCTCGAAGGTATCCCGACCCTTGTGCAACCTGTTGGAGAAGGATGTGTCCTTCGTTTTTGATGAAGAATGTCTGAAAGCATTTGAGAAGTTGAAAGAAGCACTGGTAACTGCACCAGTCCTCACCGCACCAGATTGGGGAGAGCCTTTCACATTGATGTGCGACGCCAGCGACTACGCTGTTGGAGCAGCTCTAGGCCAACTGAAAGGAAGACTCTTCCATGTGATTCAATACGCAAGCAAGAGCATGAATTCGGCTCAATGCAACTACACCACGACAGAAAAAGAGATGCTCGCGGTCGTGTATGCATTCGACAAATTAAGGCCTTATCTGATAGGCTCAAAAACAATTGTCTACACCGACCATGCGGCAATCAGGTACCTATTTGCAAAACAAGATGCCAAGCCCAGACTAATCCGATGGATACTGCTGTTGCAAGAATTCGACTTGGAGATCAAGGACAGAAAATGAAGTGAGAACGTCATCGCCGACCACTTGTCAAGGCTTGACCCACCTGCCAAAGGAGATGACCAGCACTTGACAATCCGAGAAACATTCCCGGATGAACAAGTCTATGCTTTGAGGGACATGGACAAGGTCTATGAATCTAAAACTCCATGGTTTGCAGACTTCGCCAACTACTTGATCGGCGGCGTACTTCCTCCGGATGCCTCTCCATATGCAAAGAAGAAGTTTCTGCACGACGTCAAATTCTACTATTGGGAGGATCCATACCTTTGGCACAGATGTGCTGACGGCGTCATTCGCCGCTGTGTGCCCCAGTCCGAGTGGCACAAAATCTTCGAAGCTTGCCACTCATCTCCTACCGGTGGCCACCATTCAGCCAATCGGACTGCCTTTAAAATTCTTGCAAGCGGGTTCTATTGGCCTTCCATCTACGAAGTCTGTCGCGGATGGATTACGGGCTGTGATCGCTGCCAGCGGACCGGCAATATTTCGCGAAAGAATGAGATGCCACAGACTCAAGTGATCGAAGTGGAGATATTTGATGTTGGGGGATCGACTTCATGGGACCCTTCCCGCCATCACAAGGATTCACGTACATTCTCTTGGCAGTGGACTATGTGTCTCGTTGGGTCGAAGCCATTCCGACAGTCACCAACAACTCCAAAGTTGTCATCAAGTTCCTGCAGAAGCTCATAACAAGATTCGGAACACCAAGAGCCCTGGTAAGTGATGGGGGTCACATTTTTGTAACAGATGGCTTTCTTCTCTTCTTGCTAGGTACGGAGTAAAGCACCGCGTTACTACCCCATATCACCCTCAAGGGAACGGGCTGACGGAACTATCCAACAGAGAAATCAAGCAGATCTTGGAGAAGACGGTAAAGCAAAGAAAGGATTGGGCGGCAGTCCTCGATGATGCACTTTGGGCATACCGCACCGCCTACAAAACATCGATTGGGACTTCTCCATATCAGCTGATTTTCGGGAAATCATGCCACCTTCCCGTCGAGATGGAACACAAGGCTTGGAGGGCAGTAAAAGAATTAAATCTGGATTGGAGGACAGCTGCCGAAGAACGCGCTATGGCACTAAATGAATTAGAAGATTTTCGGGACGAAGCCTATGAGAACAACGTCATTTATAAGAATCGAACGAAGAGATTCCACGACAAAAAGATCCGCTCGCATGTCTTCCAGTCAGGTGACAAGGTTCTCTTCTAAAAATCCCGTCTTTGATTCATGCCCGGAAAGCTGCAATCAAAGTGGGCCAGACTACACACCGTGATCTGCCAATTCATGAACGGTGTAGTTGAATTAGCTGGCCAAGATGGAAAGAATTTCAAAGTGAACGGGCAAAACCTGAAACCATACTTCACCCCTCTTCAAATTGAAGCAGTGGAGAAGTATTACATGAATCGCCCTTGAAAGAAAATCAGGTATTGTCGAGCTAGCGACAATAAACCAAGCACTGGTTGGGAGGTAACCCAACAGTTTCCTGTTTTATTTATTTCTGTTATTTTCAATTTCGTCAAGTCAAGTCAGTTGAGTTTTCGTTTTTTCGTTTCAAATTGTTTTGGGTCTAGTCATCTATCGACCACATTGATCGAGGCACTTTGGCATCGATCGACGAGGAAATTCGGCCTCGTCGATCGACGAAGATGCTCGTCGATCGACGAGAATGTTTCGCCTTCGTCGATCGACGAAGACGCCTCGTCGATCGACACAAACATTGCTGAGTCGGACAGAGACGGGTTTAAAACCCACTTTTCCTCATTTTTTCTCCACAAACACACGACGCACGCCCCTCTCACTCTCCCAAACACCCACTTCGAATTTTTCTCTCCGAATTCGTCAAAACCAACCACGGTATGTATCCTAAAACTCTCCTCTTCGATTATTTCACATGTTTTGAAGGATTTGAGCATGATTTTTGATAAAAATTGAATTTGGAGCCCTTGTTTTCATTTTTGCAATTTTGTCAATTTCGTTGCTATTCATTGTGATTATTCGATATGATTAGTTGTTTTTGTCGATATACTTGCTTGTGCTTGGTTTGTTGCTTGAACTTCATTGATTTCTACGTACGATAGTTTGGGGGATAATTCAAGTTTGGGGGTGTTATTCTAGTTTTATTATTTCTGGGCCAAATTTTGTCAAACAAAAAGGTAATATGCTAAGATAGAGTTTGAATTGCATGAATGTCGAATCAATTTTGCATGGGTACATTTGTTTCTGTGGATGTTCGCACAATTGGATGCACTTACATGGGAAATTTTGTGAAGAATTGTGATGAACTTTGACAAATTTTTCCACTACCCTTGCAGTTTGACTATGGATTTCCGAGCCACATTCGCCAAACAAGCTCATGAGAGGAGATTCAGAAAACTATCCGGCGATGAGTTCACTATCCGGCAGACACTTTACCCATGCCCGGAGACAATGCAAATACTGGAAATCCGAGCGGATGTTGAAGCTCTCCTGCAAAGGATTGATTGGAATGCTTGGATGACAGCCCGCTGGCCGACATACCCGTCACTCGTTCTGGAGTTTCTTGCTTCACTCCGTGTCTTCGAGCTTCAGCCGGAATCAGAGCCGACCACGATTGGCTTCCAGCTTTTGAACCAGTACTATGAAATTCCAAGGGATGAGCTTGAAGAAATCTGGGGAGTCCACGTTGGGGGGTCGGTTTCCTTCCCCCGCACTTCGACATCACCCGTTTCTTGTCCCAGTTTGCTTCTGATGCCAGTGAGGACCTACGGGAGTTTGACTCGGGGACCTTGAAAGCGTCCTTCATCGACAACCCAGTTTTCAGATATCTTCAGAGATGCATGGGGGTGTCGATCACCGGCAGACATGAGAGTGGAAAAGCGAGAGTGGGGGAACTTTTTGCCCTCAATTGCATGTTGACAGGGGAGCAGTTTAGCTTCACGACATTGGTCATGGACCAATGGCGGCATCAGATCAAGGCCACCAAAGGCAACATCTGGAGCGGGGGATTGATCACCCCGATTGCGGAACATGTGGGGATCGATTTGACACAAATCGAGTCGCTTGAGGACGACAACCGAGGACTCGGCACTGGGACTCTGGTGAAGATGACGATGCTTTCACCACGGGCGTCAGGTTGGTCTTTGAGGATGTCCAATGGGGACAGATTTCCACTTCCACAGTGGGACCTCACTCACGTCACCGATCATCACTTCCTTGATAATTGGTTGATGAGCACACCCGCCCACATGGTGCTGATGGTTGGAGCACAAGGAGGCCCAGGCAGCTCCAGACTTCAACACCGACCACTGACCCGGCCAGACCAGCGACAGCCGCAGACGCCCCCAGAAATGCCCGAGGAGGAGGAACCTCAGGATGACGAAGGAGGAGAGCACAGCCCTGACCGGACCGGCAGACGGCCGCTACACCACTTCTCGGGAGAGTCTTCATCTTCTGGGGTGGATCTGGCGACGATCTACCAGTTTATGCAGCAGCAGGCTGATTTGCATGCGGCAGAGCATGCACGGCAGGCAAATTTTCGACAGAATGTGAACACGAGGTTGAATAACCTCGATGTTCAGATGCAGCGACTCCTCCTGAACACCCAGCCTGAATCCGTCTACCTACGCCGGCAAAGAGAGCGACAAGACCGCCGACGGCGACTGCCCGTGTGGCCATCTCCCGATGTCGAGATGGAGGATCCTCCAGAGGAGGAATGAGGTACCGTTTCCTTTTTCCTTATCTAACTTTCAAAAAATTTCACTCCTTCGAGTAGAATAAGTTTGGGGGGATGAGGATAGGAAAAGGGAAATGTTTGTTTGTTTTCATTTTTTTATTTTTCTTTGTTTCGTTGTCTTTTTCTGTTTTTGTTTTCAATTTTTGTTTTTTCTGAACCATCACCATCCTTGTTCTTTTGCTTCAGTGTGAACAATTGCTCTCTGCAAGGCTTTTTACTTAAAATTAGTATTTTTGAACTCTTGATTTGTGGTACTTGTTCTAAGTGAATAGTCTGAGCATTGTTTAGGAGCTTTTGAACATAGGACAGTCGGAACTTTTTGATTATGATTGGTGTTATGACTACTTATTTGTCTTTACTTGAACTAGAATTATTGATTGATAATCGAGATATTTGCGGAGTGAGAATGATAATCTATGTGATAAAGTAGCCAATGATAGGAGCTATTTTGTTGATATGTTGATCTTTGAAACTTAAATCTTTGCATGATAACTGTTCGAAATTGGATAACTATTGAGGAGTAACAAAAATTTCTACCTTGTGAGGATTTGTGCCAATTTTTCGTTTGATGAGTGACAAAGTTGTTAGATTTATTTCCTAGAATTTGACGAATTTCTCTCTTGAGGTTGCATTAAGTGTGGTACTAGGGTGAAAATGATTTTAGGCATGTTCTTTCGTAGCCCATTTCCCATACACTAAACTTAAATCTTCACTTGTAGCCCCTTTGAGCCTTGAATGAATTTTTCTTTGATTAGAAGGGTTGATGAATAAGATGGTTGTGATTTATTGGATGGTGTGAATTGTGGGAATGTGATGTGAGGCCATGAGAAAAAAAAAAAAAGAGAAAAGAAAGAAATTTTGATTTGAGGGGTTTCCATGGGAAAAGTTAGAAAAGAAAAAAATGAACATTAGTGAAAAAGAGAAAGAAAGAAAATGAGGGAAACTTACTTATGTTGTTCATAAATAACTAAGAGCAAGTTCTTAGGAACCCCGAGAATGATGAAAAGAAAAGAAAGGAAAAGAACAAGATTGTGTGTGAAAATAGAAAAAATGATGTGGTTATGATATGCTTGGGTCTTTGGGTTTGATTGAAATATTTTGAGTCACCTAGCCAAAAATATCCTACCAATTAGGTGAGCCACATTACAACCAAATGAAGACCTTTCTGATTCCCTGAAAAGCCACACTACCATGCAGTGGAGAGATGAGAAATTTGTCAAACCTATGGTGAAATAAACTAAGACTTTGATTGTGTGAATTTCAAAATCCTTTTTGCTTGACTGAGCGATGAGTGCAAACACTGCCCGTTGAGGTTTCTCCTTAATAGTTTACCAATAAGAATCTGTTTGGATTGCATGATTTTTGTGAATAAGTGAAACTTAGATTGCAAAAGAGGCTTGTGAGGCATTGCACACTTGTATCTGCATTTGATTAGAGTCATTTTCTGTGAATTGATCGAGGACGATCAATGGTTTAAGTTTGGGGGAGTTGATAAGTTAGGATTTTCACCAACTTATCTTATTGTTCTTCGACTGATTGTGTAGTGTTTAGATCATTTTTGTATCATTTTTCGTGCATGAATTGGATTTTGTACTTGGAATGTCGTGTTTGATGAATTATGCAGGTTTTTAGTCGAAAAGCAGAGAAGGATTAGAATCCCAGTTTCAGCACCCCGTCGATCGATGGAAAGGCTCGTCGATCGACGAGGCAAAGGAAACCACGAGCTCGACGGAGGAACAAGGGAGATCAACGGAAGTCAAGGTCTCGTCGATCGATGCCAATGCTCATCGATCGACGAGGATGTCCAAGGCCCAGCGATCGACGCCAAGCAGCCACGGTCGACGCGCATGCGGGAATCCTAGTCTGGATCTGATTTGGAGATTAACGCATATCTAACCCTAGATACTGCTAGATACATCTTCCACCTCTATAAATATTCATGTAAATTCATTTTTTGAGAGAGGTAGACAGAGAGAGACCAGAATTAGAGAGATTAAAAGAGTTTTAGAGTTTATGTTTGAAGATAGAGTTTTGTTGGAAGACATTCCAACCCAAGTTTTTATGCAATTCAGGTTTCATCTTTCTATGATGATTATTACTCTGAATATGTGTAACTAATCTCTTTCTCAGATTCTAGGGTTTCGAACTATCAATGTATACATGTTGTGATTAATTGAATTATTTTCCCTTTCCCTTCGTAGTTTGTGAAATCTGTGTTTATTCATAATCTTAATTTGTTGGCCACATCTTAGGATTATCTAGTTGATTACTTGAGACGTAACTGTGATAGTTTTCAATCGAAAGAGATTTTCACAATATAATCTGATTTCTTGTCGTAACTGAAGGAGATTGATTGTAGGAATAAATTTGTAGATCTTTGGATGAAAAATATGTTTATCAAAAACTAAAACAACATCTCTTCAGAAACTTGAATTAAAACAGAGTTTTCATAAACTCAAAGTAAAATCTCCATCAGTTGAAGTAGCAACTTCCAGCATCAATCTTGGAGATGGTAATCCCGCCATCTTCAAGCGTTAAGCTTGATTCCCTGCAAAGTGTAGCAAACACGATTAGTGATCTCAGTTACCACTACCCACTAAGGAGTAGAAAACTGATACTAAACATGTTTCAACAAGCAATGCAAAAGATGACGTACCTTGTCCCTTAGTTATCAAACTTGGACAATTTACTTTCCAGTGTCCCTTCTTGCCACACTTGAAACATTTGTCCTTCTTGTTATCTTTCTTTCCTTTGTTCTCTCCTTTACAATTCTTCTTCTTCATGTCATTACGACGCGATTTAGAAGAACTTTTAGCAAGAGATCTGGAATGAACTGATAAGGCAAGACTACTCCCACTGCTTTCTTCATTCCTCTTTTCTTTCACATCACTCTTTCGACTCGGAAGCAAATCAGAGTGACTCACAGAAAGACTGAAGAAGCTTCTGTTGATACAAGATCCTTGAGCAGACTGTGAACAGTATACTCACTCTTGTTTTTCTCAACAAAAATTCTGAAGTCATCAAATGACTTCGGTAACGTGTTGAGTATCAAGTCAATTTTGACATCATTGTCAATTTGACCAGCCATTAATGTGTACTCATCTATGAGCTGGATGAGCGATTCCACATTTTCACGTACCGAACAGTTTTGACCCATTTTCTGTCTTACAAAATGCTTGATAAGACTGGATCTAGCATGTCCTTCGAGTCCGCCATATGCCACGTCAAGACGTCGCATAATGTCACACGCAAACCATACATCACTATAACGAGGACGCAGTGCATCTGACATACCAGCCAAGATATACTGTCTGGCCATGCCATTCAACCACATCCACATGTGATACTGTGCACGTTCCTCATCGGAAGATGTATCAGTCAGCGAACTCGGACAGGGAGTTTGCAGAACAAACAAATGTCCAAATGAATCCAAGAGCTTGACAATGTCACTTTTCCATCCAGGAAAATTCGGACCAGTCAAGAATTGTGTACGATTGAATTAATGAGCGATGCAATAATAGACATACCTGAAAACAAATAAGCGAATTAAAGTAAGCACATACTACGAACAATTGAAACAAATTTGCATAGTAACCTTTAGATAAAAACAATACAATTTGTTTCCTCCAATTGCCTAAGCTAATTCACTGCAAGCTGCCCCAGCAGACGTTTACAGCAAACGCTCAACCAGACCAAAATGATCCTTTAATTTCTTAACATGCCAGGTATCTTAAGCAAAAGAAATTAATATTGGAGATCTCAAGACCATGTTCACCTATCCGGAGCAGGGACATCTCAAAAGAGTTATACTCCAGGCAACATCTAAGCCAAAGTAACCACAAGCGTAACTCCGGATGATAAAAGGCGATTTAGCATAGGTACTGGACCCATACCGCATGCCCATTACATCCTTTGTTATCCCACTTAGATTAATCGTAGAGACCAGTGAAAGTTGTCTCAATGCAAGCTGCCCCAGTAGACGTTTGCTCAGAGGCTCCCACTTCTCATCTTAAAATAAGTGTTTTATTTGGAAACCTCATCGCATTGGAACTGGTGAGGGACCTCTAACGCAAGCTGCCCAAGCAGACGTTTACGCTTCGAGATGCCCCACTTCCAATGAGAGGTCGTATTTGTGGAGGTCTAATGATTTTGGTTTGAAAAGAACCAAAATCCAGCTTAGTATTTTAATTCTAAAGGTTTCATGCGCACACATTATTTTATGTTCCCATAAATTATGTCACACCCAAAATTCCATCATAAATTAATATGATCCCGGAATTTATAGACATAATTTAAAACATAAAATAAATCACATAAGACATGCTCAAAAATTAAATTGCAACATGCTTATAACTGTAAATAATTAAAGCAAATAGTCATGCTTCCAATTATTTACTAGTGCGCATATAATAAATCACATCAATACGAGAATAAATAAATAAACAAATAAATTCTCGTGGCCCCTCAGATGCGATTACACTGAAAATAATTAAATCTAACTATTACAAGATTTAATTTCAGTACAGATCTTCAAACTGGGCCTCCGTTGGACTTGAAATCTGATTTGAATTGCATCAACAGTAATTGGGCTTCAAATTAGGGTTTCAGGCCCAAACAACAGCCAAACCCTAATTTTCAGACTGCGGGCCGCCTCCGGGCTGAGAAGCCCGATTTCCGGCCCGGGCTTGGAAACCCTAGGGTTTGGAAACCCTAGTTTCAGCACAGTCGCCAGGCAGCCAGCCCACCACCAGCCACCTTTGCTCAGCCCCGCCGCCGCTATGTCCGGCCGCAACCTGCAGCCGGAATACCGTCGCCAGCCATTGCCGCCAGCCCAGACCACCGACACCAGTGAGCTCGATGGTTCGCACAGAGGGGCGAGCGACAGGGGCTGCGAACCCCACGCCGCAGTCAGCCGCGCGAGGCCTTGCCTCTGCGTGCAACCACTGTCACTCGCACGCACCTCCGTCGTTGTCATTCTTGAGGCTCGGCGATGAGAACCGTAGCAGAAAAATTGAGAGGGCTGCATAGACCGTGTACGCGCGCACGCAACGGGCGAACCTGTGCGCCGCCGACGAGTTCTGGTGGGCTGAATCTGAACTGATTTCAGATCTGATGAATGTCTCTTTGTTCTTCGTTTCTTCTGGATCTCAGATTTTACAGATTTGAAAAATAAAGAAAATACAAAAAATAGATCTAAAATCTATTACATAATTTTCTATCAAATCTAACCACGGATTTTCTCGTGGTGAAAAACAGATCCAAAAACGAGAAGGCCACGAGAACAAAAACATCCACGACAATTAAAATCCATCCATAAACATACATATTTATTTAATTTCAATCTATCCAAGATAGAGCCTAAGAACATGAACCTGGCACTGATACCAATTAAGTCAGAATGGATCAATTCCAACACTTCCTCTGCTCGAGACTGACTAGCCTTGAAAGGCCTAGTTGACATCTTGCCCTCGATGCAGGATTCGCAGACTTGATAAGGTACAGCCCGGACTAGGTCCAATGTACCGTCATCTGCAAGTCTCTGAATCGGCTTCAAGCTGATGTGACCCAGTCTCAAGTGCCAGAGATATGTAAGATCCTCATCAGAAGAAGTAAGTTTTCTCTTCCTAGGATTATCAATTACGGATGAATACATGCAATACTTGCGGAAGACTTATGATTACAGTTAACAACATAGAGAGAATTATTCAGCATTCAACGACAGATAACACCGTTATTACCAATGATAGAAACACCACTATAAAAAATAACTGAATATCCATCAACATAAAGTTTGGAAGCTGAAATAAGGTTTCGCCAAAAATCCGGCACATACAAAACATCTCTCAATGTTAAAACAGAATCATCAAAGTACAAGGTGAAATCTCCAATGGCGGCTGCACTCACTTGTGTTGCGTTCCCCATCGAGATGGTAACCTCGTCATTCTTCAGCACCCTCCTCGGTGTGAACCCCTGCAAAATGTAGCAAACATGATCAGTAGCTCCAGTATCCACTACTCACGAATGAGTAGAAATCGATGCTAAACATGTTTCCGTTACAAATGCAAATGACGTACCTTGTCCCTTAGCATTCGGACAATCCACCTTTCCGCATCCAGCACACTCGTTCTTCTTTGGAGTGACCTTGGCTCTCTTCCCCTTCCTAGACTTGCTATCACTGCCTGTTTTCCTGAACTTGCTCTCAGCACCATCGTCTCCAACCTTAGAGGTTGTCAAACCAGTACTAGAACCAGACAGAACAGGTTTTCGTGCTCGCATGGTAGACTACTCCACTACAAGATCCTCAAGCAGCTCATGCAGAGCATACTCTCCCTTTGCAGCAGCAACTACCTCAAAGTCATGATAAGATTCCGGAAGAGAATTCAAGATAATATCAATCTCGCCTTGCGCACTGATATTACCACCCCGCACAGTAAACTGTCTCATGAGATCAATCACAGACATCATGTGCGTAGTCACTGAACTATCCTCAACCATCTTCTTGCACACAAGATTGTGCACAAGCTTACAGTTAATAGTTCGCTCCACTTTGCCAAAGGCCGTCGAGAGTTCCTTCCAAAGCTCTCCAGCCCTTTCGAGGTGTTCATACTTATGCCTTAATTCTCTAGACAGGGAACCCGTGATGAGCCAGAAGGCAAACTCATCAGCATCCTCCCATCTGTCATAGAATTCAAGCTCAAGCTCGCACACTCCTCTTTGAGAACGCAACAGTGGATCCATGTAAAGAACACGTGCTTGATTTTTCAGATAAAGGATGTGTTCGATGCAGAAACTCCAATCATGGAAGTTTGGACCAGTTAGAGGATTGAGAGCAAGTATATGATCGACAGTAGACATAGACATAGCTGAAACAATAAAGAATTTTAAATAAGAACATACATGTTGAACTTCGAAAATAAATGCATTGAAAACCTTTTAATAAATCAAATACAAATGTTTTCCACTAATTGCCCAAGAGTTCCCACTGCAAGCTACACTCGTAGACGTTTACGATGTCACCCTCAACCAGAACTGCGGGTTTTAAGTCCCAATCCATTTAATTTCACTACCATGTCAGGATGCTTTTGACGCTAGAAATTAATAATTAGTGAAAACCTTAGACCAAGTCATCTCTCAAGAACAGGGATGCAATTCTTGCATTATATTCTAAGATGCTTCTAAGCAATTAACCACAAATTTAACTCCGGCCAAAAGAGACAGTTTAGCATGGCACGTAACCATACCGCACAGCCCTTAAAGCTTTTGTTATCTATAATTTAAATCAATCCTAGAATACTTGTGAAAGAGGTCTACGCAAGCTACACTCGTAGACGTTTACGCAAAACCCTCCCACTATTCACATGATTTAAATTATTTGTCTAGAAATCCCAACAACCGTACCCATGCACCTCCGGGAACTAGCAAGCTACACTCGTAGACGTTTACTAGAACGAGAGATACACTTACAGCCTAGGACCGCTTTGTGGAGGTCTATTGATTTTAATTAAAAAATATGCTTAGTATTTTTCTTTTAAAAGGTTTCTTTATGCGCACACATAATCCAACAAAAGAAATTAATCACATAAGCATGCTTGAAAAGCTGTAAATAATAAAAGCGATAAATCATGCTTTTCCTATTATCTACACATGCTTAAATTGCGCACATAAATAAATCACATATCATACGAGGATAATTAAGGCAAACAAAAATTCCTCGTGGCCCCAAAAATAGAAAATAATATCTATCTATTACAAATTTGAATTTTGAATTAATTTGGATAAATCCAAATCTTTTCAAATCTTCCAAATCTTCAAGAGCCTTCAAATCTAGATACACCAAATCTTTTGGATTTTTAGGCCTTTGTGATTTGATGATTTGCCCTAACCCTAATGCCAACCCTAGGGTTTACACAGGATTGTGCAAACTACCAAAACACAAGCCACCGCGACGGGACAGCAGCAGCCGACGACAGCCGAAGCTGCCGCCGCCAGGCCGGCCACCGGCCAGTGCCGCGCGCGCGCCCCGAGCGCTGCTGCCGCGCCCGCGCGCGCACCCCCGCCGCACCCGCGCTACCTCGCGTGCATGCAGCCCATGCGCCGTAGGTGCTGCTCACGCGCACCATGCTCGCGCCGCACGCCCCGGCCGCGCGCCTGCCCTGCGCCGCGTGCCGTCGTCCGCCGTTGGCTCCATCTTCGTTCTTCGTCCTCGACCCGTCCAAATTAAATTTGAAAAATTACAGAAAAACTATTCTAATTATAATTTTCAAATCTACACTAATCACGAATTTTCTCATGATTTTACAAAAACAATTCAGCCCTACACTGATAAACCACCGCGGGCTGAATCAACGGGTTGCCACGAGGAACAAAAACCAAACATCCACAAAACAATAAATTCATACATGCATATCGAATTTAATTATGAACAACAGAGCCATAAATCAGAAACCTCGCTCTGATACCAATTGTAGGATTTTTCCGTGAACCGAATCACCAAAACCAAACTGAACCGGATCGATTTATGGTTATTGCACATAATTATAATTCTCAAAAACCCTAGCATGCTCCTATGAATTTAATACATAGATTTGTGGATTTAGGGTTTACCGTAACTCGGTCGAGTCTGAACCGATCTTTTGCGTTTGAATTCCAAATCTCAATTCAACCACGCGATCCGATTTAATCTGCGGAAACAGAAATTAGAGATCTAATTTCTAGATTAAAATCGAAAATGAAGAGGGAAGAAAGAAAGAAATCTATTCTACAGATCAGATCTTCAGGGCTGTGTCCCAATGCTGTTCAGATCTACTACTGGTGAGGACTCTGTAGATCTGTATTCTGAGCAGGACCAGAATCAAAATTCTCCTCCCTCTTCTCCCAAAATCGGCGCCTCCCTCTCTCTCTAGGTTTAGTGTTTTTCAACTGTGTTATGACTTATGAGAGAGAGCTGTGTATTTATAGACCTAGGGTTGGAAACCCTAATAGGCCATTTTGGGCTCAATTCAACATATTTAATCGGGCCAGTCCTGGGACCTAATGCAAATAATAAAGTGGGCCTATAATTAATTAATTCTCATGTCCACAACCCAGGACACAATTAATTAATTAATATTAATTCTTTTTCACCACAGAATTAATACTGACCTACCCCTTTATTACCACGTTATGAGAACGGGTTGCATTAATTGAGAATCCTAATATTTAAGGTTACCGGACATCCATTAATTAATCGGAGCCTCTGACAAGCTCTAACTACAATTAGTTAATATCTTATAATTCCTGAGTAGTACCACTCAAACCTTATCACTCGTGCCTGAACTTAATCAACCTGCAGGACTTTGGCACGATGAATGTTATTGAGCTCCTCAGGGAATGTCCCCATCCTATTACTCGAATATGGTTACCTAAGTCCAGTCTCAGGCAGTACTACACGAACTGTTGTTACCTAAGATGCGGATATACGAGCACGTTACTTAGGCTCTCCACCATGGCAAGTCAAAGCAACAGTCAACCCGTGCAAACCCCTGAACCTTCGTTAGGGTTTGGACTCAATCAATATAACGAGATCTTGCATTCGCTGATGTCAGACAGACGAATACATCTCACTGCGGTCCATCAATACGCCACCTCTGCGTACCACCATTTCAAGTAACCAAGACAGACTACTTATTCCGACAATGTCGTAGCCATCCGGATAGACGTATCCTCATACGCTGTCTCGGCTGTGATCAAGTTTATGTCTCACTAGGTCAAGTGATCATATTGTCTTCTGCGATCTACAACACGCCGTATGATCGTCCCTATCGGTGAAACAAGAGGATACCATTGTTCATACATGTAAGATTGTTAATAGATAGGAGAAATAAATCGTTGTATACTCATTGTATTAAATGCTTTCAGTATATAAAACCCATCATATATAGTTGCATCTTGGTTATGAAATTATAATGCATACATTATTCCAATTATTAAAATGCATATTTAGTTGCGTTCCAATTATTAAAATTTCGATGCATATATAAATGCATTCTGATATTAAAATTTTGATGCATAAATAGTTGCATTCCAAATATAAAATTTCCATACATATATAATTGCATTCAAAATAAAATTTTAATGCATGAATAGTTGCATCTCAAGTTTTAAATGCATAAATTTTTGTATTTCACGAAAACTTTATGCGTTCTAGATGCACACCATTACAAAGGCCTTTATAGAGAACTTAGATGCTTTTAGGAAACATGTTTTTATTATATACGTCTTCCGAGACCTAGAATAATCATGTATTAAAATAGGATTCTTATGCACCGTAGCCGAGCATAGAAGTATTACCTCTATAATCGCGTTATTTTCGCTACTCTAGTATTTAAGTTGCGCAACCTATTATTATTTCTGCCTAACCTATTGAATCTTTTGACTTTACCTATTCACAGATGGTCAAACGCTTTTTCACTCGCCGCAAACCTCTGTCGCACAATGCCTCAGGAGAACATTATGTCAGCTATTTCTGAAGCTACAAGATATGCTGTGGCGACTCCCTGAACCAGTTTCTCACTGACTTCTGCAAGTTCTGGATAGACGCACACCCTCATAGGGTAACCCGTACCAAAGGACTCCACCGCTTGGTGGATCTGCTGCCGCCTCACTGGCAATCTTGGGCGCAGGCTAACTACCGTAACTTCCTCGACAACTCCCATGCTGATGAATCCGATCTCAAGAGCCTTCATCTGTGCACAGAGAGCATCATTCAGAAGCCCTCATTTGAGCCCCCAGACACATGATCACGAAGCTGGAACTTCACGAGCCCCGATACTGATATTTGAAGGAGAAATTGAGTCCGACCCAGAAGAGGACCCCGAAGAGAATCCATCACTTGGTGGTCAAGTGATGAGGGATTAGATAGCAGTCACTACCCTTACATCTCTGATAAGGATTCTGAAAACTCTGAGGAATGCTAAGGATACGAGAGGAAGCTATCTGGCGCGTGGAAGAAGGAGATGAAGGAAAGACTAGGTGACCAGTATCAGGATTCTGATGAAGAGCTCGAACCCACCGAAGAAGAAGAAGAAGAGGAGGAAGCTGAAGACGAGGAGGAAGAAATGGAGGAAGAGGTGGAAGAGGAGGAAATGGAGGATGAAGTCGAAGAGCAAGGAGAAGCCATCCTTGAGATGCCTCAACAGGAAGGAGCAACCCCGATGCCTTTTGAATGGGTGGTAGATAACTGGTCTGAAGATTGGGCTGCAGCCAAAGATGATAATGAGGACCCCGAGGAAAATGTCACTTCCCCATAGATTATTGACTTTTCTTATGCAGGGATGTTCGACTCGTCTGATGACGATTACTAGCCACCAGTCTTCTCGGGATTACATGCATATATCTATAAGTGTTAATTAGGTGTAACTGTAGGATTTGTGATTGTAGGGCACCTCGATGGGCCCATTTCTAACTATTCAGATGTAACTAATGAAGTCGTAATTAGGATGCCTCCCACGAGAGAAGGACAAATGATGTAATTTTGGTAGCTGGGGGAGCCCATTTTCCAAAACGGCAGCCTTAAATATTCAATGAAAAGCTACCTGGCCACCTTCCAGGCCTTCGGATGTATTTATCAGTGTTGTGATTAAGCTTTTCTTACTAATTGATTTTATTCTTAACTATAATAACAAAGTGGTATCCATAATCATGGTCATTGCCTAGCATCGAAGGTAGAACTGTCCCTTATAATATGCTAACCCTAAATTGTGGGATAACCTACTTATTCAAGTGCTATATTATGATGTGTTCAATCCTCAAAAGGATTTTTCTTTACACATTGTGCGTACCTAGGGTTGTGAATGCCCATTTAATGATTATCCATTATGCAGAATGCCGCCTAGGGATGCCCCTGCTCGAGGTTGAGGACGAGGCCGAGGCTGAGGACGAGGACGAGGCCGTGGAAGAGGCCTACGTCAAATGAACCCAGATGGACCAAATCCACATCAAGGTGAAGGATCCCAGCGAGAACAAAATTGGGAGCACTATAGCAAAATGATGCAAGCACCTCCCGCCGCACCTAGAAGAATCGGGGAAATCTTTACCCAACAGAACCCTCCGCTACTGGACGGAACTGAAGACCTGCCTAAAGCTAAAACATTGATAAAGTCCATGGAAAGGATCTTCAGGATACTCGAGTGCACTGACCGAGAGAAGGTCCAGTGCATTTCCTTCCAACTGACTGATGAAGCCGAACATTGGCAGGATACTCATCTGAAGATGCTCACTCCTGAACAAGAAGATGCCCTAACTTGGGGTCAATTTAAGGAAGAATTCTACACCAAGTACATCCCTCTGACTTACCTGGTTCAAAAACAGGCGGAATTTCACCGCCTCATGCAAGGAGAAATGTTCGTAATGGAATATGATCGGATGTTCAATAGTCTATCGAGATATGCTCCAGATGCGGTGAACACCGAGCATAAGAAGGCACTTCAGTTCATGTTTGGAGTGAGAACAGACATCCAAGCTTCTATTGCTTGCTTAACTGGACTAGACTTCACGGACGCACTGCAACGAGCCTTGAACATTGAAGCAGCACTGAAGAATGGACTGCGAGCTGCTCTCTTGGCCAACAAACTAGAGCCAACCGCTGGAACAAGGATAAAAAGGAAGTAGGAAGATGTTCCACACACTTAGGCAATCGGATAGAGGAGAAACCGGCAGGGCAACCAGAATTTTCGCAACAATCAAGCTAGAAATCAGAGGATCTTCCAAAACCAAAGGAACAACCATCAAGGAAACTTCGCCGTCAAACGTTGCAACCGCTATGGAAGAGACCATTCGGGGAAATGCATTGCGCTTCGCGCCAACGGCTACAACTGTGGGAAGACGAGACACTATTCATCACAGTGTCGCCAGGGCAACAATCGCCAAGATTTCTGGAATCAGCGCCAAGGCAACCAAGGCAATACTCAACTGCGAGCGCTGCAAGGCCAACAGAAACCCAGAAACAACCGCAATCGTGCCATTCAAGCCAAGTCGATTCAGCAGGTGCCCTAGCAGCCGCAATAGCAACAGCAGCCACCGCAGCAGCAAAACCAAATTCATCCAGCTCAACAACGAGCACGTCAAGGAAGAGCCTACGCTCTTGAACAACCAAAGGGGAAAGAAGATCAGGGAAACCTAACAGGTATGGGATTAATAAACCAGTCACCAGTTATTGTGTTTTTCGATACTGACACATCACATTCATTTGTGTCTGAAGATTGAATCCAGAACCTAGGGCTTAGTACCAAGAGAACTAAGAACAATTTATGTGTAATCACCCCAACCGGTGGATCAGCTCTCTCGAACTTTGTTTGCCCGACCCTAGAAATCTCTTTTGGAGCATGTATTTTAAAAGCCAATGATTTGAACGTCCTACGAATGAAAGACGTGGATGTAATTCTAGGAATGGACTGGTTGGAGGAAAACCATGCTACCATTCAATGCAATGACAGGATTATGTCTTTTCGACAGTCTGGAAGAGAACCAGTGTACTTGCATAGAGTTCGGAAAGGAAAAAAATATTCATTTAATTTCCGCCATGCAAGCATACCGATTGGCCAGCATAAAGGATAGTTGAGCTTTCCTTGTATACCTCAATGAGGATGACAAGAAGGACATAGCGGTCAGTGATGTAGAAGTCATCAGGGAATTCGAAGAAGTTTTTCCCGATGAGTTACCTGGATTACCGCCAGACAGGTAACTGGAATTTGTTATTGATCTCAAACCGGGCGCAGCTCCTATCTCAAAGGCTCCGTATAGAATGGCCCCTAAGGAACTGCAAGAGTTAAAAGTGCAGTTGCAAGAATTGTTAGATTTGGGATTAATACGACCCAGTGCATCGCCATGGGGAGCGCCTGTTTTTTTGTGAAGAAGAATGATGGATCCATGCGTATGTGCATTGATTACTGCGAGTTGAACAAACTCACCTTGAAGAATAAGTATCCACTCCCAAGAATTGACAATCTCTTTGATCAACTTAAGGGAGCAAAGGTCTTCTCGAAGATTAACCTTAGGTCCGGATACCATCAGCTTAAGATTCGTTCAATGGATATTCCAAAGACCGCATTCCGAACAAAATATGGCCACTATGAGTTTGTAGTGATGCCTTTTGGATTGAAAATGTGCCAGCAGTATTCATGGACCTTATGATTCGTGTGTTTCATCCATATCTAGATAATTTTGTCCTAGTCTTCATAGATGACATTCTTGTCTACTCGAAGAGTGAAGAGGAACATCGAGAGCATTTGAGAATAGTCTTGAGAACCCTACGAAAGGAGAGATTGTATGCTAAGTTCAGCAAATGTGAATTTTGGTTGAAAGAAGCGATGTTCCTAGGAGACATAGTATCTGTAGATGGAATCAAAGTGGACCCATGATCACTGTAATTTCTACAGATTAATTATAGAAATAGTGGCAAATAAATTTGTAAACCCTAAGGTTATCGATCCAGGGGAATGAAGCAATGAAAAATCCTAAATACTAAATCAGGCGTTCTTAAAATACTGGTTAGGAAAAACAATTGAAAAGTTTTGGTTGTTTTGGAAATTTTAATACTTGAAAATTAAACAGGAAATTGAAAAGCTTTTGAAGTCAAATAAGAGAAGCACAGATTCCAGGGATATCTACCTATCAAGTATGACATGTATGAATGAATCGATTAATTCCCAATTTTAATTCCTCTTCGTAGTGAAACATCAGAAAAGTATTACGAACTTCTTTGTTGGACAATTCGTAAAGTAGATTAATTAATTACCTATCTCCGCTCGGTCTCAAGATAAATTAACTAACTCCAAAGATCTACAGATTTATTCCAACAATTAATCTCCTTCAGTTACGACAAGAAATCAAATTATATTGTCAAAATCTCTTTCGATTGAAAACTATCACAGTTACGTCTCAAGTAATCAGCTAGATAATCCTAAGATGTGGCCAACAAATCAAGATTATGAATAAGCACAGATTTCACAAACTACGAAGGGAAAGGGAAAATAATTCAATTAATCAAACATGCATACATTTATAGTTCGAAACCCTAGAATCTGAAAAGAAGTTTAGTTACACATATTCAGTGTAATATTCATAATAGAAAGATAAAACCTGAATTGCATAAAAACTTGGGTTGGAATGTCTTCCCACAAAACTCTATCTTCAAACATAAACTCTAAAACTCTTTGAATCTCTCAAAATCTGAAATCTGGAATAAAACATGCTTAAAACTCGATTTTACAAGGTTAATTATAGAGGTGGAGGTGTATCATATCAAATCTAGGGCTAAAGATATGAAAAATCTCGAATTCAGCCAATTTCCCGCGCCAGGAGGTCCGCGTCGATCGACGCAGCATCCCCGTCGATCGACGTGGAAAACTGAGGTCAGCCCCTTCTGCGCAGTCTCACGGTTTTGGCCATAACTTCCTCATCCGAACTCCGATTGACCCGATTCCAGTTGCGTTGGAAAGCTAATTCAAAGCTCTATCCATTACCATGCTCAAATAGCCCGAATACCTCTTGTGGAAAAACTCTTCACTGCTACTCTTATACGTCACTGCTTTCGGAACGGTTTTCTCGTGAGTTTAGGCCTAAAAACCTGCATAAACATCAAAACACACCTAAAACCACCTAATACTGACATCATGCATAAAATATATATATAAACTCAATAAATCTACATAAAATAGTATAAAAATAATATAGATAAGTGAGTGAAATAACGAGCTTATCAAATCCCCCCAAACTTGAACGTTTGATTGTCCTCAATCAATTAGCAAGAAAGAATTCAAGAGATCAAGTGGTTAAAGTGCAATGCCTCACAAGATTCATCACAGTCAATAACCAATAATCCACTACCCACAAGCAATTTGAAAGAGACAGAAAATTCATCAACCATGGAAGAACTCACAGGAAGTGAATCGCTCAACTCTCAAGTGTTTAAGGTAAAGATGAAAGCACTCAACAACATGTATGAAGAAGTTTCTACCATAGGCTTGCATATTTTCTAATATCTCCACTGCTAGAATGTGCACACAAGTCTAGAATCAAAAAGGACTTTCATTAGGTTGTAATGTAGGCTTTTTGTGAAAGGTAGGGAAATATGGCCAAGTGACTAAAATCAATCAAGTTGTACTTCCTCAATCAATCCAAACCACCTTCTATTCATCATCCACCTCATCTCCTCAAATATATCAACAAATACACAACCCGTCGTTTTTTTCTTTTTTTTTTCTAGCTCATATTGAATCTCTTATGCTCTTTTTGATAATTTTATATTCTTTTCTTTTCATAGAGCTTATGAGAATTCTAATTATTTCTTTTGAGCTTCTTTTTGCACACATCTTTTCACCACTAATTTATCATTTCTTATCACCAATTCACTAATCAATCCCCATACATACCACAACTCAAGACACGAGTGAGACAATACTTTTCTTAATCTCATAGACAAGGAAAAAAAAATTTGTACAGGCTCAAAGTGGCTAACTAGGGAAAAATTTATTGTGAAGGGACAGTGTTTAGGATATTGGGTTATCAAAGATGGCCTAAGATCATTTTCTCAACTTGTGCACACTATGCTGTCTCAACACAGAAAATAGGCAAGTTCTAGAGAAATCAAAACACACATGTGAATCTCACATCAAACGAAATAAAGGCTCAAATTTCTCACACAAGGATTCAAAAATTTTCTTCCACAGTCAATTTCAAATCAGCTCAATTAGCATGCAAGTATAAGTGTCAAATCAGTCATATCATGCGGTATTCTACATTCATAGGCATCTAACCACAATCTCAATCAATTCAATACTCAACCCTCAATCAATTCTAATCTCACAATCTCGTTCAGGTTATCTCAAAACTCAAAACTTTTCCCACAAAATAGCATAAAAATACGAAAAATTAAAAACAAAAGCCGAAAAAATTGAAAGCATAAAATAGAAAGGTGCGAAAAATTAAAAACAGAAAGCAGAATAAATAAAAGATAGGATGTTCCATCTCTTGTCCACATCCCCCCAAACTTATTTCCAACTCAAAGAGTGGAATAAGTTTGAAAATCAGACTAGAGAGGGAACGATACCTGGTAGTTGTCCACATCCCCCGGAGTCTTCAATCACCATCAGGGAGGTCGGGTCCGGCAGATCCTTTCGCGACCTCCTTTCCATCTTTGTTCTTGACAACTTGCATCCTCCATTTCTTGGTCTCTTTCAATGCCCCTCCAATGGCGGATTTGTACTTCCTTAGGACTCGTAGTAATTTGTCCAACTTCCCATACCTAAGGTGTGCCGGAAACATCTTGAGTTTCAGAACCAGCGGATCAGAGTTAGATTGCAGTTTTCCCCGATTTGCATCGGTTGACATGGGTGAAACTGCCACAATCCCTTTTCTACATCGCGCTGCTTCTGCCGATGAAAACTCCATGTTTCGTGCGTCGATCGACGTGACAGTAGAGTCGATCGACGAGGATCCTAAGGCTACGTCGATCGACGAGGCTCCTTCGTCGATTGACGTGGGTGCTTTTCCACATTTTCTTTTCTTTTGCTGGTTGCGTCGGCTTGACAACCACTTCTGTTTGATCTCTTTTTCATGAGTTATTCCCTCGGGTGCATCCAGCTTCATTACCCAATCCACAAGCTCATCGTCTGCTTTATCCAGATCTGAAGACAAAAACAAAGGGTGCAGTACGCAGTTCTCCAAAAGATCCGGATCAGTTTTAAGAGAAGAAAAGGGAGAGGAAATCACCGGATTTGAACAATTGATCAAATGGCACTCTTCCTGGTTGCTCCCTTCATTACGCTTCTGCACTGCTTTGTAGATGGGGAAGGTGACCGACTCATCATTAACTCGAAACGTCAGTTTGCCGTCCCGAATGTCAATCAATGCTCCAGCAGTCTTCAAGAAAGATCTCCCAAAGATAAGAGGGATGTTGTGGTCTTCTTCCATGTCAAGAACCACGAAGTCTGCTGGAATGATGAAGTCTTTCACCTTCACAAGCATGTCTTCCACGATGCCCTTTGGGTAAGTGACTGATCTGTCAGCCATCTGCAGTGATATGGTGGTGGGCTTGATGTTTCCAATCTTCAACCGCTTGAAGATTGACAGCAGCATTAAGTTGATGGATGCACCGGAATCGCAAAGGACCTTCCCAAAGGTCTCTCCTCCAATGACACAGGGGATCGTGAAGGATCCCGGGTCTTCTCTCTTCAGCGGCATCTTCTTCTGAATAATCGCGCTGCACTCCTCGAACAAATTGACCCTCTCGTGCTCCACGAAGGATCTTTTCTGTGAAACCATGTCTTTCAGAAACTTGATGTACCCGGGCATTTCTTGAAGAGCTTCTACCAATGGTATGTTGATATGCACCTTCTTCATTGTCTCCAAGAAGCGTGCATACCTCTCGTTCATCTTGGTCTTGGCAAGCCGTTGCGGAAAGGGCAGAGGCGGCTTGTACATTGGCAGAGCAGGGGCGGCCGTCGATCGATGAGCATTAGCCTCGGTCGACAGATGCTTTGGTGCTTCGTCGATCGACGGAGATGTTTCATCGATCGACGGAGCTGCTCCTTCTTCCTCAGCTTCTCCTTCATCTCGGGTGTCTGTCCCTGCTAGCTTGGGCCCTTCATAGGATTTTCCCCCTCTTAGAGTGATGGCATTCACTTGGTTCCTCTGATTCTGGTTCTTGGGGTTCATCTGAGTATTGCTAGGCGATTGCCCGGGTTTGTGCTGGGCTTCGAGGGCTTTGGTAATCTGATTGACCTGAGTCTCTATGATCTGTACGTGTTTCTCGACTCGATCCACCTTGGTATCCACGGCTGCAATTTCTTGCTTCAACTTGGCTACAGTATCAGTAGAGCCTTCTATGAACTTGGCCAAAATCTCCTCAAGATTTGGCTTCTTCTTCTCCACTATTTCTCCATCTTGCACTGCAAACCCAGGTGGTGGTTGCTCAGCTGCTTGGGGGTTTGCGTAGGAAAATCCAGGATGGTTCCTCGCGTGATTGAAAGTGTAGGGCTGGTTGTGCTGCTGATATCCTCCATGGTAGTTGTCTTGATAACCGCCCCTTTGAATGAAATTTACAGCGGAACAATCCCCCTCAGACGGAGCTTGCACTGGCTCTACGGCAGCAACTGTTTTCTCCTGCTTCAGTGCAGCGAAGTCTTCTCTGAGCTTTTTCAGCTCGGCTGCCAAATCGGGTTGGTCGGCAACTGTTTCCACTGCTTTTTCCACCACTTTCTCGATAGCTTTCACAGGCCGAGTTCGGCTTGAGGACCACCGTTGAGTGTTGTTGGCCATCTTTTGGAAGAACTCCATGGCTTTCTTTCCGCTCTTCGTCATGATCGTGTCTCCTAGTGTGGTGTCCACCAATTTGGCTGTCTTATCATTGATTCCTTCGTAAAAAGCTTCTGCCTGTTCTCCTGGCAGAAAACCATGTCCGGGGCATGATCTCAGCAGCTCTTTGAATCGATCCCACGTCTCACTGAAGCTCTCGTCAGGCCTTTGAGCGAATCTAATGATTTCTTTCCTTCTCTGCCTGATGACATTCGGAGGGAAGAAGTTCTCCAGGAATTCATTCCTCAATTCGGTCCACGTGCCTATGCTTCCTTTGTCCAGTGCAGTGAACCATGACTGTGCCTTATCCCTCAGAGAGAATGCGAACAGACGCATTCGGATGGCACTCTTGCTGACTCCTCCAATCTTGACAGTGTTGCAGAGCATAAGGAATTTATCCAAATGCGCATAAGGGTCCTCAGTAGCCCTTCCTCCGAATTGATTTTGTTGCACCATCTGCACCAATCCGGTCTTTAACTCAAAATTGTTGGCATTGATGCCAATCCTGAAGTCTGTCTCCTTGAACCGAGGTTTATACCGGTTATGCATGGCTTCCTCTTCTTCCTCATCGTCAGATTCCTCTGGAGGGTCTTGATTGTCGTCCTCTTCATCATCGGGCTTGTCCTCAAACAGTGGGTTATGTCGAAGATCCCTTCCATTCGGATTATTCCTCTCAAGGTCTCTTTCCAGATTGTACTGTTGGATTTGCGCCCTCATAGCTTGGACCTCTTGGAGAAGTACAGCCTGTTCCTCTGCAGTTAGCACTGGTGGTTGCGGTTGAATAACCGGTGGTGGCACGTTATCTTCCATTGTTTGATTACTCGAGCCTTCCTGAGCACGCTTATTCTTTCGGATCTTTCTGCCAGTGGCTTCAATATCTGGGTAGTAATAAAGCGGGTAATTTCCTCGGGCTCTTGTACTCATGCACTACCTGTCAGCAAAGGAGGTAGTGAGGTAAAACAGAAATTAAACGAAACGAACTGAAATAAACAACTGAAATTCTAAAAAATAACAAAGCGTCGATCGACGAGGCAAAGCATCAATCGACGAAAGGAAAACAACTTCGTCGATCGGCGTAGAATAACGTCGATCGACGTGGAATATGAAAAATGAGAAAAAAAATTCAGAAAATACGAAAATTACAGCCTAAATCAGTATTTCAATCACAGATTTAATAGTAAGATTAATTATGTTCACTCCCCGGCAACGGCGCCAATTTGATCACTGTAATTTCTACAGATTAATTATAGAAATAGTGGCAAATAAATTTGTAAACCCTAAGGTTATCGATCCAGGGGAATGAAGCAACGAAAAATCCTAAATACTAAATCAGGCGTTCTTAAAATACTGGTTAGGAAAAATAATTGAAAAGTTTTGGTTGTTTTGGAAATTTTAATACTTGAAAATTAAACAGGAAATTGAAAAGCTTTTGAAGTCAAATAAGAGAAGCACAGATTCCAGGGATATCTACCTATCAAGTATGACATGTATGAATGAATCGATTAATTCCCAATTTTAATTCCTCTTCGTAGTGTCAGAAAAGTATTACGAACTTCTTTGTTGGACAATTCGTAAAGTAGATTAATTAATTACCTATCTTCGCTCGGTCTCAAGATAAATTAACTAACTCCAAAGATCTACAGATTTATTCATACAATTAATCTCCTTCAGTTACGACAAGAAATCAAATTATATTGTGAAAATCTCTTTCGATTGAAAACTATCACAGTTACGTCTCAAGTAATCAACTAGATAATCCTAAGATGTGGCCAACAAATCAAGATTATGAATAAGCACAGATTTCACAAACTACGAAGGGAAAGGGAAAATAATTCAATTAATCAAACATGCATACATTGATAGTTCGAAACCCTAGAATCTGAAAAGAAGTTTAGTTACACATATTCAGTGTAATATTCATAATAGAAAGATAAAACCTGAATTGCATAAAAACTTGGGTTGGAATGTCTTCCCACAAAACTCTATCTTCAAACATAAACTCTAAAACTCTTTGAATCTCTCAAAATCTGAAATCTGGAATAAAACATGCTTAAAACTCGATTTTACAAGATTATTTATAGAGGTGGAGGTGTATCATATCAAATCTAGGGCTAAAGATATGAAAAATCTCGAATTCAGCCAATTTCCCGCGCCAGGAGGTCCGCGTCGATCGACGCAGCATCCCCGTCGATCGACGTGGAAAACTGAGGTCAGCCCCGTCTGCGCGGTCTCACTGTTTTGGCCATAACTTCCTCATCCGAACTCCGATTGACCCGATTCCAGTTGCGTTGGAAAGCTAATTCAAAGATCTATCCATTACCATTCGCCAATAGCCTGAATTCCTCTTGTGGAAAAACTCTTCACTGCTACTCTTACACGTCACTGATTTTGGAACGGTTTTCTCGTGAGTTTAGGCCTAAAAACCTGCATAAACATAAAAACACACCTAAAACCACCTAATACTGACATCATGCATAAAATATATATATAAACTCAATAAATCTACATAAAATAGTATAAAAATAATATAGATAAGTGAGTGAAATAACGAGCTTATCAACCCAACAAAGATATAAGTTGTGAAGGAGTGGGAAGCTCCTAAAATCTCGAATGAAGTTCAAAGTTTTCTTGGACTGGCAGGATATTATCGCAGATTCATTGAAGGATTCTCCAAAATCACCAGACCAATGACACAACTTTTGAGGAAAGGAATCAAGTATACTTGGACTGAAGAGTGCGAAGCAAGTTTCCAACGCTTGAAGGAACTCTTAACCACTGCCCCAGTCTTGGCAGTACCAGAGGTAGAAAAAGACTACGAACTATATACTAACACATCCAAGAACGGTCTAGGTTGTGTATTGATGCAAGAAGGCAAAGTGATTGCGTATGCATCCCGTCAATTGAGGATGCACGAATTGAATTACCCAACCCATGACCTGGAATTAGCAGCCATTGTGCATGCACTGAAGATTTGGAGACATCATCTCTATGGAGCTAGATGTGCAATCTTCATTGACCACAAGAGCCTCAAGTATTTCTTCGAACAGAAAGATCTGAATATGAGGCAAAGAAGATGGTTGGAACTAGTGAAGGATTATAATCTAATCATAAATTACCATCCTGGTAAAGCTAATTCAGTAGCTGATGCGTTGAGTAGAAAGGCTCCAGCTAAAGCTTGTGCTGTGATAATGCAAAAGAACGAGATGGTCAAGGAATTGGAAAGATTAAATCTTGAGGTGATTCCACCACCAAAAACGGTGAGCACGAGAATAGCAGCCTTATTGGCAAGTCCTGATCTAAGGACAAGAATTGTGGAAGCACAAAGAAAGGATGAAGATTTGGAGAAAATACGACTTCAGATCCGCGAGAAGAAAGTCACAAATTTTCAAGAAGCTTATGATAATGCCATAATGTACGACGGAAGATTGTGTGTGCCAAAGGTTGATGATTTGAAAGAAGAAATCATGAGAGAAGCACACGAGACACCGTACACTGCCCACCTTGGAAGTACGAAGATGTACCAAAACTTGAAGTCAAAATTTTGGTGGGAAGGCATGAAGCAAGACATAGCCCTATTCGTAGAACGATGTTTGGCATGTCAACAAGTAAAAGCATTGCATCAAAGGTCGTATGGAAAGTTACAGCTGCTTGACATTCCCGAGTGGAAATGGGATGCAATAGCAATGGATTTTGTGACTGGTATACCTAAGTCCTAAAGAGGGAACATAACCATTTGGTTGATTGTGGACCATTTGACCAAAAGTGCACATTTTCTGCTGATCCAGATTACGTATGGATCAGATAAGTTGGCCCAGCTTTATGTCAAAGAAATCATACGACTGGATGGAGTGCCAACTACAATCACCTCTGATAGAGATGCAAAGTTCACATCACGATTTTGGACTAGCTTGCAGAAAGAACTGGGAACAAAACTAAATTCCAGTACTGCGTTTCACCCTCAAACAGATGGTCAAACAAAGAGAACCATACAGACTTCGGAAGATATACTCAGAACAGTTGTTCTCAACCGAGGGGTGAAATGGGAAGTCATTCTACCATTGACCGAATTTTCTTACAATAACAGCTTTCAAGCAACCATTGGAATGGCCCCGTACGAAGCACTTTATGGAAGAAAGTGCAGATCTCCGTTGTATTGGGAAGAGGTTGGTGAACGAAAAATTTTAGGACCTGATTCAGTCGCTGAGATGATAGAAATCGTTCAACAGATCTGCGCTAGAATCAAAGAAGCTCAAGATCGACAGAAGTCTTACGCTGACAAGAGGCGAACCGAGTTGACTTTTGAAGTTGGAGACAAGGTGTGTTTGAAGATATCGCCCTCTAAAGGAATCATTCATTTTGGAGCAAGAGGTAAGCTTAGACCTCGATATATTGGTCCTTATGAGATTTTGGAAAGAATTGGAGCCGTAGCGTATCGTTTGGCTTTGCCACCTAGCTTCAGAAATGTCCATAGCGTCTTTCACGTGTCATAATTGTGGAAGTATATCTTCGATCCAGGACACATTATTTATCAAGATGAAGTTCAACTCCAACCTGATTTGACTTACGAAGAAGGACCCGAGGCAATCATGGATTTTAAAATGCTAGAGCTCCGCAACAAGAAGATCAACCTTGTCAAAGTCCTTTGAAGCACCATGGTATTGAAGAAGCAACATGGGAACTTGAAGACAAGATGAAGGAGAAGTGTCCCGAACTATTCTTGTAATATGCAAAATTTCGGGACAAAATTTTTTGTAGTGGGGAGGATGTAATGCCCCTCGTAAATTTTAAATGTATTTACCGAAGTTCCAAAATTATATTTGTAATCGAATCTAATTTGAAGCCACGTGATCAATATAATTTGGAAATTTACTATTTTGGCATTTATTCAATTGCCACCCTTATTTAAAAAGGAGTAATTAATTATTAATTAATATAATCGAACATCGATAATTTATTTGATGACCCGACATTTTTATATCGGGATAATATTGATCGATAAATATTTGTGGATAGACGAAATATCATGGTTTCCCATGCAATGACGTGAAGAAATGTGGAGTTGACGTGAGGTGATGTTAAAGTGACAGATGTGACAAGCGAATGACAACCACTTTAACCTTTTTTACTTTCGATAATTCTGAAATTACCCCCCCTCTCTTCTATAAATAGAAGGCTTCTTCTACAATTTTTACTTTCACACTCTCTCTCAAATTCCTCCAAAGTTTTTCCGGTGAGAATTCCGGCGAAGCTCCGACGAGGTTCCGACGAAGAGTTTTCAAGGTAAAACTATACCTTTTTTTAGAATCCTCTCTTCGTTTCCTTACCATTTCCAACCTTAGATTCCATTTCATTTGTGCTTTGAAGTGAGGAATCGTGAGATCAAGGGTAGATTAAGCTATTGAAGCTCTACGAACGTCCTAGAGGTATAGATCGAACATCTCTCTAGTGATTTCCTCCGTTTGAGCATGTTTGTAAATTTTTCCCTAGTTAGTAAATGTCATGATCTAGTCTTTTGATGAGTTTATGAGGGCGTATGCATATTTAGCATGTTATATATAGAGCCTAGGAACCGCATGTTAGCCTAAGAATCGAGATGTGTTGATTTTGGAGCATTTTTGGTGTTTTTGCTCTATTTGAAAATATTGAGGTTATATCTCGATTCCAACGTGTTTCGACATTTTAAATCATGTCTAGACTCGTTATATTAGTTAAAAAATTATTTGGTGTTGTTAGAAATCGATTGGACGAGCTCGGATAACCATTTGAGCCAAAAATAAGAATTTCCTCTGGAAGGCATGTGCCTCTGTTTCGACAGATTTGAGGCCTGCGTCGGTCGATGCGGCCGTATCGATCGACACGAGAGACATGTTGGTCAACATGGAAGCCATGTCGGTCGACACAGAACCCTCGCTCGATTTTTCTCCATCGATCATTCGTATCGGTCGACGTACACCTCATATCGGTTGACATACATTCCATATCGGTCGACACATTTGTATCGGTCAACACATGCTTCATCTCGGTCGACGCGTCTGCATTGGTCGACATACACTCTGTGCCGGTCGACACAGAGTGCAATTACACATTTTTAATTCTTTCTTTGATCGATTTGACTTATCTTTCATGTCTTTCGATATCCGTTATATTGATCGACTTAAATAACATTTTCTAAATTCTAAATTCTTCATTCGACTAATTGAATTCCAATTTCGTTCGATATTTCTTGTATCAATTGACAAAGAGATGTTATCTTCCATAACTTCTCCAAAGATCTTTTCAATTCAAATCAACTTTGACAACTTGACCGAACTATTGTAACTGAAACTTTCTATGAAGCTTAATGATTAAATTAGACTTGTTAAACCTTAATCTTTGAAATTCGATCTTCATCCAAGATCAAGAATCTTCCCGATTACTTAGATACGACCTTGAAACCTATCAATGAATTCTAAAACTCTCAAATCAATTACACCTTGATTCGTAATTGATTAAGTAACCTCCATCATTCACAAAGGCTGAAGAGACATTGAGTCATTTGATGACGTCTCACACTTGTTCAAAAAAATGGAACTTGATAAACTTAGATCATTGATATTCGAATTATCTTCAATGTCAATTGATATCTCTCTTATCAATCATAGTAGAGAGCTATTATTTCCTTCTCGCTCTCTTTAAAACCTTTTTGATTATAATGAACTTCGATTGTTCGATCCGATTAAGCATAACTTAATCTTCTCTTGGAACAAATTGATGAGTTCTCATACTCTCAAGCGATGTACGATGATTCATAATGGATTATGAAATTCTTTCAATCATACTCTTTGAAGTAATGTTCCGTCAATTGAAAAAGTCTTGCATTTGTTCAATTATGCTAAACCATTAATTCCAAATGTAAATCATGCTCGTTTTTGAACCACGAGCTATTGAACTAACGATTGACTACCTTGTCCGACAAACTAGATTGTCAAATCATTCTTTCATATCCTTATCTGATGGCTCAAGGTTTGAAAATTCCATGGTTGATTAAGAGTCTAGAATCCTAAATGTTTAAGTGGTAGATGTCTTGATCCATTATCCTCTAAGGATTTATTTATTCCTTATACTGTAGGGAAGGGCAAGAAGAAGATCAATTACTAGATCAACCAATCACATAACTGCACCTACTCAAGGTGGGCTTTCTTTTACCCCTATATTGTGTGCCAAACTAAATCAAAATAATGTTTTCTTTTCAAAAGCATAGCAAGCATGAAATGAATTGTTTTGTTTTGAACTGCTTTTTCATTGCCTACTGTTTTGTGTTTGCTATCTGTCCTCTCTGTGGGTGAACCCCACTTAGAGAAGAACATCAAACGTATTCAACGTGGATATTGACTTTGCATTTTGCGAGTCTTATCGATCGTACCCAGGTAGTGAAAGAGATACCATGGGTTAGTGCACTATGATGCTAACATGTTAGGGGCCATGCCCTACTCGGATTAGCATCGTGACTGTGGTAGGTGGCCACCTCCCAGTCATATAATCATTTGCAGATTGTTTAACTGAGTAAAAAGAAGTATGCTCATTCATAAAATGTTTTGGTGCAATGGGAGGATTTCAAACTTAAAACCCCATGTGCAACCCGATTAAAAAGGCATGACAAACTTATATATATATGTATGTTTTTGGGCATGTGTTCACTAAGTACAATTTGTACTTAGCCCCTTGTATTATTTTTAAAATGCACAGGTTAAAAGAAGCTTTTGGAGCAAAGTACGAGGCAGCAGTAGAGGTGGAGCTGAAGACTCTTTTGTAATAGTTAGATGTTGAAGTATGTATCTTCATCTACATACTTCATTGATAACTTTCCGCTGCTGAAACTCATTATCTTTTGTTAGCCTTTTGATGACATATTTAACTTGAATACTCTGATCTTTGTTCTTGAGAAGCCAAGATCCCTTCTCAAGGAGGCACTTTATTAAATCTATCTCTCTTGGGATATATGTGCATTGATTCATATCTTGGATTGCTTGTTTATCCTTTAAATAATTATCGCAAATGCATGTCTCGTTCCTGTTGTGCCTCAATTATTTGATTTATATCTTATTTATAAATCGGGGCGTGACTGATGAATTCAGCTTAGTAAAGCACACTATGTTTCAAATTTAAAGTAAAGTAACTAAGCATAAGTTTAATAATTGACTTTTTTTTCTAATAGCAATACATCAGGAGAGAGCAACGAGCGATTCGCTTTGATGGTGAGGGATTGAGCGAGGACTGCGAGGCTGCAAGTTGGCGACTGACGAGCAGTCTGAGACAACAGGGACGGCGAGCCGAAATAGAAAGAGCGACGTGCATGAGGGGCTGGGTAGCGGTGAGGGATTGAGCAAGGGTCGGGACAGATTGGGCGGCGTGCGTGAGGTGAGGGGCTAAGGCTTGAGGTGAATGATTGAGCGAGGGAGTCTGGAGTAGAGTTTCGTTGGGTAATTATTAACTTGGGTTTGTAACTTTGTATTCTGCATTTTGTAAAATATAAAAATTGTGATTTATTTAGATATAGAATATATAATAATATAAATAAATACAGAAAATCTAAATATGTATATGGATTGCGATTCGGTTATAACTGATCCCAAATCGAACCATATCGATAGCCCAAAAATTTTCTAAAATCCAACCTAAATCAAAGTCGCATGTGTTTTCAAACCAACACAAATCGCCCAAAACCCGACGGTTCGGTTCGGATTGACGGTTTAGGTTTGGTTTTACTCATCCCTATCACAGGTAATGTGCTTTCACGACTACACCCAAGTAGTGGACGAATAATTGATTTCGTTTCTTCTCGTGATCTCTTTGTCATATGTAAAATACTTTCACTACTACCCTAAGCAAAGGACAAATAATTGAGTTTTATAAATGACTATTATTGATTTAGTTTTATTTATCATAAACTGATTTTAAGCATTGAATCTCTTTCAAAATATAATATTACCTTAAAATGGCCAACAACAAAGTTTTTATGAGGTTTCATTGTATTAAAAAGAATTTTCAAAGAGAAATTATTCTATCCCTCTAATTTTATTGTATATATATAATATTATAATATGCATAATTTAAGTTGTAATACTAATATAAAAGTTAGATTCTGGTGCATTTAAGCTTCAACATTTTATATCTTTTTATAATAAATTGAAAGTAAAAAAAAAAAAAAATCAAAGTATAAGTTTACCTCAATCTTATATATGCATGCGCTAATGATAACATTCCAATATTTCATTATCTAAAGTTAGTACAACTCTTTTCAAAATATCAAATTTACAAAATATTTGACTACAGGAAAAAATAGTTACAAATTTATTCTATTTAATAAGCTATAATATATTGTAATGAAATTAGTATTATGTATATATGGCATTCAGAAAAATGTTTATATATTTAATATTGATAAATTACTAAAAGTAATATATACGTGCCGCACATCGCGCTGGTGGAATACTAGTAGTTCTCTAATTTCGGAACCAACAGTTATCATATATCACTTTATTTATTTTAGTATGATACTTATTTAAGTATAATAAATATATAATAATAAAAATAAAATTAATTGAATATAACAAAATATAATACTTGCGCATAGCCTATACTAGTATCTTTTATGGGTTGACATAATACTTGTTGACGAATTGAAGTGAGAGTTTTCAGCTACATTTCTCTAAATAAGGACATTTGTAGTGAAGAATATCTGAAATAGTATGAATGTTTAATTTATAATAAATGGATGAATAAGATTTGTTGATTAGTTTGAAGAAATGTGAAAGTTATTTTTTCCTGCCTTTATTAATCTCTCATAATTTAACTACTATATAAAAATTTAATCGATTAAAACTGACTAATTTCAACTTTATTTTGCATAATTATATATCAATTTAAGAGTATTTTTATGATATTTCATTTGATATCATATTGTATATGTTTAAGATTAAAAATTCACACAAAATTGCAAGAAATGTCTAAAATCTATATGTAATATTTTTCTTAAACATTAATAACATTTATTGAAACGATAGTTAACATACAAGAAAATAGGGAAAACATGGAATTTTATCCAAAATATTTTTACTTCTCGGAATTTTATATAAAATTATATTTGCCAGGGAATTTTATCAAAAATATTTTTTTGTTTGGGAATTTTATCCAAAGTTTTATTTCTTAGAAAATTTTATCCAAAATAATTTTCTATTTGGGAATTTTATCCAACTTAACTAATGAATTTTCTGTACGATGAACGACCCGTTAAATTCTGTGTAGTGTCCAACTCATTAATAATCCACGTAGACATTAATTGAACACGACGTGGACATTATGTGAAATTTAACGGGTGATTTATCGTTTAAAAAAAATTAATGTCAACTAAATTGGATAAAATTCCCAAATATATTTTTTTTTTGGATAAGATCCCCTAACAGATAAAATTTTGAATAAAATTCCGAGAAAAGAAAACTTCTTGGATGAAATTCCGTGTTTTCCCCAAGAAAATATTATATATGATTTGAAGAAGTATTATATATGATTCACACATATGTTATTTATATTTTTACAAAAGTATAAAGTAAAGGTGGTTGAAAGATCTACAGTCAGATAATTATATAACCCGTTCTCTATGGATCAGATATGATAAGTAAGAATTTAAAGTAAAATAAGTCAACTACTGAACGACGTCATTTAAATTCTCTTTTCACCCATAATTTATTTAAGTGAAACCAAAATTATTAATTTATTATACGAAACATTGTTCGGCAAATGGCTCATCTGATAAGTACTTGCTTCAATTATAGGAGTAAATGAATTGATCAGTTACTTTACTTGTGAGTTATTGGACTCTAAATTTTTAATTTTTTTATTCGGTTAGATAAATTTTATTTTCTAAAATAATAATTAATTTCTTTATATCAATAAAATATTAATTCTATTATATTCTGAAATATTAGTTATTGTAGGATTAAAATGCACGTAGATTTTGGACTTGACTCGATGGAATTAAAAGAAAATTTATGAAGAGAAGCGTTTCAATTGTGAAAGAAGAAAAGGTTTGACTTGTGCTAGAGAAAAAACGCGTTTTCTTTGTAAGCGAATGAAAAGTGGGCCACGTGTAGCCGAAATAGCCACCCCTATCATCTGATGATCCGGCGTTTCGTCGGTTTAATTTCCTTTCGATGATATTCGCAGTTAAAGCTCGCATTTACCCCCGCCACCCCCCCAGTCCCTCACCGTATCCCCCCATTTAAGAATTTACTGTTACATTTCTAGAGAGAGAGAGAGGAACAGCATTAAACAGGTCTGTGCGCAGAGAGAGAGAGAGAAATAATAACGACAAAGGATGTGTGTGTTGGTGAAGAAAATATATATCTGTCTGTGAATAATATACAAAGGGAGGAAGAAGAAGCAAGTGCAGCAGTGAGTCATTAAAGCTTGCACACCGACTCGGTGAGTAGAGTATTAACTCTCACTCGTTTCCTTTGCTTTCTTTCTACCGCCTTTTCTTATTCCGCTTTCATTTTTTCAACTCTTTCATTTAATTTTCTTTGCATCTTCCTAAATAAATTCCAATTTTCTGCAAAAACAAATCTCTCTCTCCTCTGTATATATCACCACCATCAATTCCTATTTTTCTTCACCTTTTTTTTTCTGCATGTTTCATTCCAAAAACCTCATTTTGAATTCTTTCATAATTATATTTTTTTTTCAATTTTGTAACTGAGTTCTTCGATTGTTTTGTGCAAAGTAGCAGATTTTTTGACAAGATTGAGAGGATTTTACTCTGACAAATTATTTCCCTTTTCTTTTGTAACTGTGGCAGCCATTTTTATTTTTATTTTTGGGAGCAAAAAGCAATTTCCGGGATTAGATTGAGATCGCTAAAAGAGGAAACAAAAGAATTGAAAGAGAAAAAGGCAAGAAAATGTATGGAGATTGTCAGGTGTTGCCGTCATCAACGGTGGGAGGAAACGCTATTTCATCTGATAATTCTCTCTACAATTCATCCATCCAAAATCCCAGCTTCAATTTCATGGCCAACATCAATCCTTTCAACATCTTCTCTCCCATACTCCCAGTAAGAATTAAAAGAATATTCTCGTTTTGATTCTTGGAACATAAGCTATTTGATATCTTATATATAAGTTTTTTATACTAATTCTGGAAGCCGAAAGAGGAGGCGGCCATGGCCAAAAGCAAGGATGATTTAGTCGAAAGCGGCTCCGGCAGCGACCACATCGAAGGAGCTTCCGGCAATGAGCAGGAGGCGGATCAGCAGCCTCCGGCGAAGAAGAAACGCTACCACCGCCACACAGCCCGCCAGATCCAAGAAATGGAATCGTACGGCTTATATATTTCATTTCATCTGTGGTTAATTTTATTTTGTTTTTTCGCATAATTCACTGATTCCGACATGATCCAGATTGTTCAAGGAGTGCCCGCATCCAGACGACAAACAACGCCTCAAGCTAAGCCAAGAACTCGGCCTCAAGCCGCGGCAAGTCAAGTTCTGGTTCCAAAATCGCCGTACTCAGATGAAGGTGAGCATTCGTGCTATCGCTGTCATAGGAAGAAGAAGGAGAACCCTAAAACATTTATATTTTTTCAAAATTTCCAGCTGTGAAAAGACCATATATATAAATAGTGTTAGTGTGTGTACCAGCTAGCCATGACGGGTGTAATTAAATTTACTGTTAAAGGTCAAAGCGAAAACCCTAACAACTCCCAGTGCGTACGTTAGCGTGCACCCACCCTCCACCATGAATACCACCAACATTAAGTTAGGGTTGCTTTCAAAGCCTGCCATCACCATTAATATGCGCAGTCAACCCTACCCCCAACTGCTGCATGAATGGGAACAAGACTTTAATGCCTTACGGATTAGGGTTCTTGTGTTCCAGATATCATCTCTCTCCCATTAAATATTATTTTTTATCATATATCCTAAGATATCGGATTAATTACCATGTAATTATATTCAGGCCCAACAAGACAGACAGGAGAATGTAGTGCTTAGGGCAGAAAATGAGAGCTTGAAGACTGAGAATTATCGGTTGCAAGCAACCTTGAGGAACATAGTGTGCCCTAGTTGTGGAGGGCCGGCCGTCCTCGGAGAGATGGGCTACGACGAACAGCAGCTACGAATCGAAAATGCCCGTCTCAAGGAGGAGGTACCCTAACTATTTTTTCATCAAAATTAAACTATAAATTGCTTTGCTATGGTTTACATATATGCCGTCCTTGTAATTAGATACGTTCGATATTATTTGTCTTTTGGGTATGAATTAATAATTAAATGATTTTTTAGGTCGTAAATCGATAATATTATTTATTTGAACATATTTGTTTATTTAGTATGTCAACATAGTATTGTTGAAATTTTATTAATAGGTACCTTTTTTTTCTTTAAATTGTTAATAAATTGACATATAGTACTATTATATCTAGGGATGTGAGAAGTTGGAAATCCGAATTGAATTGGGCAATTTGGTTATTACAATTTGATTCTGTTTTTGTAAGCTAATCTCAGTCTGGTTTGGTGATTGAGATTATTATTTTTTTTCGAATATGAAGATTGAGTATTGTAGTTTTTATTGTTTCATAGAACCTTAGTTATAAATTATTTAGTTCAAATGTCATTTTTTTAATTTGATAAATTGTATAAAAAATAGCAATTAATTTTGGGTTTAGTTTAGATCTAACCCATTTGCAAAATCCTAATTAAATGCAACATTTTTTCATTTAAAACAGAACTATTACTGAAGTTATTACCGAACGTCTAACCCGAAAATTAATGACTTTACATCCTCTATCCCAATTTTAATATTCTTCCATTATTAAAATTATCAATTCTTATTTAATATATTTTATAATTTTATTTTATTATAGTTTGGATTAATTATATAAGTTCTACCGTAGGTTCATCCCACCCAATTAAGATATAAAATGTATTTTAGTAATTATTTTTTTGTTTTTAACTAAATTAAATATTATTATTAAAATTGATTAATACATAACTATAATTTGTAATTTTATAAAATTTTGATTTTGAGTATATTGTTGATTTTTATTTTTCTTGAAAATATTAATTAAAATTAGTAATGAAGACAATTGTGGAACCGATGATTTGATCTGTAATTTTTGTGGCGTAAAACTCTCTCACCAAAATTAAGGAAAAAAAGTGATGTTATGAAATGCAGTTTGAGCGCGTGTGCTGCTTGGTACAACAATACAACGGGCGGCCGATGCAGGGAATGGGAGGGAGCTCTGATCTGATGCATTCTCACTCCTTAGAATTGGACATGAGCATCTATCCTAGGAAGCTAGATCACGAAGACCACATTGCCAACTGCCCTCCCGACATGATCCCTCTACCCTTCATGCCGGAGACCTCCCATTTCCCAGCCAACACTCTGATCTTGGAGGAGGAGAAGTCTCTCGCCATGGATTTGGCCATGTCATGTATGAATGAGCTGCTGAAGATGTGCCAGACGGGCGAGCCCCTTTGGGTTCGGGCACCAGATTCGGGAAGACCTGTGTTGAACCTTGAAGAGTATGCAAGGATGTTCTCATGGTCTGCCAACCTCAAACATAATTCTAATCAGTTCAGGACTGAAGCAACCAGAGACACTGCAGTTGTCATCATCAATAGTATTACCCTTGTCGATGCATTCCTTGATGCAGTAAGTCCACGAGTTATATTTCGTGATTGTATGAAGATTTTTGCTTTGAAATTTATGTTTGTCTGCTTTCTTTTGTCAGAATAAATGGATGGAGCTTTTCCCTTCCATAATCTCTAGAGCTAAAACACTTCAAGTTGTGCATTCAGAGGTTCCTGGACATGCAAGTGGTTCAATTCACTTGGTAATTATTTAATTTGCTTTTTTCCTATGCATTACATTCATTGGTAAAAATTATGATTATTGGTAAATTTTTTGCTACTTTCACACTGCACATATCATTGATCTTATTCTACATTGCACATATTTTTTTTCTCTCGTTCAATTATTATGTAAAAAATTAAATTGGTTATAGTTTATTCAATTTCAACTTATTTTTTAATACTATATATATCAATTTTAAATCTATGCTACATAATGCAAGCATTGAAAATAAAGTTGAGTTTACAAATTCAAAGCGGTCGAATAAGTGTTATCTTTTATTACTAAATAAATTAATTGAATTATCACGAAAATGAAAAATCCGAGTAAGATCACTGATTGGTTCGTACGAAAATGAAGAAAGCTAATTGAGGCAGCAACGTAACAGATGTATGCTGAGCTACAAGTTCTCTCTCCTCTAGTCCCCACACGGGAGGCTCACTTCCTCCGCTACTGCCAACACAACGCGGCGGAGGGCACTTGGGCCATCGTCGATTTCCCTCTCGACGGTTTCCAAAACGACTACCCTCCTTCCTTCCCTTACTACAAAAGGCGACCCTCCGGATGCATAATCCAGGACATGCCTAATGGATACTCTAGGGTAACTCACCCTTTTCTACTCACTTTGTCTCACATATTGCATTGCCCTTACAAATGACTATGTTTCTTTAATTTCAGGTAACGTGGGTTGAGCATGCTGAGGTTGAGGATGGCCCCATCAACACTGTGTTTACCAACCTAGTAAGCAGCGGCGCCGCCTATGGAGCACAGCGCTGGCTCGCGGTTCTACAGCGCCAGTGCGAGAGGCTTGCTAGCCTCATGGCCAGGAACATATCTGACCTCGGAGGTAACTGGAATAGTTGATTCGTATTTCTTCTCTCATCTTCAACCCTCGATCCTTATAGTTGGGTATTTTCTCTGAATGGCAGTGATCCCATCGCCTGAAGCGCGGAAAAGCTTGATGAATCTTGCGCAGAGGATGATTCGGACATTCTGTCTGAACATAAGCACTTCGTATGGGCAGTCTTGGACAGCTCTGTCGGATTCTGCTGACGACACGGTTAGAATTACTACACGGAGAGTTGCTGAGCCCGGCCAGCCGAATGGCTTGATTCTTAGCGCCGTCTCAACTACTTGGCTGCCATTTCATCATAAGCAGGTTTTCGATTTCTTGAGGGATGAACGTCTTCGAGCTCAGGTTGGTTTTTAATTCCTTCATTCAATCAAATCGCCTTGGATGAAAGCCCTAAGATTTTTTTAATTTTTTTTTAACCATTTGTCACAGCTTGATGTTCTCTCCAACGGGAACTCGTTGAATGAAGTTGCTCACATTGCAAATGGCTCCAACCCCGGAAACTGCATTTCCCTCCTTCGCATTAATGTAAGTTTAAATTCAAGATCATTTGTCCATTATTCGGGAGTAGGGTTTGTGCGTTTAAATTTATGTAAAATCTTAAAAATAAAATCCAAGATTATTTACAGTTCCGGATTGAGAAAAAACCCTAGGCATCCATAAAATATAATATTCATACATGGGCAATATGATTTGTTAGCATAATTAAAACAAATTTTATTAATATATATACATATATAGGTTGCTAGCAACTCATCACAGAGTGTGGAACTGGTGCTGCAAGAGAGCTGCACGGACGAGTCAGGGAGCTTAGTAGTGTACGCAACCATTGACGTTGATGCAATCCAGATGGCGATGAACGGTGAGGATCCATCCTGCATTCCTCTCCTACCAATGGGGTTCGTCATAGTGCCAATGGAGCAGCAGCAGCAGCAGCAGACGACGGCCACCGACAGCGACGAGGGTAACGCAAAACCCGCCTCCGCCTCCGGCACTGGATGCCTGCTCACCGTTTGCCTTCAAGTTCTGGCAAGCACAATGCCGAACGCCAAGCTGAACCTCTCCAGCGTCACAGCAATCAACCACCACCTCTGCAACATCGTCCACCAGATCAACGCTGTGATTGGAAGCAGCAATGGCGCGTTCAACGAGGCGAAAGTCGAGCCGGAGTTGGAGAAGGCGGCTGCTGCTACTAATCCTTAATTAGGGTTGGTGTGTGTTTTGGGTGTTTACATATATGTTTTGTGTTGTTTTGGGATGATGACAGAAAATTAGGTTTGTTGGGTGAGTAGGAAAGTAGAAGTCAAGAGCGCACCAGAGGAAGTATGCATCCTTGCTATTTGTTGAGGTTTGCTGAATTGCGCCCTCACCAACTAGCAAGGCTGCTTGGTTCGGGTATTGACTTCCTTTTCTCATTCATTAATGTTATTATTATTTTTCTCTCTCATCTTAATTCAATCCCATTATACTACTTTTAATTATGGGTTGATTACATTATTACTTAACTCTTTGCATATTCTCTATGCTTGTTGCTTCTTTTCGTAATAGATTTGTATCAAATTTTAGTATTCATGGTGCTCTACACTTATATAACAATTTTAAATAACAAAAAATTATTAGAAAAAGCCAAAGATGACACCTCTTATAAATTTTTCCATAAAATAGCAAAATGGGAGGAAATCGATGACAAATGACCAAATCTAGACATTACTTTCGTTGTTTTTTGCAATTAGTACATTTGAGGGTGATTATAAACAAAGCCCAACTTTTTTTCAATATAGCTCTTTAATTTAAAAATAAAATAAATTTTTATAGGTATTTACTATTTTACCCTCCAGCCATATCTTAAAAACTTTTATTAAAAAAAATAAAAAAACGAATAGCTCTTCAAGTTTCGAAAGAAATTAAATTTAATTCCGCACTTGTTGGCTCTGCAACCTGCATTAACTTATAAATTTAATTTGATAACATGGTCAAACCATCTGATGCAAAGTGAGACACATAAAAGGTAAAAATGGTCATCCTTCATTTTGCTTCCATAAATTGTTTTGCTTCATGAACCAATTCCATCGAAACGAAGTTATTTGATCTGACATGGTGCTCCTCCGTGGTTTAAAGTTCAGAAAAGGACAATTTTCTCAATTTTTGGTGAAAATGAATTGGGGCTGTAGATTTCAAACCCTAGGTTTTGTTTGATTTTTTATTGGGTTTACGAGAATAATATTGTAATACTCCTATTATATAATTATTTAATATTTTTAAAATAAGAAGGTTACATTAGAAAAAATGTAGTTACATTTAGAATTATTCATTCATTTAAATATTAAGGGGCGTTTGGTTGGTGGGTTTCAGAATGAGGGAATGTAATGATTCCTAAACCCACTGTTTGGTTAAAGGGTATGAGAATGAAAAAAATGGGAATGATTCTCAAATACTTGGGAATCACCAAAACCCTCCAAAATTGTGGGTTTCATTTTCATTCCCATATATCATTACCAAAATTATTTATTTCATATTATTTTATAATTATTTTCTTATTTATTTATTTTTATAATATTAATCTAAAATATTTTGATAATTATATTATTTTATAATATTATATATTATTCTTTTTAATATATTAATATAATAATATTATTATACTCCCTCCGTCCCGCTAGAATAAACTCACTTACCGAATTTGGCGTTCCAATTAAATTGACCCATTTCCAAAAATTGCAACTTTTTCACACACAACAATAAAATATTAATTCCACTAACTCATTCTACATTCACAACTCTTAATTTCCATGCCGAAAAGAAAGGGCCTATTAAAATGGGACGGAGGGAGTATTAATTATTTATTTTTATCTTAATTTTATATTTTATAAAATAAATAAGAATATAAATATATTATTTATTTATTTTAATATGATTATATTTTCTTAATTTTTTATTATTAAATTAATCATTTATTTCTTATTTTTTAATTCATTTTATTTATAATTATTTTCTGATTTATTTACTTTTTGTTTTAATGTCTTTGATAATTATATTATTTATAATATTATATGTTATTATAATTATATATTATTCCTTGTAATAAATTATAATAATAATATTATTATTATTATAAAATCAATCATTCATTTTGTATCTTAATTTTATATTTTATACAACAAATAAGAAGATAAATAGATTATTTATTTGTTTTAATATGATTTTATTTTGTTATTTTTTATTGTTAAATTAATTATTATTTGTATAACAGTTTAATTATATTATAAACCTATAAACTTAAAAAATAAATCAATCAGAATTGAAAAATGATTCCAAAACCCATCTAGTAAACCAAACATCAAAATTGAGAATGATTTCCAAAAATTAAACCCATACTCTACTATCAAACCCATGGACCCATAGTGATTCCTGACAGTTAAACCAAACGCCCCCTTAGTTTCTCATTTTAATAGAATTGAGTATAATATTTTAGTAAACTCAATTTGAATTCATAAAATGATGTGAAATAATTGGTTCACGCATAAGTGGTTGGATTCAATTGAATTTAATTGGATTCAAAGTTTTGGAAATGAAGGCATGAATTCATTAAATTTCTCATAAAATAAGTAAAATCAATTTATTAGAAATGAGCTTGAGTTCGTACCGAGGGTGAATTCATTAAATTTCTCATAAAAATAAATAGAATTAATTTATTTGGGCATGAACAAAAATTAATCCTTAATTCACCGTGTTAGTTCAAATAAATGGAAACGAGAGTGTTGTAATGCCTCACAAAAATCCGACCTTTTGAGAAAAATAAAATCTCGATGAAGCAATTATCTAGTGATGAATCGAAAAGATAAGAGAAATTAAATTTATTTAATTATTTATTTTCATTAAAATTGAAACATTAGAATTATCCTCGTAATTATTAATTAAATTGCATGCGATGACAAAGAATTACTCCAGAAGAAATAAATAGTCTTCTCTTGCCATTTTCGATAATTTAGTTATTTAAATATTATTTTGGAATTCAAATTTACAACTTTCGTGATTATTTAAATCGGGATAAATCTTGGATATATATATATATATATATATATATATATATGTTAGATCATATGAGAATAGATGTTAATGTAAGAAATGAGAATAAATCTCAGCCTTTCATTTCACAAGATCTGCGGTCATGCTTTAATAATTTCCGTCTTCATTTTATCCTCCGCGAACTTCATTATTACATATTTAAGGGTATCATTGTCATTTAGCCTGATGGTATCTTCCTCAAATAATTTCCATTTTCATTTTATCCTCCGCGAACTTCATTATTACATATTTGGATTTCTAATTCATTTTCAATTGCCTTGTTGAGTCATCCAATACTCTAAAATTAAATTAAATTTTATTATTATTTAATTGAATTTTCTAATTTAATGAAGTTTTAACTAAATAAAATAAATTTAACATATTTTTCTGAAAATTTGATTTTATTTTTTCAATTTAATTTTTCTCATTTGATGAAATATAGAGAAGATAAAATGAAGAGAACTGTTTCTAAAAATTTAATTTTTTTTCTTTTAATGATGTATATAGGAGATCAAATGACGAGAACTGAAATAATTTTTCCGAAAAATTAATTTTATTTTTAATTAATTTAATTTTTTCCATTTAATGAAGAATAGAGGAGATAAAATGAAGAGAATTGTTTCTAAAATTTTGATTTTTTTCGTTTAATGATGTATATAGGAGATAAAATGACGAGAATTGAAATCATTTTTTTCGAAAAATTAATTTTATTTTTATTTAATTTATTTTATAATGAACAATAATTGAGATAAAATGAAGAATGATTAAGATATAATGAAGAACTGCTAAGATAAAATGCATGTCACGTATAACATCAAAATTCACATCAAATTTATTTTATAATGAATCACATTTGAGATATAATGAAGAATAACTAAGATATAATGAAGAACTTCTATGATAAAATGCATGTCACGTGTAACATCAAAATTCGAATCGAATTTATTTTATATTGATTCGCAATTGAGATAAAATGAAGTATAACTAAGATAAAATGAAGTATATAATACATAAAATGAACAAAACACAACTTTTGCGCCCTGTACGTTCGTAATGACTATGTTGCCCTTCAATGAAATAAAATGAGGATATTATGCCGCGTTTTTTTGTTAAAGCTCTTATATAATCTGGATCGTTGATGTTGTCAAATCTATGGACGAGATTTATTCTCATTTCTCATGATAAGGGCTATTCTCACCAGATCAGCCCCCTATATATATATATATATGGAACGGATCCAGTGAGAAAACTCTTAACGTGAGAAAGATGCTTGATTGCATTCACGGCCTTGCTTGATTGTTGTCAGGTCGTTGCTTGATTGCAATATTGCTTGATTGTGCTTTAGTTGTTGCTTGATTATAATGCATGATTTTATTAATTAAATCTATTACATTTTTTTATTTTTTAATTTATCATGATTTAAATTAATTTTATAAATACAATGTAGGGTTACCCATTAAGGATATGTAAATTTTAAGGAGCTGGAAAAGATTTCATCCCTATTAATTTAAATCATGATAAATTAAAAAATAAAAAAAATGTTATAGATTTAATTAATAAAATCATGCATTATGATGGATTTTTTGAATTATTTTTTTCATTGAAGAAATGAAATATTATAGTTTTTATATAAATTTCTTATAATGAAATTACTATTAAAGATGCGTAACTTTTAAATTCCTTCATACATTACTGCCAGCCTGCAGCAAACTAAATTTATACACTTGTTTTAAGTGGGCCTAAGTTACTTTTTACTAGGGGTGTTCATGGTTTGGCCGAAACCGGTCAAACCGGCCAAACCGGATTACTTTGGCTGGTTTGAAATTTAATTTTCAAACTGGCGGTTTGAAAAATTTGAAACTGGATAAATTTGGTTTAGTTACAGTTTGGAGACTCAAACCGGCCGTATGGGGCCGTATGGGCCGGACCGACCGTATTTATATGTGATATATATATATATATATATATATATATATATATATATATATATATA
>JAPKLW010001314.1:108288-173819 GCA_026898455.1 Plectranthus barbatus
ATTCATCCTCTATCACCACGTCATCCCCCTCTGGATTGTTCCTTGGCCGATCACTCACAAAACCTGATATTCGCTTGTGTGAAGAATCCTGCTCGTGTGAATGCTTGCGTGAGGTTGGCTTCGTACGTGTGCATGAAGACTCGGGTAAGTTTGGCATGCATGCAGACGAGAATCGTGATATTTTTTTGGTCTGACACTCTTATTGCATGTTCTACACAAGCTTCTGATTCAGCTCATTTCCGCCATAATTATTTCCCTTCAAATATTTAATATGATTTGTTTAACATTAAAAAAAAACAAATAGAACACCAAAAATAAAATATATAATGTGTAAATTAAATTATACTTTATCTTCATTACATTAAATCAAGGAATAGAACGTCCAAAATTAGGGTGTGCAACATTGTTAAATTTATTGTATTTTGGTGGCTTTGGGACTACACGGTCTTTTGTCTTAACTTGATAATTTTGAGATATGACAATCACGTGATTGTTTTTATCAGGATACATAATTAAACGAGAAAGGGGTGTCCCTTCTTTTCTTTGAATATATGATTAATTGATCGTAAGACAAAATAATTTATCGTTGTGCTCTGAGGCCAGGGATTATGAGGTGCCCATTGAATTAAGAAGATTAAATCTAGAGTGCACGTGGTTTTAATTTAGGTTTAACGATTTTTCCGAATGCTAAAATTGAACTTCAATACTAAAATTCAAAATACATGTAAATAGTTCTAAAAATATAAAAAAGTGGGGAAACAGTACAAAAAACGAATACATTAAAACTATCTAAGAATTGGTTCCTCAAAAATATCTTAAGGAAAAATTGACAAAAATGTCATTAAAATTCATGCAACACTTACTATTTAATTTCTAATCTGTTTCGAGTAGTGGTAAAATATTTTTTTTAAAAAAAGTATCAAGGGTGGCCAATTTCTTCCTTGACCATGCATTATTGCAATAATATAAATTTATATAACTGAAAATAAAATTTGCTTCCGTGATACGATAGGACGGAATGTGTCCAGATAGGAATATACATTTAGTGGGAAATTATTAGATTGATTAAATTAGTACTACGGTCGAAAACTTAGATTAGAAAATAGTTCAACATTAAAGATCTTAATTGGAATTGCTATATGTACGAAATAGGTGAGAGGAGTAGCCTAAAGATTGAATGATGTTTATATTATCATCACTATCACAAATAACGAACATTTAATTAAAATAATATTTTAAATTATATAATGATATGAATATCACAAATAACGAACATTTAATTAAAATAATATTTTAAATTATATAATGATATGAATATAGTGTGAATTGTTATAATTAATTGATTAAAATAACTTCACATTTCTATGTGAGCCAATCGAAATTTAGGAAATGCCATTCTAAGATAAATTTTTCCTCAAAAACCAAATAATACATAAAGTGACATCATTGTTTTATTTCTTTAATGTTATTAGATTTTGATTTCTGATTTTAGCATTTTCTTTATAAATGTACATCAATACAGTTATTTAGTACGTGATGTGAGGTGGAAGATCAATTCTAAAAAATAATATTTGTAAGGTTATGAAAATCTTTATTTTACTTGATGAAAAACAAGTTCAACATACATATTTATACACATGAAACCTATCTAGAAAGAGTGAAAATAGGAACAATAATATCAAAGATATACAAAAGATATGGAACTATCTATGAACATATATAATTGTATTATTTATTTATTTTATTATTAAAGGATATTTAGTTTAATCATCAAGATTCACTATAACTATGAGTTTGAAAGTTAGGGAATGGAACTAATGAGTGGGAATTGGGTCGGTTCGGGATGGCGAGTCGGATTGCAACGTGAAAGTAATACGTTACACGCTAACCCGAATCCAACTCATTTATTTTTCGGGTCAGAAAGCCAACCTAAACAACAAAGTAATGTTCAGATTGACCCGAAACTAACCTGAAAAGACTTGTTTAATTATATTGAAAATTAACCTTAGTCTACATGACCTATTTAACACGAAATCACAAATACAAATACATTTCTTAGTATGAATACTTGAATAATTTTATAATATTTTAAATATAAATATAATTATTGTGCGAGAAAATCTATGTACCAAAAGATTACTTGTTTGAGTTTTTTTAATAACCATATATTTAAATTTTGAATATCTGTTTAATGTATTTCAAAATTAAAAGAATAAAATAGTAAATAATAAAATAAAAAATAGAATATAAAATTTAAATTTATAAATTGATTAATCTTGAGGGTCATTCGAGTTACGCAGGTCAACTTGAAACTAACCCAAATTTTAATTGGGTTTCACGTATTTGACCTGAAATTGACTCGAATGTTAAATGGGTTTACCAACCCCTTTTTTTGTGTTGAGTTTACGTTAGATTGTTAGGTCGAGTCGGAGATTCTCTCCCCTATTTAAAAGAATGATTAAATCAACGACGCGCATCAGGAACATGACAACTGTGATTGGGGAAATATATGAATTTAGAGTTAAATAGGGAAATTCATAATATGTGACCCAAACATTGGCAAAAGATAAGAAGCCTCCCTAAAGAGGGATCGAGGCTCCTTGGATGACATTGTCATAATACAAAACATAATGGTACATCAAAAGATTAAGACCTTAGCCAACAATCTCATCTATTGAGATATAAACCTTGACTTCTAATTGTTACATCAAAAGATTAAGAGCTTTGCTAGCAATCTCGTCCTCCCGCCGTCACCGCCATCAGTTTACACATTTTAGAAATAATGCACTGGGCTAACTTCCCAATGGTACCTAGTGGACACATGCCCGAAATATGTACAAGTATATAAATGACATGTCTTTTAATTTATCGACCACACATGTGGTTTTACTTTAGAAAATCCTCCTACGGTGTCAAAGTAAATTTAAGATTATTGTGCAATCCATTGAGTACAAGTTATGCTATCTGCAAATAAGTGTGAACTGGGAGATAGCCGCGTACCACAGTCACGATGCATATATAGGATAAGACGCTATCTATTGGTCTAATTATCAGAGTAGTTTTATATGCAGCGGAAGCTTTAAAATGATCTTGCACTCTAAAAACCGACTTTCAGTTTTCAGTTTTGAGTTTCGAAAAACTTAGTTTAACTCGTAATTAAACTCGAATAGGTTTAAGTTTTAGTTTCAAGTATACACTTCAATACTTAGAAAGTATATAAGGTTTAAAATAAGCTTGAGAACTTAAAATTGCAGAAACTTAAATAAAGAAGTAAAATAACTAAAGATAGTTTATAGTGGTTCGGAGCCTTAAGTCCTACATCCACTCTTTGGAACTTAATCCGAGAATTCTCTAAGGATCAGATTAGAAGTCTTCTCATGATCTATAATTAGCCCGTCGGGTGCCAATGTCCTTCGGCCTGCTAGTGCACTCGCCCAGAAACTCCTTGGTGTCCGCTTCCTTCTTTAGTCTCGAAGTGAGGATGCACATCGCAGCCTTTAATCAGAACAAGGGTTGGTTGGCAATCACCCGTCATAATCAGTATTCCAACTTTGAATATTCTGTGTCTGAACAAGAGGCTTAGCATATTTGCTCAAGCTAATAATTCTGTGTATCTGTCTAAGTACACAACGTTGAAGATTTCCAAGCTTAAGCTACCTACTTGGTGTTTATTACTTGAAAATTAATAAATACCTAGTAGGTAGCTTAAGCTTGGAAAGCTTCAGCCTCGTGTACTTAGACAGATAGATGGAATTATTAGCTTGAGAAAATATTCTAAGCCTCGTGTTCAGACACAGAATATTCTGAGAGCTTTAGAGCTTTTGAGTATTGACTTTGACATAGTTTCTGCGTGATTTTCACGAGAGTTCCAGGTAATGATTTCTGTCGATGTGGCCTCTTATGTATAGGCGGATGGTCGATGGTTTGAAATTCTGCCAGTTAGAGACAAAAGGAATTTCATCCAATCATCACCTATTCTTTTCAGATGTCGCAGCCTACTCTCTGCTCTGCTCTGATCTGCTTTTGACTTTCGCAGTGTACTTTTCACCTGCCCTTGTCAGAAGCGAGTTTCAGTACGAGGAACTAAAAACTAAGATTCCTCGTACATCTTTGATGCTCAACACTTTAAGGAATCTTTAATATTACTTTGATTTCCACTTAGATTCCTTTTATCTTCATACTTTTCATGTGCTCTCTTTTAAGCTCTGAAACTAAAAACTAAAATTCTATATGAACAACCCCTGATTGAACACCTTGAGGATGCAAGGCAAGCCGTTGGAAGTTCTTCTCAATCCGCCATTTTTTCTGAAGTAAGGCATTACGTTAAAACCTATCTTGAGGCTATTTGTCAAGAAACACAAGAAGTTAAATTGACGCTAGAGGAGAAAGAGAAGAAGGATGTTGAAACCGCAGAAGTTGTCTCTTCAATTGAACAAAATGTGGCAACATTGTTTGATGTTGTCAAAAAGGGGGAAGGGGATAGGAAAAAGGAGAGGGGGGAAAGGAAATAGTAAGAGAAGCTGAGGAAGGAGAAGGAGGAAGAGGAGAAGAAGTAGCGTTAGAGGAGGCCGAAAGGAGGGAAAGGGAGAAAGCACAAGAGCAGAGGAGGGAAGCTCAATTCAAAGCTCTAATGGAGTTGTTCCAAAAACTCTTTGATCTCAATCCGTCTTCATCTTCAGAGCAACCTACTTCGTAAGCCTCTGAAACTTTAGTTTTTTTTAAAAATCAGTTTTTGCTTTCTAGTTTTCAGTTGTTGATGTACTTGTAAAATTTCACATTCAATGAAAAACTGAAAACTGGATTGAAGACAAACTCTCATTGTCTCTCTCTCACTCCTTTGCTTATTTTTTTTTAACCTGGCTGAATTCACAAGTTCTAGTGTGATCAGCAATCTAATTCACTCTATTTTGATGATTATTGAGTAATATCTCTCCAATTCAGGGGGAAGATTAAATAGAGTAGGATAGTTAAAGGAATTGGGTTTTAAGTAGTGTCATTGTAAACTCAGTTCATCAAGTGTCTTTTTTTCCTGACTTTAGATAAGTGGTTTTGACAACATCAAAAAGGGGGGAAATTGTTAGAAACTGAGTTTTAGTTTACCCTTTATTTGATGTTTTGGTGTGTCAAAAAGTGTCAAAACTAGGCTTTAAGTCTATAGTATGTTTCTACATGTAATCATTGTATATGATATATCGAGTTGTAATAGAAACTAGAAATTGGAAGCTAAAGATGTCGCATACAGAAAATTAGTTTCTGAAAGAAGGAAATTGTTAGAAGTCAAAGCTCAAGATGTCAAGAATCAAGTTTCAAAACTTAAAGTGAAGATACTGAGAAACTTGAAATGCTGAAGTAAATTTTCAGAACTTGAAACTTGAAAAGTCAAGAAAGTCAGGTTTTGGTAATTGATTTTTCACTGAAGAAGACCGAAAACTCAAAACTTGAAATTTGGCAAACGAAGTTTCAGTTTGTTCACGAACCTCTCGATCTTGATAAGCTTTGCAACTCCAACAAGTTCCTGAGCTTGGCCTTGAATGATCTGAATGGCATGAGCAGTCCTCTCGGCAGTGGAAATAACAGTAAGTGCATGGGATAGAGAGACTCAAAAACTTGTTGTTGTGTTGTGATGTGTTAAAGTTTAACACGCAACGTAATCAAACAAGTAATATAGATCAAGAGTCCAGATATCGTACCCAAGGGAGTTAAAGTAAGTCGTGCACAAAATATTGTTTGCAAATAAGAGTTCTGGTATGATTCCTAAATTAAAATTACAAAAATAAATAAATGATGAAACCAATCAAACCAAAAATGATTAACAACCTTTCTTCCCAAACAATGATCATGTAAACTAAAGAAATTCGAACTAACAATATTAGAAAATGCACTTGGGTTGTCAACTTATGCTTATCCACTTTCCTATATGCTAGAGCATGGTTCATGCATCGCCTTTGATGTCTCGTAACCTATCAACAATGCCTAGCAAGCTTGCACTCTACTAGATCTGCCTTTTCCTATCAATCTCCATATGTCTATACAAGATTTAATATTCACGTGCAATAAAACAGAGCAAAGGTTTCTTAACAAACCTTAAATTCTTAGTATGTCTACACAAGAATTAATGTTGATCATGATTTCCTCTTCTTAGATCTCCTTTCGGTCTCCCTAGGTGAGAATTCCTTTCCACTATCATGCTCAAAGAATCGAACAAACCAAAATCATAACCAAACATCATAATTGAAACAAAAGCACACTCAAATATATATTCAAATAGATAAACAAGTCAACAACCTAAGCATAGAGGTTTTAGCTCATATTCGAAATAAGAAAATAGAAAATGGTTATCATGTTTGTCTTCCTATCCATCTTCTAACACAAAATAACTTGCATAAACTCAAAAATAACTCAGACAGATCCTTGTTCACTCAGTTCTCTTTCTCGATCACACAAGAACTCCTCTTGATTCTCTTGCACGCACTCTTCCCAATTGTGTCCGTGTCTGTATCCTCTCTCCTTCATTCTAAAATATCTCCCTCTTTTTCAGCTCAGTCCCATCTCCACTCTACACGTGGCTCAACATCCTGCCTTCAGCTCACACGGTTGACACATGTCTAGCTTTTGAGATAGAATCTAAAAAGTGTAAAGATCTTGTTTGCAGGTGCTCCCAGAATTGTTTTTCCAGAAGGTCAACCATGCGGTTCCCATGCTGCAGCAATCAGCTTCTCTTTGGCATGCTACTGGTAAGCTCCAACATAATATTACCTGCGGCAACACTTAAACAATTCATTGCAAAAACCTAACAAATTAAGCTAACACCACCTAATAAACGGAGACAAAACAAAACAACTAATTAATCTAAAATCTATTACTTATCTTACTTAATTGACCTAATTCATGACACATTTAACCAAATTAAAGTAGAAATAATAACTCTTTACGAGAGTTATCACTCCCCCAAACTTAAAACGTTGCTTGTCCCCAATCAATAGAGACACAAATAGTTTTTGTTCGAACAAAAACTATTTCACCAATTCCCGTCTCATAACTTTCAGTCAACATAACATAAAATAAAAGATAAAAATTCCAAAAGTTGTTTTGAATTGATCAAGCTTCAACCACCATAATCTTACAAGCTTAATCAAAATATTACAATCTAGTTTGCAGGCCAAAGTCCCAAAAATATTTCAGCATGATTGCTAACATGTTTCCAAAGCTTAGACTTAACTTCCATTTTAAATTCCTATGATCATCAATGCAACTGTTCTTGACTAACCTCTAAATATCAATATGCTCTCCACTAATGGAACTCATACTGCACTTAGATCAAAAGGTCTTTATGAGCTTCTAATGTTAGGTTGTGGCTAAGGTGAGGAAAATTTGGAAATAGTGACTAAAAGAATCAAGAGGCATCCTTTAATATTTTACAAAAATTGGATTTATTCTAATCACAAAAGAAGCAATACATACTAGAATAGATCTTGAACTATTTTTTTCCAGATGAATAAGAAATTTCATCTAATTTTCTTCTTTCTCAATTTTTTTACCAATTACATGAAAACACTACGCAACATGCCACAAATTCAGGCACTTCTAGATTCAAAATAAACATTGTCCTCTGAATTCTAGATACAAGAATTCACAAAAGTTTGCCCCTTGATTCGTGTTAGTATATGGATAATTGGATCACATCCTCTACGGTTAATTTCACACAAAGAGGCTCAAAGCTCAAATCAGGGTGCAAGGGTAAATAGTATGCAATCAAGAACATCTGCAGGAACAAAGATCCAAAGATGGCCTAGATCATCTCAAAGTGCATTACTTGTTCTAATTTCACCTTGAACATGCTAACATTTCTAGGTAGGTAACACTTCTCATCTTGTCAAAAAATAAAGTACCGGCTAAGCTAGAGCATACATGTAACATCTCAAGTTTTCAAACAAAAGGTAGCACAAAAGGACTTTGCGCACCAAACTAGATCACAATCCTAAGATTAAACTTAGAAATTTTGGGGGCTGACTCCCAATCAATCTAATCACTTCTTGTAGAATTTGAAAAGAAAAGGAAGATCACAACACACTCGCATCATCAAGCATGAGACAGGATAGTGAACCTAATATTACTTTTCTTTGAAACGACACCCTAAACATGATCATTTATCAAACACTTAAAAAAATTAAACAAAATAACTTCAAAAAACTTAACAAATCAAACTAGACTACGGGTTCATAAGCATCACCCAAACACCAAAATAAAAGAAACAAACTAAAAGAAGTCTCTTAAAGAAAGTTTTAGAGTTGACCGCAACTTATCAAGCTGACTTCTTCCCAGCACGCTTTTCCTTTGCAACTTTCACATTCTTTACCTCCTTCAGCAGCTCTTCATTCTGGAATTGCATCTGCAGCAACATTGTTTGCAGACCTTCAGATTCTTCAAGCAGCATAGCTTGTTGCTCTTTGATCTCTAGTATCTCACCCTGCAAGTTCTGCAAAGGATCAATGTGTTGGGATTATATACTGAAAGCATAAATGATTAAGTGTTTTGTATAATGGCCTTCATTTATGTGTTGCATCAACAATTCTCGCTATCTGATAAATGTGAACATACGACGAATTATAATATCCTTTAATCTCGTAGATAGGGATGACCATATCGTGTGTAGGAGATCACAGAGGATCATATGGCTCGTTTGACCTAGCGAGATATAAATAGTATCATAGCCGAAACAGTCTCTGGATAGGCTGTTGGTTTAAGCTGCGGCACATTGGTTCTTAAGTGGGCTTATCCTAGCTACTTGATGTGTCGGTACATATTTTAATGTATTGATGGGATCAACAGTGGGATGTGCCATTCTCTTTGACATATGAATGAGCCAGATCCCTAACATACTTCCTATGATCTTAAACCTTACTGAAGGGTAAGGGGAACACACGGATTGACCACACTTTAATTTTCTATGGTAGCGAGTCTTTTATGTACTCTAATATCTGCATTTTGGGTGTTGGCGATTTGTGTGGGGTCTGCTTAGGCTGGATGTATAGGTAAGCATATCCGTTTCAGGATGGTGACATTCCCTGATAAGCTCACAAGATTCTTTATGCTAAGTCCTGCAGGTTGAATGATTTATTCAAGCATAAAAGAAAAGGATTGAGTGGTATTAATCAGGAAATAAGATATTAATTCATTGTGGCTGATTGTAATAAGCCAAATTAGTTAATGAATGTCTAAACCTTAACTATGTGAATCATGTTAGTTTAATGCAACCCGTTCCTAATAACGTGGTAATAAAGGGGTGAGTCAGCATTGTTACCGTGGTGAAGGTTAAAACAATGTTTTTTAATTAATTATGTTCTGGGTTGAACAAGGAAGGATTAATTAATAAAGAGGGCCCACTTTATTATTTGCATTTGATCCCTGGTCTAGCCCATTAGGGTTAGGGTTTCTCAAAACCCTAACACTATATAAAGGATTTCTCTCTTAGATTAGATGTAGTCACCACAGTATACAATTCAAATCCGAATATTGAGTTAAGAGAGAGAGAAATCGGCGGCGGTCATAAGGAGGGTTTTCTGATCAAATCCTCTGGATTCCTGATATAACTTGGTAGATAATCCTCGCCAGATTTCCAAGGAGCAAGGGAACAGATCAAAAGATCAAATCTGTAGGAACACAATTAAAGAAGGGTTCCATTCCACTTCAGATTTAACTTCATTGTTCATCCTCCGATCTAGATCTGTAGATCAAATGATTGAAGATCAGGTATTCTCTTGAATCCACCCTATGCAATTCATTATTGTAGAAGCATGAATAGGGTAGCATGTTTTATTTAATTAAATTTGTTTCTGATATCCTAAGAACGGTCTTGCGAATTAGATAACAACTCATGTTGTTAGTCGTAGACTCGAATCCTACAACTGGTATCAAAGCCAGGTTCAAGTTCTTAGGCTCTGTCCTTGATAAATTTAATTAAATGAATATGTATGTTCATGGATGGATTTAAATTTTTGTGGATGTTTTTTTTTGTTCTCGTGGCCTTCTCATTTTGGTTTTTTGTTTTTCACCATGAGAAAATCCGTGGTTAGATTGATAGGGAAAAAATATGTAATAGATCTAGATCTGTTTTGTACTTTTTTATTCAATCTATAAAATATTCAAAAATCAAGTTGAAGATGGAGAACAAGACTTCCCAGCAACCTATCAACCACCAGCCGCCACCTATAGGCGACCGGCAGTTGACGGCGGCGGCGCGCAGGAACCCTTAGAATTTTGGCCTGTGCGCGGCTGGGCTGCCTCTTACCACATATGCGTGCATTCTACAGCCATCAGGAGCGTGTCCTCGGCATCCTCTCGGTCAGATCCGGCAGGCAGAGGTCCAGGGTTCGCGGCGGAACCCTACAGTGAGGGTGGCGGCGGCGCGCAGCAACAAACCCTAGGGTTTGTGCCGCGTGCGGCTGGGCCGCACCTTTGCCGGCGTTCACTGGCTTCCCTCTTCGTTCTCTATCATTGCTTCATGGCGACGATGGTGGTGGTATTCGTCGGATGGGAGGCCGTGTGCAGGTGGCGCGTGGCTGTTCGCAGCAGCTTGCTTCCTCTCTCTCTCTCGCGGCTGCAGCAGCTTCTGGCGGCCCCAGGTGCGACCGGCGATGGCCCACCGGGCCGGCGACGTTGCGTGGGGATCGCTGCGAGGCTGGGCGGCATGGCTGCGGTGGTGGTCGGCGGTGACAGCGGCTGGAAGGTGGGTGGAGGCTAGGGTTTCACTGGAACCCTAGGGTTTGTGAGCTTGGGCCTATTTTCGGGCTCCCCAGCCCGGTGGCGGCCTGGTTCAGCTGTGAACCCTAGTTTCTGGCCCATTTTTCAGCCCAGTTTGCAGTTTTTCATTGGGAGCCCAATTCTGAAGATCTGTATTGATGATAAAGCCTTGCAATAGATAAGTTTTTATTTGTAATCGCATCTGAGGGGCCACGAGAAATCTTTATTTGTTTATTTAATTGTTTTCTCGTATGATGTGATTTATCATGTGCGCATCAGTGAATAATAGGATAAGCATGCTATTTTCTTTAATTATTTACTTTTATAAGCATGTTGCAATTATTTAAATTTTTGAGCATGTCTTATGTGATTTATTTTATGTTTTAAATTATGTCTATAAATTCCAGGATTCATATTAATTTATGATGGAATTTTAGTAATGATATAATTTATGGCAACATAAAATAATGTGTGTGCATGAAACCTTTAGAATTTAAATACTAAGCTGGATATTGGTTAATTTTAAAAACTAAAATCATTAGACCTCCACAAATACGACTTCTCATTGGAAGTAAGTTGTTTCGAAGCGTAAACGTCTACTCAGGTAGCTTGCGTTAGAGATAACTTACAAGTTCTAATGTGATGAGGTTTCCAAAATAATAAAACATTTATTTTAAGATGAGAAGTGGGAGCCTCTAAGCAAACTTCTACTCGGGTAGATTGCATTGAGATAACTTTCACAGATCTCTAAGATTAATTTAAATGGGATAACGTAGAATGGAAAGGGCATGCGGTATGTGTCTAGTACGTATGCTAAATTGTCCTTTTACATTCGGAGTTAGGATTGTGGTTATTTTGGCTTAGATGTTGCCTGGAGTATAACTCATTTGTGATGTCCCTGCTCTGGATAGGTGAACATGGTCTTGGAATATCCAATATTAATTTCTTTTGTCATACGTGACATGTTAAGAAATTAAAGGATGATTTGATCTGGTTGAGCGTTTATCGTAAACGTCTACTCGGGTAGCTTGCGGTGAATTAGCTTGGGCAATTGGAGGAAACAAATTGTATTGTTTTTATCTAAAGGTTACTATGCATATTTGTTTCAATTTTTCTGTTGCATGTTCTTAATTTATTCCTTTATTTATTTTCAGATATGTCTATCATTATTCGTATTTTGGCACAAAATCCCTTGAAGGGTTCTAATTTCCTGGAATGGCTCATGGAGCGATGCATGTTTGCTACACAGACTGTATTTGTGTTACTTGTGCCTCATCCAGCTGTACCTTTCATTGAGTCCTTAGATTCCTCTAGGAACTCTTTTGAAAAATGGATGGCGAGCAACAATAAGTTATTATCAATGCTCAGGTCATCCATGATTGAGGAGCTCCAACTCAAGTATCAGTATTATACTAACGTTGTTGAGATTTTGAGAGATCTGATCATGACTTATGGTAAGCTTGGACAGACTGCCAGTGCCAAGTTTGTAATGAGAATTGTGAACTGTAAGATTGCACAAGGTGGTAATGTTAGGGAGCATGTGCTGCACATGGATCACCTCAGAAGATTCTATATCTTACATGGTGGAAATATGAATGATCAGTAATTCACTGACGTCATATACGACTCCCTTCCAGAATCTTTCTATGACTTCACTTCCATAGTCGAAGACAAGGTGTTCACTCTGGATCAATTGATCAGTTTCTTGGAGGCTGCTCAAGAGATCAATGACTCATTGTCTTCTGTTGTACTTGACTATCACTTTCCACTTCCGAGTGTAGAGGATGTGAGCATGAAGAAATCGACTAGTGATGTTCCTATAGAAAGATTTGGAGGCAAAGTTTACAAAAGAAAGGTCTGTTCTACATTCAAAAAGAAAGGTCACTGTAAAGTAAATTGTCCGGTGTTTGTCACCAAGGGACAAGGTACGTCATCTTCTGCACTAGTCATTGAAACATGTTTAGCATCAGTTTGTATCCATTCGTGGATAGTGGATACTGGAGCTACTGATCATGTTTGTTACTCTATGCAGGTGTTCGAGCTGACTAGAGAGCTTCAAGATGGCGAGGTTACCATCTCCATGGGAAATGCTGCTAGAGTCTCTGCTCCAACAATTGGAGATGTTACTTTATGTTTTGGGAATAATGTTTTAACACTATGAGATGTTTTGTTTGTGCCGACTTTTCGGCGAAACTTGATTTCAGTTTCCAAACTTTTTGATGATGGATTTTTTGTTATTTTTGGTAGAGATGTTTCTATCATGATAAATAACGTTGTTATCTGTCATGGGTCACTGAAAGATTCTCTTTATGTTATAACATGTTCAAACAAACCAACAGTAAAAGAGGCATATAATTTGTCTAACCAATAGAAAAGAAAATTTTCTTCAAGTGAGGATATAGCATATCTTTGGCACTGGATACTCGGTCATGCCAGTCTTAAAAGAATCAAGAAACTCGTTGATTGTGGAATTATAGATCCAATCCAAGTAGTTCCACATAGAGTTTTTGAGTCTTGTATAGAGGGGAAGATGACGACCAGGCCTTTCAAGGCAACTGAGTCTCGAGCAAATGACTTGTTCAACCTCATCCACTCTGATTTGTGTGGACCTATGTCAACACAAGCCCGTGGAGGGCATAGATACTTTGTCACCTTTATAGATGACTACTCAAGATATGGACGCCTTTATCTGCTTTACTATAAGTCTGAATGCCTTAAGAAATTCAAGGAGTTCAAGGCTGAGGTAGAGAACAAGTTAAACAAGAGCATAAAGAGACTACGATCTAATCGTGGTGGGGAGTATCTCAGCAATGAGTTCTTACAGTATCTAGCAGATCAAGGGATTACCTCCCAGTGGACTGCACCTAGCACCCCTCAACAGAATGGTGTAGCATAGAGAAGAAATAGAACTCTGTTAGAAATGGTTAGGTTAATGATAAGCTATGTCAGCCTGCCCATTTCTTTTTGGGGGTATGCACTAGAAACAACGACGTACTTAATTAACTTAGTTCCTTCTAAATCAGTTCCTAAAACTCCGGTTGAACTCTGGTATGGACATAAGCCTGTTTTGTCCAGATTAAGAGTATGGGGTTGTCCAGCATACGTGCTGAATAAGGAAGCTAACAAATTAGAGGGAAGGTCTAAGTTAATGCTGTTTGTGGGCTATCCCAGGCAAACGACGGGTGGTTTCTTTTTATGATCCAGAAGATCAGAAAGTCGTTGTGAGTACCAACGCAAGATTTCTGGAAGATGAATTCATAAGAAACCACAAGACCAAGACCAAGATTGTACTTTAAGAAATTGAAGAGAACAATTCAAATTCATCAGGAGAATGATAAGCTCATTCTTTTACTCGCTTATCTATATTATTTCATACTATTTTATGTAATTTTATTGAGTTTATATATATATTTTATGCATGAGTCTATATTAGGTGGTATTATGCACGTATTGGTATTTTTAGGTTTTAGGCCTAAATTCACTTGAAAGTCATTCCGAAAGCAGCGACGTGTAAGAGTAGCAGTGAAAAGTTCTTCCACAAGGATAATTCGGGCTATTGGTGCATGGCAATGGATGAAGCTTTGAGTTAGATCTCCAACGCAACTGGAATCGGGTTAATCGGAGTTCGGGAGAGGAAGTTATGGCCAAAACCGTGAGACCGTGCAGGGGCGAGAGACCACATCGATCGATGCCAATCTGCATCAATCGATGCTAAAGAGAAAGCCACATTGATTGATGCCAATCAGCAACGATCGACGCGAGTCTGCTGAAGCAGAAATTTTATGAAAATCGGATTTATTCATATCTTTAGCCCTAGATTTGATAGGATACACATCCACCCCTATAAATACCTATGTGAATTCGATTTTTCAGCATTCCCTATCATATTTTCATTCCACAATTTAGTTTTTAGAGTTTGGAGACTTGGGAAACACGAAACCCTTTATTTTTCTAGTAAGTTCTTTACTTTTATGCAATTTAATATGTTTTCTTTTGGATTTTTATCTGCAATGAGTGGCTAGAAACCCTAACGGGTTCTAGGGTTGATATTATTATAGATGCATGTTAGGATTAATTAATTAGGTTCATGATTCCTGTGTTTATTTTATAATTCTAATTTAATTCAAGGACCGAGAGGTGACGATTAATTTAGATGTCTAGCTATTGATAGAAAGACCGAGAGGTGTATATTGATAGTGGGATTAGGAATGCATGATACTATCTACACTATCCAAAAAGATGTACTAGACTATAGGAATTGAACTGATTTGCTTATCAGATTGACTAATTTGGTGTACTTTGAGACCGAGCGGAGATAGTCACTATTTAGTAATCTAGGTTATATTTGCCAAACAAGGAAATATAGCATTATTGCAGTATTCCACCTATTAAATTAATTGGTTCCTACATGTTATCCATAATAATATTTCTTCCCTAGAATCTGTGTTCTTTTAAATTTACTTTCAAAACATCTTTAATTTTCCGTATTGTCATCTTTATTTTCTAAGTCAAAACCCTGATTTTGAATTCATCAAACAATGAATCTTAGGATCATTGCTAGTATATAAGATAGTTTCCCCACACAATTCCCCTGGATTCGATAACCTTAGGGTTTACAAATTTATTTGCCACTGTTGCTATAATTAATCTGTAGATTTTACAGTGATCAGAGAACCCCGTGGCAACCTGAGCATACCTGATTTGGGTATGGAACTAGGTGCACGACCGCTTGTGCAAGATGGTGAATCATAAGTGATTGCACCAAACACAGACACATTAAAGGGGCCTCGTTGTAGTAGGAGGTTGCCTCGGCAACCTAAGCGGTATATGTTCGTAGGAGAGTCTTCTGACTTAATCCCTAAAAATGAACTGAATACTACTGACCCATGGACATACGACGAAGCTATGAGAGACAAGGATGCTGATCAGTGGCGAAAGGCCATGGATTCAGAAATAGAATCGATTACAGCTATGGATGTGTACCAGAAATCCTTGCTGCCAGAAGGTTTTCGAGCCATAGGCAGTAAGTGGGTATACAAGAGAAAGAAGGATTCGAGTGGTAACATAACGGCGTTTAAGGCCAGGCTGGTGGCGAAAGGTTATAGTCAAAAGAAGGTATTGACTATGATGAAACCTTCTCACCAGTTGCTATGTTAAAATCCATTCGGATACTTCTGGCTATAGCAACACATATGGATTTTGAAATCTGGCAAATGGATGTCAAAACCGCGTTCTTGAACGGGTACCTTGAAGAAGGTCGTGACATCTGCATGGAACAACCAGAAGTGTATGTGCAAAAGGATCAAGAGCAACTTGTCTGGAAGCTCAAGAAGTTCTTATATGGACTTAAGCAAGCTTCAAGGTCATGGAACAAATGTTTCGATGATGTGATCAAGTCCTATGGATTTGCACAATGCAAAAATGAAAGTTGTGTGTACCGTTTATGTGTCAGTGGTAGTGTGGTTTTTCTTGCACTTTATGTAGATGACATTCTCCTATTTAGAAACAATGTGGAGTGTTATCAGGCATAAAAGGTTGGTTATCTGAACAGTTTCTGTTGAAATATTTGGGTAATGCTGGTTACATCCTTGGGGTCAAAGTCCTACGCAATCGTAGGAAAAGGATGTTGAGCTTATCCCAGGGTACTTACATTGATACTGTGTTGGCTCATTTTAGCATGGAAAATTCCAAGAGAGGCCTTTTGCCTTATTGTCATGGAATTCGTCTTTCGAAGTCACAGTGTCCTGTGACAGAGAAAGAGAAGAATGAGATGTTTTTAGTACCATATGCTTCGGCAGTGGGAAGTCTCATGTATGCTATGCTTTGCACGAGGCTAGATATTTTCTATGCTGTTGGTATGGCAACAAGATATCAGTCCAATCCCGGGCAGGCGCATTGGAATGCGGTGAAACACATTCTCAAATATCTGATGAAAACACGAGACTTATGTCTTGTCTATCAGTGTGAGAACTTGTGTCATATTGGGTACACTGATTCAGATTTCCAGGTGGATCAAGATAAGAAGAGATTGACCTCTGTATATGTGTTTACCTTGGGAGGAGGAGCTGTATCTTGGAGGAGTGAAAAAGTGCATCAAAGACTCCACCATGGAAGCTGAATATGTAGCAGCTTCAGAGGCAGCAAAGGAAGCTGTATGGTTCCGAAATTTCCTCCTGGAGTTGGATATTGTTCCGAGCTTGCCTAAGACAATCACAGTGTACAGTGATAATGCTGGTGCAGTGGCAAACTCAAAGGAACCTAGAACTCACAAGGCCTCGAAACACATTGAGAGAAAATACCACATCATACGAGAGACGTGGCAAGAGGCGATGAGCTAGTCCAAAAGATAGATACGAAAGAGAATCTAGCTGATCCATTTACAACGGGCTTGCCTCAGAAGATCTATGAGGAACACGTTCGTGCTCTTGGACTGAAGATCTGAGGCTGGACATCTTATGTCCCTTTTTGTAATAGCTAGATTGTATAGACACACTTAATATTCTGTAAAAGTAATGGTATTATGCTTTTGAGTATAAGTGGGAGATTGTTGGGATTGTATGCTGAAAGCATTAATGATTAAGTGTTTTGTATACTGGCCTTCATTTATGTGTTGCATCAACAATTCTCGTTATCAGATAAATGTGAACATACAACGAACTAAAATATCCTTTTATCTCGTACAAAGGGATGACAATATGGTGTGTAGGAGATCACAGAGGATCGTATGGCTCGTTTGACCTAGTGAGATATAAACAGTATCACAGCTCAAACAGTCACTGGATAGCCTGTTGGTTTAAGCTGCGACACATCGGTTCTTAAGTGGGCTTATCCTAGCTACTTGATGTGTCGGTACATATTTATGTATTGATGGGATCAACAGTGGGATGTGCCATTCTCATTGATATATGAATGAGCCAGATCCCTAACATACTTCCTATGATCTTAAACCTTACTGAAGGATAAGGGTCACACACGAATTGACCACACTTTAATCTGCTATGGTGGCGAGTCTTTTATGTACTCTAATATCTACATTTTGGGTGTTGGAAATTTGTGTGGGGTCTGATTAAGCTCTTTGTATAGGTAAGCATGTCCGTTTCAGGATGTTGACATTGCCTGATAAGCTCACAAGGTCCTTTATGCTATGTCCTGCAGGCTAAATGATTTATTCAAGCATGAGAAAAAAGGAGTGAGTGGTATTAATTAGGAAATAAGATATTAATTAATTGTGGTTGATTGTCATAAGCCAAATTAATTAATGAATGTCTAAAACCTTAAATATGTGGATCATGTAAGTTTAATGCAACCCGTTCCTAATAACGTGGTAATAAAGGGGCAAGTCAGCATTGTTACCGTGGTGAAGGTTAAAACAATGTTTTATTAATTAATTATGTTCTGGGTGAAGGATTAATTAATAAAGATGGCCCACTTTATTATTTGCATTTGATCCCCGATCTGGCCCACAAACTGCTCAAGCCCATTAGGGTTAGGGTTTCTCAAAACCCTAACACTATATAAAGGATTTCTCTCTTAGATCAGATGTAGCCACTATAGTATACATTTTAATATTCAAATCAGAATATTGAGTTAAGAGAGAGAGAAATCGGAGGCGGTCAGTAGGAGGGTTTTTTTATCAAATCCTCCGGATTCCTGATTCAATTTGGTAGATAATCCTCACCAGATTTCCAAGGATCAAGGGAACAGATTAGAAGATCAAATCTGTAGGAACACAATCAAAGAAGGGTTCCATTCCGCTTCAGATTTAACTTCATTGTTCATCCTCCGATCTAGATTTGTAGATCAAATGATTGAAGATCAGGTATTCTCTTGAATCCACCCTATGCAATTCATTATTGTAGAAGCATGAATATGGTGACATGTTTTATTTAATTGAATTTGTTTCTGATATCTTAAGAACGGTCCTGCGAATTAAATAACAACTCCTGTTGTTAGTCGTAGACTTGAATCCTACACAATGTTAGTTGTAGGTGGTCCCATTCCATCCTTCCTCTGCGATGCCTCATGCCTTTGATGCAAGTATTCAATACTGAAATAGCTCCTCACAACCCTTCGCGGCTCATCAGCATGGAACGAGACTCTAACCTTCTTACACAGCTCTGAGATCAGGGAAGGGCAGAAAAAAGATCCTCGCTCCTTGGATGCTTGGAATCTAATTGTGTTGGTCCCGGTTTATCAGGGTATAACTTGGCAGCGGAAAATGTGTTTGTTCGTTTCTTGCACTCTGCTGGTTACTCAGCTGACTGGGACCTTGTCAGCTGGTAAGTCAACTGGCACTATGAGTACTCAGCTGACTGGCGACTGGCTGGTCAGCTGGTAGCTCAAGACTTAGAATATTTTAAGCCTAGTTTGCTCAGTTATCAGTTTTCAGATATACACCAGCACTTGAGTGCTGGGTTTCAAATACAAATTTAAATACTGAAAGCAGATAAAGGCAAAGGATTTTTATAGTGGTTCGATCAACTGATCTACGTCCACTCTCCAGTCGACTCACTGGAAATTCACTATAAGAGCAATCAGGTACAAAGAGTCCTACGATCTATCTCCAGCTGGTAGATGCCCCGTCTACCAGTCCACTGGATCAACCGCTCCCGGTCCTTGTCCTTCTTCAGCTCTCGTCAGATGGATGGAGTGCGAGCACGTCACTTCAACCTCCTCCTCTGACTGGTTGGGTGTTGAGTTCTCCCAAGAACGTAAATCCTCTACGGCAAACTGCCCGTAATAACTCAAGAGTTGGCTGGCTCTAGAGCTGCTATGTTCTTCCTCAGAAAGAGAAAGAACACCAAGCGAGGTCTGTAACTTACAAGCTGGAAGCTTGAAGTCTCGTGTTTGAATAAATCAACACACGGATAGCCTTTAGAGAGGCCTCGAAAGTTGTATGCTTTTACTTGCTTGAGCGTAATAAATTTCAGTCTTTCGGTAGGTGAAGAATTGGCCAAGAACATTGAATGTTGATGGATCCCAGGTATTTATAGCCGAGGGATCCTATTCAAATATTCTAGTCGTTTGGACACATCCGGAATGGTCTCTGTCCCCGCATGTCCTTCTGACGGCGGCAGGTAGGAATTTCCGGAAAGCGCCATGCTTGTGTCCGCTTTTTCTGACACAGACCTCTTTGTGTCAGAACGGCTCTATTCGTCAGTACGAGGAATCTGAACTGGTGTCTTGAACTGATAGACTTTAAGGATATCCTTCCTTAAAGTCTTACTTTGTCAGTATATTCCTCAGACGAATCTTCCTTTTTGTCTCTAAGACTCTGGGAGATCGAATCTTCAATTCTGCTGGTAACATCCGACTGGTAGATCATTCTGGTGATCTTGTGCTGGCAGTCTCTGCTGGTGACTTAGCGCTTGCACAATCTTAGTCTACCAATTTGTCTGGATGTTAACTCTTGGAATCTCCCATGACTGGTGGCTTCACCGCTGGTGAATAGTGTCAGCCAGAACACGCATTCTGCTGGTAGAATTTGTCAGCCTCCTGCTGGTGAAATCCTTCCAACTGGTGAACAGTAGCCAGTCATTAGCTCTTGACTCCATGCTGATGAACAGTGTCAACATGGGTCTGTCAGTCGTCTGCTGGTGAGACTTCTCTCAACTAGTAAGCACATCTCATGCTGGTGAACAGTAGCCAGCATGAGTCTTGATCAGCTACGACTTACAACTCAAAAGACCTAAACAGGACTTTACATTTGAGACTAGAGCTATTCTAGAGACAAACTGACGCTGGTTGGACTTAGGATTTGATCCACCAAAACACTTAAACACCAAATCAAAGATCTAAGCTATCAACTGGGGAAGGGAAACTTAGATAATTTTCCCAACAAATTGCATCGATCATGAACGAAGAAAATTCAATTGGGTCTCCCTTCTGAATGGCTTCCACCATGAGGATTCTATCTTGCTTGATGTTGGTGTTATGAGTTGTCGGACTGATCCTATTCTACAGAAACCAGAGCAAGAGATTTGCTTCAGCATCCAGGAACTTAGACAACATGTACCTGTTATCTTTGGCTTCATCATTCCACTTGGCTCCCAGCATCCCCACAACATGCAAAGCATCATCCAACTGTTCCTTGGTAGGTGCCAAGTAGATGTCCATGAATTCATTAGGTTCAAGTGGATGGGTACCGTAAATCTCATGTATAGCCTCAGGATTAAGCCTCGCCTCCTTTCCTCTAACCACTGAGATTAACTCATAATCCCTGGTTGTAGACTGCTCACAATTTGCATAGAACTCCTTCATAAGGGCAACAACTGGAGGTGGCGGTGGGATAACAAAATTTTCCCATCCCTGTTGTTCAACTTGTTTAACCAGAGTCTTTGGCAGCATCTTCAAATTCTTAAAACCCTTCTCAATCAACAATTGTTGATCTTCCATTATCTTGATCCTCTTCTTGAGGACTGCAGATGAGAACTTCGACAAATTGTCTTTTTCTTCTGCAGTGAGATCTTTTCCTTCTACCACCTTAGTCTTGCCTTTCTTTATTTGTTCCTTCATGCTAGACTCTGCTCCTTTCTTTTGCTTAGAGGCTTTGTTTGATTCTTTCACAACAACAGTCTTTATCCCCCTTCCAGCCTTTGGGTTTCTAGGAATTTCTTCCTGCTCAACCACTGGGATTTCATCTTTTCTCTTTCTCTTGTTGGTTTTCTTCTCTAGTTTATCTGTTTCTTTCTCTTCTTCAGTAGACTTGTCTTCTTCTTCAATTGGTTCCTCACCCTGATTCTCAGTTTCCTCTTCTAGTTCTCCCTCAGATTCATGCTCCTCAAATGCTATAGCATCGCCTTCTTTCTCATATTCACCCTCAACTTCTGGTTCTATTTCTTGCTCATCCCCTTCATCTGAAGCGTGTTCTTCCTTCTCACTTTCATGGGTTGATTCTTCTTCAGGTTCATTCTCACTATCCTCCTCTTCAGAACCTTCCTCCGACGATTTCTCCTTTTCTTCGACTTTCTTTTGTCTAGTTTTCTTTGACTGAGTAGTTCATTTCCCAGATTGAGGCTTCTGCACTGGTTTTGCTGGCACCTCCTTGGTTGAAGTTGGTTTATCCTTCTTTGAACTAGAAGTGGAGGATGTAGGTTTCTTGGTATTGACATCCTTCTTCACTTTCTCTTCAACATCAACTTACTCTACTGCATCATCCAAATTCAACAAGGGATCCTTCTTCCCCTTTTTACTCTTCCTAGCTTGAGCACCCTTTTTTAGCGAAGGTGATGCTTCCGCCTGAATTTCAATAGGTTTTTCCTCGCTCGTTTTTAGGAGTTTTGCATTCTTCTGAGCCATTGTGGCTAAAGCAGTATGGTTAGAACTTCGCACTGGGTTGGTTGTTCCCTTAGTTTTGGTCACAGAACTACCCTTCTTCTTCGGACTTGCCTCAGGCTTGTCTTGCTTTCCCTTCTTTGGGCTCTGCTCAAAATCTTCATCCTTCATTCCTAGCTTTCTTTTTGCTAGGTTCTTAGTTTTCATGGTTGGTATTTCTGTAGGTCAAACAAAAAGATGATGAACAACTAATTAGCACTACTTAAAGCCAACAACTTTCACACATAAGTTGTTTCAGCTAAGAAACTACTCTCCCCCAAACTGTATGGTCTATTTAGATACACATAAAATTTCATTAACAGATTCAAGAAAAATTATTGACGGGAGTAATTTCCTTCACACGAATCATAATTTTTCACAACCCAAAATAACAAAAACACCAAACCCTCGCATATGTGTCACATAACTTTGCTCTCGCCCTACGAATTAACTAGCCAACATATATTCTAACCTCACATGCTTTCCAGAGATTATTTTAAAGAACAACTTCAACAAACACTCAAGAAATCATCACAGAATTGCATAATCATAAATTGTGTTACCATTAACTGAGCATGCATCCATGTCTACTCTAGAAGTTTCAACTCAAATGCCAAAGAAATGTGAATACTTACAGTTTTATCGACTCACTTCACCCTTTTTCAGAAATTACTCTGTTTCTCTACAGACTCTCCTTCTCACGATTGCCAAACAGGGTATGAATTTCTTGAATGCAAAAATACCCTAAAAAAGTTGTTTTGATATTATAAAAGGCTAAGAATCTTCGATTTCTCTTGAAAAGACACAATACAAAATTTTAAATTAATAACCACCACTAACCGCTTGCAAAAATGTAAGTTCAGCCTCTTATGTCAGCCGGGAATTGTCTTCAACAGGAAATTGCCTTCCACATAGCCTTTCTGCCAAAATCACTGTGTCAAATTAGCAAGGTAATTTTTCTTCATCTACCAAATTTCCTTGCTAAATTATCTTAACCGATTTAAATAAAACAGAAAATAAATTTAAAATTCAACATAATGTAGAAAATTTTACTCTAGACTACGAAGCATGCTATTTATAGGCAGTAGCATAAGAAACAAATTAACTAGACTGATATTAACAAAAGAAATTACAGTAAAATAAACTTTTCTCCCTGGACCAAGATCATCATCATCATCAGTAAGGCTTTCTATTGGTCCGGGACTCCCTGCCTCAAGGTTCTTCCATGTGAATGGAAGCCTTCTCTTTTTCTATGCTTCCTCCAAAATAATGTTTCACTCTTGCTCCGCTGACTTTAAATGTTCCTCCCGTGTTGTCATCTTTAAGTTCCACAACTCCATGTGGATAAGCTTTAACCACTGTGAAAGGTCATGACCAATGAGATTTAAGTTTCTCAGGGAACAACCTCAATCTAGAATTACATAGCAGCACCTTCTGACCCTCTTCAAGTTTTCTGTCTAAAATCTTACTATCATGCCACCTCTAAACTCGTTCTTTTTAAAACTTAGAATTTTCATAAGAATGTAATCTCAATTCATCCAACTCATTCAATTGCAGCAGTCTTTTTGCAACACTAGCTCTAGGATCAAGATTCAATTTTCTGGTTGCCCAATAAGCCTTGTGCTCCAATTCCAAGGGTAAATGACAGGCTTTTCCAAAGACCAACCTGTAAGGAGACATTCCCAATGGGGTCTTATATGTTGTTCTATAGGCCCACAACGAGTCATCTAGATGTTTCGACCAGTCTTTCTTGGTGACATTCACCACTTTCCCCAACACACTCTTCACTTTCCTATTTGAGAGTTCTGCCAATCCATTAATCTGGGGGTGATAAGTTGTGGACACCCTGTGAGTGACATTGTATTTGGACAACATTGCTGACAAACTTTTGTTGATGAAGTGGGTGTCTTCATCACAAATTATAGCCTTGGGTGTTCCAAACCTTGTGAAGATGTTCATGTGAAGGAACTTCATAACTGTAGTTGAATCATTATGGGCACAAGCACAAGCCTCAACCCATTCGGACACATAATCCACTGCAAACAATATCTACTCATTTCAAGAAGAAACTTGGAATGGGCCCATAAAATGTATTCCCCAGACATCAAACAACTCTACCTCTAAGATATTGTTCAATGGCATTGCATTCTTGGTTGGAAAATTCCCGACCCTCTGACACCTATCACAATTCTTCACAAATAAATTAGCATCTTTGAACAATGTAGGCCAAAAGAATCCTAATTGAAGAACCTTTGCTGCAGTTCTCTGAGCACCACAATGCCCTCCATATGCTATAGCATGACATTCTTCCAGAATTGATTGCATATCCTTTTTTGGTACACATCTCTTGAAAATATGAACAGATCCCTATTTGTACAAGACTGGATCATCCCTATAATAATACTTTGTGTCAGGAGGAACCTCTTCAGTTGCTGACCATACTTTCCATAAGGTTTCCTTCCAGTTTCCAAGTAATTTGCTATGTCTGCATAGCATGGGGTTTCTTCTGCACAGCTCATCAATTGCTCATCCAGAGATTCATCATTAACCTACTCATTAGCATGTTCTCTATATGGGTTTTAAAGTTTTGAGTGATGGTATGCTACTTGATTCTTAGTCCCCTTTTTTGTGTTTGATTTCCATATTAAACTCTTGTAGTAACAGTATCCACCTAGTGAGCCTTAGCTTGATATCTTTCTTTGTCATCAAAATTTTTATTAAAGAATGGTTTGTATACACAACGACCTTGGATCCTACCAGATAAGATCTGAACTTAACAACTCCTTCTCTGCAGCTGTTTAATTACTTTGAGCTCCATCAAGTATTTTACTTGCATAGTAGATCACTTTGAAGATCTTTCCCTTTCTTTGTCCCGAAGCAACTCCCAAAGCATAATTACTAGCATCACACATCAGTTCGAATGGAGAATTCCAATCTGGAGGCTGCATCATAGATGCAGAAACAAGTGCAGACGTCAACTTAAAAAATGCTTCCTCACATTGTGGAGAAAATTCAAATAGTCTATCATTTTCAAGTAGTTCGGACAGAGGCTTAGCAAGTTTAGAGAAGTCTTTTATAAACCTCCTATAAAAACATGCATGCCTACTGCTTTGACTGAATTTGGTATGGCCATCTTGTCTATGACTTCAATCTTAGCAGGACCAACTGAGATTTCTCACAAAGCTTCAAGATTTTCTCCATATTCCTTAAGCATGCATCAAAATCTTCCCCAAATACTAAAAAGTCATCCATGAAAATTTCTTATCCATTATCTATCATCTCTAAAAATATGGCAAGTATGCAAGGCTGAAAGTTTCCTGGAGCATTACATAGACCAAAGGGCATCCTCCAGAAAGCAAATGTTTCATAAGGGCAGGTAAAAGTGGTTAAGCTCTGGTGTTCTGGGACAATGGCAATCTGATGATACCTGAATACCCATCAAGGAAGTAATAGAACTCTTGCCCAGCTAATTTATCTAGCATGTGATCCACAAATGGCAAAGGGAAATGGTCCTTCTTATTTGCATCATTCAACTTCCTATAGTCTATGCAGATCCTCCACCCTGTCAGAATCCTAGTTGTAATCATCTTATTGCTATCATTCTGAACCACACACTCCTCCTTTCTTCGGGACACACTGCACCAGACTCACCCATGAACTGTCAAAAATGGGGAAAATGATCCCTGCATCCAACCACTTGATAACCTCCTTCTTTACTACCTCCTTCAAGTTAGGGTTCAACCTCCTTTGGGTTTGAATGGAGTTCTTGCTCCCCTCTTCTATCAGTATCTTGTGCATACAGATTGTAGGACTTATCCCCTTGATATAAAAAATGGTCTATCCTATTGCTTGCTTATGCTTCTTAAGTAAATCCTACAAGCTCTGCTCATCCTCTTTTAAATTGGCAGCTATAATAACTGGTAGAGTATCTGAATCACCCAAAAAAGCATACTTCAAATGGGCAGGGAGAGGCTTCAAAGTTAGTTCTGAAGGCTATTCCATTGATGGCTTAGACTCCTTCAACTCTCTAAATAACATAGCCAAATGCTCAAAAGGCTGCCTCACTCCCCCAAACTCTCGTCCTTGCTCTACTCATGCAACATCATCATCAGACAATTCTTCACTTTCATTATTATTTCCTGAATGATTTTCTAATGCAAATTCCTCCACTGCTGAACCAAGAACCCCAATAGAGAAGCAGTCTTCTGAATCAGGCTCCTTCATAGCATTGAACAAGTTAAAAGTAGCTTGTTCTTTTTGTACCCTCATAATCAACTCTCCTTTTTCTACATCAATCAAAGTTCTCCATGTGGCTAGGAAAGGTCTTCCTAGAATGATAGACACCTCTTTGTCTTCCTCATAATCCAAAATAATAAAGTCAGCAGGGAATATGAATTTATCCACACTCACAATGGCATTAGATTCACAATAACTCCCAAGTCGCAAAGAGTTCTGCCCACATCTCGACCTCCGATGGAACAAGAAATATAAAACTTCCTGGATCCTTAAGCTTACTTGGAATCTGCCTCCTTAATGGTCCACCTACCTCCTCAAATAGTGATACTGTTTCAATCTCTTTTAACCTCTTCGTTTTAGACAGGATGTCTTTGAAGAATTTCACATATGGTAGGCATTTGCTCAAGTGCCTCCACCAAAGGAACATTGATGTGAATTTGTTTCAGCATTTCCAAGAATTTCTTAAACTACTCCTCTTCCTTTTGCATTTTGAATCTGTCTTGATATGGTGGAGGTGGTGTATAATCATATTCATCCATACCATATTTCCTCTTAGTCTTAGTTGCATTTTCCACAAAATTTTGTACAACCTTTTCCATAGGGCCTTTTTCCATTCTTTCTTCAATAAACACCTCTTCATTTTTTGTTTGTTTTTCCTTCAATATATTTATCTTGCTTGCAACAACTCCTGAAGATGATCCTTCTCCAACTTTTTGAGGTACAACTCTCCTTTCCTCAATTGTTTTCCATTTCTTAATGTAACCACCTTACAATGCTTTTTTCCTCCCATTGGGTTCTCAGTATTGCTAGGTAAAGTGCCATGTGGCCTGCTTCTCAGCTTGTTGGCCAACTGTCCCATCTGCACCTCTAAATTCCTCAATGAAGAGGCCTAACTCAGAATAAGAGCATCCTGACTCTTTAAACACACCTTGTTTTGTGTCATAATCTCTTTCATCATCTCCTCCACAGATTTCTTAGGCTTAGGAGGTGGTTAACTGCTGATTGTAGCCTTCTTTGTTATAAGAGTTATGATGCTCCCTTGCTGTAGCATTATGACATCCTTGTCTAGACTGGGAAAAGTTTGGATGGTTCCTCCATCCTATATTCTAAGTGTTTGAATAAGGATTGTTTCCCTAATGATGTTGATTCATATTCCCCATATAAAAGACTGGCTGGGTTCGATGGGTAATCCTCAAATCGGTGTCCTTCCCCACAGTAAACACAGCTCAAAGCCACTAGAGATTATGAGAGCATTGAGGCAACCATAGCTTGGCTGGTGTTCTTCTCAATGTTCTTCATAGTTTCTCCTAGGGCCACCATTTGTGCTATCAGAGCAGTGATAGGATCTCTTTCCAAGACACCAAATACTTTTGGAGTCGAAATTGAAACAGCCCTTGAATTTTACCAATAGTAGTTGTTTGCAGCAACCATTCTCGAATTCCCAGTCAAACCATTGTAGAAAGTCTCTATCTGAATACACTATGGTATCCCATGGTTAGGGCATCTTCTAAGAAGCTCCTTATACCTTTCCGAAGCTTCACTAACAGATTCATCTTCCTGCCTGAAGGACATGATAGTGATGTATTTCTATACCGAAAGCATTATGATTGGTATATTATGTACAAGGTCGATTGGTTAATATACTGGGAATCATAAATGTTGTATGTTCATATCCTGTCTAAATTAACAAACATGTGTCGCAAACATAACTATCCTCTTATCTCGTCGATAGGGAAATCATACGGTGTGTAGAAGATCACGGAATATCGTATGGATCGTTTGACCTAGCGAGATATAAATGGTTATCACAGCTTAGACAGTTCCAGGATAAACTCTCGGTATAGGCTGCAACATACGTAGTAATAAGCATCTTATCTTAGATGGCTTGATATGCTGGTGTGGGGCACACATTGATAAAGACCTAAGTCGAGATCGATTCTTTTATCTGACATTAAAAGAATCTAGATCTCTATGGCTTGATGAGATCCTAAGCCTACATGAAGGTACAAAAGTATATGCAGATTGTGTATTACTTTGAGTTGCAGTGAAAGGCTCTAGTTGAGCTTGTATATCTGTATCTTGGGTAATAGCAGTTTGTGTATGACTGTCTGGTACTGGAACTAGGTAACCACATCCAGTATAAGATGGTGACATTCCTTGAACAACTCAAAAGGTTCGTTATGCTAAAGTCCTGCAGGCTGATTAAGTTCAAGCATAAGTGAAAAGGTTTGAGTGGATTGATTCATGAATATAAGATGTTAATTAATTAAATAGCTTGTCAGAGCTTAAATTAATTAACGAATGTCTGTAATCTTAAATGTGGGGATATTCCGAGCCCATGCAATCCGTACCTCAAAATGTGGTAGCAAATAGGTAGGACAGTATTGATTCTCTGGTGGAATGAATCAATATAAATTAATTACTTATATTCTTGGTTGAATATGGGAATTAATTAATTGATAGACCTTATTTTCTATTTGCATTCTGGTCCCTGGTCTGGCCCATGAAACTCAAGCCCAATAGGAGTCTAGTATTTTCCTATAAATAGGCCTCAGTTCCTCAGATCTCAACACACCACAAGATCATAAGTTGCACACTGCAAATCAGAATTTGGGAGCTGTGGTGATCGACTAGATCTGAGAACAAGGAGGAAATTCTGCTTCTCAACCGGGCAAGGAATTTGAAGGGAATCTTCACCAGATATTCAAATTAAGTTGGGATACAGATCAGAAGATCAGATCAGGAGGATTTTTCTTCTCTCTCTCTCTCTCCTTGTTTTTCGAAAATAATTAACTTATTTTCATAAGATTTATATCCTCAATCTGTTAGGAATTAAATCTTTGTGCGTGGGAAAGATCAAGAGGAATCTCCGCGCACTCGTTCTTCAGGGTTTCACAATCCAGGTATTCTGCATAAAGCCCCTTATGCATATTCAATAGGAGCATGCTAGGATTAATCATAGGCATATCAATTTATTTTTGATATTCCAATTAACGATCCTTGGCAAACGAACTTCGTGATTCAGTTCACGAATCCCTTCAATTGATATCAGAGCCAAGTTGAATTAATTGGCTCTATCAGAAAAATAATATTGCCTATGAATTGCATGATAATTAATATTGAATGTATGCATGGGTTTTGGATTGTATGATTTTTTTGTCCTCGTGGTTCTCGGGTTGATCTGCCCTTTTATATGGATTCATTTTTCACCCACGAGATAAATCTGTGATTAGATTTAGATTTTTAGATTGTAATTTGGATTATTCTATGTAATCTTTTATTTAAAAAATTAAATCTGTAAAATGAAGAACGAAGAATGCAAAGAACACGAAGAACGAAGGGCCGTACAATGCATGACAGCGTCGACACGACAGCATGGCCGTGCACGGAGGTCAGGCATGGCGACGACACGGCGGCAGGGCGTATGGCGGGGCCACAGCGGCGGCGCAGCCACGTGCGCACGCAGGCGAGTGCTGCGCGGCCCATGGCCAGCCAGGGCCGGGGTGCGGCGGCTCCGGGCGAGGCCGATTGTGCGAGGGAAGGAAGGCAAGGCGGCCGGGCCACGCGGACGTGCGCGCGATGCGACAGAACCCTAGGTTCCGCGTGCGCGCGCAGTTGGCCTGCGCAACCCTGCGCGCGTCGGCAGTGCGTCTCCCCCCTCGGTCGACGTCAGCAGGCGGAGCAGGTGGTGGTGGCGGTGGCTCGGGTGGCCGGTGATGCGGGCTCAGGCGGCGACGGGGCTGGGCGTGTGGCCGGAATGCGGAAAAACCCTAGGGTTTTTTGCGTGGTTTGCGTGAGCTCCCGATTCCATTCTTGCGCAATTCTGGTGAATCATAGAGGCCGACAATGGAGAAGAAAGGTGAACGGCGGTTCGGGCGACGATCGGGGTAAGCCGGGGCAACGGCTTGCAAAACGGGCAACGACCGGAGGAGGCAGCATCGCGAGCTGCAACCATGCACGTACGTGCATGGCTGTTGCACGTGCCGGGAGCCCTCACGGTGACGGCGAGTCGCCTGCGGCGGTGGTTCGACGGTGGTGGCTCGTCGGGCTAAGTTCTCGTGGGCTATTGGGCTTGCAATGTGTGTCTAGGCCTGCGATTTGGTTAACTGGCCCAGTTGTCCAATTTTCTGATGGATCAAATCTTGGAGGCCCAGATTCAGAAAATAAATTCAGATCACAGTCCAAGATGTGGGAGCCCAGTCGAAGATCTGTATAATTAATTTCAACTTGTAATAGTTAGAATTAATTTTATTTTGTATCATGGGGCCACGAGGACATTTTTTATTTGTTTTATTATCTATCTTCGCATGATATATGTGTTTAATTTAATTGCGCAGCATATAAGCATGTTGTAGATAATAGGAGCACGTTTACTGCTTTTATTTACTGCTTTAAAGTATGCTATGTGATTTATTTTGTGTAATTAATTATAACTATAAATTCGGGGTTCATGCTATGCATGATAGAATTTTAGCAATGTTATAATTATGGCTACATAAAATAATCTCTGCAATTGAACCTTATGAACTAAAAATTACTAAGCTCATAATTTGGTTAGACCTCCACAAAGCGATCCTTTATTGGAAGTGGGTAATTTATTAGGTAAACGTCTACATGTGTAACTTACTTAATTTATTATTCATAAGTTCTAATAGATAGGATTTCTTAAAAAAACATTTATTTCATGTGAGAAGTGGGAGTTCATGCGTAAACGTCTACATGTGTAGCTTGCTTATTGAATTTTCATAAGTTCTCTAGGGATTGAATTAAATGAGACAACCTTATTATAAGGATTTGGTGTGTTCTAAAAGATCCTTATATGAGAGGGTTGGCTTTGGTGGTAAGCTAGCTTAGATGTTATCCAGAGTATAACTCATTTGTGATGTCCCTGCTCAGTAGGATAATATGGTCTTAAGTTAGTCTCCAATTATTAATTCCATTTGTCTAAGGAACCCGGGCATGGATTGGAATTAAAGGACTGGAATTGAAAGATTCAGTCTGGTTAAGTGTTTTGTTGTAAATGTCCACATGTGTGGCTTGCAACAGTAATACTTAGGCAAATAGGAGGAAACATTAATATTGCTTTATCATAAGGTCTCAATATTTAATTGGTTCAATAGTTTGCGACTATGTTTTAATTTATGTTTTAATTTATTGTTTTCAGACATGTCTATTGCTCATGTTGTCAACCTCTTAATAACAAACCCTTTAACTGGTCCGAATTTTTCTGAATGGAAGTTATGCTTCATGGAAATACTCTGCACTGCAAAACATGCCCATATACTTTACATGGACCCTCTAACTCCCAAGTATTGTAACTGTACTGGTTATGAGCGAGTGTTCTATGACAGATGGGTAGCTTCTGATGAGTTTGCCCGTAGACTCATCATGAAGAGTCTGTCTAGAGAATTAAAGCTCAAGTACAAGAAGTTCCAAACTGCTGTTGAGATATGGAGGGACCTTGTGAAAGTTTATGGGAAGGTGAGACGAACTGTCAGTTATAATCTTGTGGAGGACCTGGTTTGCAAGAAGATGACTGATGGGAGTTCGTTGCTTCTGCACTTTGTCAGTATGATGAGAATTATGAGAACTACTGAAAGAGAGGTGGACAAGTCAGTAAGCGGGCAGAAATAAACATTGTCCTGAACTCTCTCTCTGATTCTTATGATGATTTCATCAATTCCCTCGGTTCTAGGCGCGAGTTTACTCTTCCTGAGTTGCTCTTAGCCCTGATGCGAGAGGAATCTCACCTTAGGGCATTGGAATTTGCTCCAACTTTGTCAGCTTTTGACAAGACAGTTGCTGAAGCAAAGAAAATGCTTAAAAGGTTAGATGAAGCTGATTTAGCAGAAGACGTCGTCAGGCCATGCAAACGCAAGCGAAGTGAAGTAGATTGTCTAGTGCTTGGCATGGGTAGACAAGGTACTTCATATGCATTTCTAACGGAAACATGTTTAGCATCGGTTTCAACCCATTCTTGGGTAGTGGATACTGGAGCTACTGATCATGTTTGTTATACTTTGCAGGGGTTCAGGCCGACAAGGCAACTGAAGCATGACGAGATTACCATTTCAATAGGCAGCGGAGAGCGAGTCTCAGCAGTAGTCTCAGCAGTAGCCATTGGAGATTTTACTTTATGCTTTGAAAATAATGTTTTGATTTTGAGAGATGTTTTATATATGCCGGTTTTTCGACGGAACTTAATTTCAGTTTCCAAGTTATTTTGTGATGGATATTCAGTTATTTTTTATAGTGGAGTTTCTATCATTGGTAATAATGGTGTTATCGGTCATGGAAAATTGATTGACTCTCTCTATATCATCGAATGTATGCATAAATCTTCCGTGAATGTTGCAAACTCATCCAATAACAATAATCATTTAAAGAGAAAGTTTTCTTCCAATGAGGATCAAACATATCTCTGGCACTTGAGACTAGGTCACATCAATCTAAAAAGGATTAAAAGATTAGCATGCGATGGGCTCTTGGATTCTTTTCAAGTGGTACCGCATCAAATCTGTGAGTCCTGTATAGAGGGAAAGATGACGACCAGGCCTTTTAAGGCAAGTCAGTCTCGTGCAGAGAATGTGTTGGAATTGATCCATTCTGACTTATGTGGACCAATGTCCACACAAGCTCGTGAAGGTTATGAGTACTTCGCCACATTCATTGACGATTACTAAAGATTCAGATATGTCTATTTGTTTCGCCATAAGTCTGAATGCTTTGAGAAATTCAAAGAGTTTAGGACTGAGGTAGAAAAGAAGCTAGGTAAGACTATCAAAACACTACGATCAGATCGTGGTGGTGAATACCCCAGTAACGAGTTCTTGGAGTACCTGTCAGATAATGGGATTACATCCCAGTGGACTGCACCAGGAACCCCTCAACAAAATGGTGTAGCGGAATGAAGAAATAGAACTCTTTTGGAAATGGTCAGGTCGATGATGAGTTATGCAAGCTTGCCCATTTCATTTTGGGGATATGCCTTGGAGACAAGGGCCTATTTGCTTAACCTGGTACCTTCTAAATCTGTTCCTAAAACACCTCTGGAACTCTGGTATGGGCGAAAGCCAAGTTTGAACCGAGTGAGGGTTTGGGGTTGTCCAGCATATGTGCTGACAAAGGAACCTGATAAATTAGAAAGTAGGTGTAAGCTGATGCTGTTTGTATGATATCCCAGGCAAACAAAACGTAGTTATTTCTATTGTCCTGAGAATCAGAAAGTCGTTGTCAGTACCAACGCGAGATTCTTAGAGCACGAATATGTAAAAAACCACAGATCCAAGAGTGAAATTGTCCTCCATGAGCTTGAGGACAAGGAAGCAATTCCATCAGGAAAGCCCAGTGTAATGGTAAATTCACTTACAACAGGTGAGGCTATACCAACACTGCCACTAATGCAAGGTATGGGACCAACGCGTACTGTGCCAACTACTGACACAGTTCAAATGCCTCGTCGCAGTGGGAGGGTTATCCACCAACCCGAAAGGTATATGTTCGTGGGAGAGTCTTCTGACTTGATCCCAGAAAACGAACTGGATGATACCGATCCCTGGACATATGACAAGGCGGTATCTGATAAAGATGCAGACAAATGGCTGATCGCCATGGATTCGAAAATAGAATCCATTAAGACTATGGATGTATACCAGAAAACTGATTTGCTAGATGGCTGTCGAGCCATAGGGTGCAAATGGGTATACAAAAGAAAGAAAGGAGCGAATGGTGAAATTACAACCTTCAAAGCAAGGCAGGTGGCGAAGGGTTATAGTCAGAAAGAAGGTGTAGACTATGACGAGACCTTCTCACCGGTAGCCATGCTTAAGTCCATTCGTATACTCCTAGCCATAGCAGCACATAAGGACCTAGAAATCTGGCAGATGAATGTCAAAACTGCATTTCTAAACGGGTACCTTGAAGAAGGTAGGAACATCTATATGCAACAACCAGAAGGTTATGTGCAGAGGGGCGAAGAACATTTGGTGTGGAAGCTAAGGAAGTCGTTGTATGGACTTAAACAAGCTTCACAGTCATGGAATCTGTGTTTTGATGAAGTGATTAAATCCTATGGATTTTCACAATGCTCAAACGAGAGTTGCGTGTACCGTCTATGTGCCAGTGGAAGCGTGGTGTTCCTTGCACTTTATGTAGATGATATTCTCCTATTTGGCGACAATGTGGAAGTATTGTCGGGCATAAAGGGGTGGTTATCCGAGCAGTTTCATATGAAGGACCTTGGGGAGGCAAGATACATCCTAGGGGAAAAAGTATTGCGGGAGCGCAATAGGAGGATGCTGACCCTGTCTCAAGGATCATATGTGGATACTGTGATTGCTCGTTTCAGCATGCAAGCTGCCAAGAAAGGTCTGTTACCCTTCAGACATGGCATATATCTTTCCAAGGATCAGTGTCCGGTGACACAAAGGGAGAAAGATGAGATGAGGAACGTGCCGTATGCATCGGTCGTGGGGAGCCTCATGTATGCAATGCTATGTACGAGGCCAGATATCTGCTTTGTTGTAGGCATGGTAGCGAGATACCAGTCTAACCATGGACAGGCGCATTGGACCGCGGTAAAGCACATACTCAAATACCTGAAAATGACTAGAGACTATTATCTCGTCTATCAGTGTGAGGAGTTGTGCCCTGTGGGTTATACTGATTCGGATTTCTAGGCAGACTGAGACGAAAAGAAGTCCACCTCTGGCTATGTGTTTACATTGGGAGGTGGGGCCATATCATGGAGGAGTGCAAAGCAGAAGTGCATTGCGGACTCCACCATGGAAGCAGAATATGTGGCAACTTCTGAAGCTTCGAAAGAAGCAGTATGGTTTTGAAACTTCCTTCTGGAGTTGGACGTGATTCCTAAGCTGCCCAAGACAATCACGATATATTGTGATAATTCGGGAGCTGTGGCTAATTCAAAGGAACCACGAACTCACAGAGCAACAAAACACATTGAAAGGAAGTACCATATTATACGAGAAATTGTAACAAGGGGTGATGTGCTAGTAGAGAAGATCGACACAAGAAATAATCTAGCGGATCCATTCACAAAGGCTCTGCCTCAGAAGGTTTACGAGATGCATGTACGTAACCTTGGGCTGAGGGAAAAGCTATCCACGTAGAATGTTTAATGTAATAGCTAGATTAGTTTAGACGCGTTATACTATGGAAAGCACCTGTATAATGCTTTGAGTATAAGTGGGAGATTGATGGATTTATATACTGAAAGCATTATGATTGGTATATTATGTACAAGGTCGATTGGTTAATATACTGGGAATCATAAATGTTGTATGTTCATCTCCTGTCTGAATTAACAAACATGTGTCGCAAACAGAACTATCCTCTTATCTCATCGATAAGGAGATCATACAGTGTGTAGAAGATCACGGAAGATCGTATGGATCGTTTGACCTAGCGAGATATAAATGGTTATCACAGCTGAGACAGTTCCAGGATAAACTGTCGGTATAGGATGCAGCATACGCAATAATAAGCATCTTATCTTGGATGGCTTGGTATGCTGGTGTGGGGCACACATTGATAAAGACCTAAGTCGAGATCAATTCTTTTATCTGACATTAAAAGAATCTAGATCTCTATGGCTTGATGAGATCCTAAGCCTACATGAAGGTACAGAAGTATATGCAGATTGTGTATTACTTTGAGTTGCAGTGAAAGGCTCTAGTTGAGCTTGTATATCTGTATCTTGGGTAATAGCAGTTTGTGTATGATTGTCTGGTACTGGAACTAGGTAACCACATCCAGTATAAGATGGTGACATTCCCTGAACAGCTCAAAAGGTTCGTTATGCTAAAGTCTTGCAAGCTAATTAAGTTCAAGCATAAGTGAAAAGGTTTGAGTGGATTGATTCAGGAATATAAGATGTTAATTAATTAAATAGCTTGTCAGAGCTTAAATTAATTAACGAATGTCTGTAACCTTCAATGTGGGGATATACCGAGCCCATGCAACCCATACCTCAAAACGTGGTAGCAAATAGGTAGGACATTATTGATTCTCTGGTGGAATGAATCAATATTAATTAATTAATTATATTCTGGGTTAAATATGAGAATTAATTATTTGATAGGCCTTATTTGCTATTTGCATTCTGGTCCATGGTATGGCCCATGAAACTCAAGCCCAATAGGAGTCCAGTATTTTCCTATAAATAGGCCTCAGTTCCTCAGATCTCAACACACTACAAGATCATAAGTTGCACACAGCAAACCAGAATTTGGGAGCTGTGGTGATCGACTAGATCTGAGAACGAGGAGGAAATTCTGCTTCTCAACCGGGCAAGGAATTTGAAGGGAATCTTCACCAGATATTCAGATTGAGTTGGGATACAAATCAGAAGGATTTTTCTTCTCTCTCTCTCCTTGTTTTTCGAAAATAATTAACTTATTTTCATAAGATTTATTTCCTCAATCCGTTAGGAATTAAATCTTTGTGCGTGGGAAAGATCAAGAGGAATCTCCGCGCACTCGTTCTTCATGGTTTCGCAATCCAGGTATTCCGCATAAACCCCCTTATGCATATTAAATAGGAGCATACTAGGATTAATCATAATTTATTTTTGATATTCTAATTAACGATCCTTGGCAAACGGACTTCGTGATTCAGTTCACGAATCCCTTCAGATAGTGCTTATGCATCGATCATTCGTAGTTGGAGGGAAATATTTCATCAAAATGTTTCAACCAGCTTATTCCAAGTAATAACATACCCTGGTAGAAGATTGGTCAACCAAGTTTTGGCACTGTCTCTTAAAGAAAAGGGAAACAATCTCATCTTCAAAGCCTATGGGTTACTCCTTGTAACTTGAGGTTATCAGGAACCTCTAGAAATGACCTCAAATGTAAGTGAGGATTGATAAGCTCATATTTATACTCACTTATCTATATTTTCTACATTGTTTTAGTGTAACTAGTTTATGTTTTTACTTAATTTTGTGCGTGAGACTGTTTTAGAGGATGTTATGCCCTTTGTGGTAAGTTTTGCAGGTATTTAGGGCTAAAAAGAGGTGAAATAATGAAAGAGCCAAGTTATCCAGAGTGCCCCTTTGATTGACGTATGGAAAGTCAACCAATGTTGGAAGTCAAAGCCTAAAACCCGAAGCAGGTCCTATGTGTTGATCGACATGGTGCATGTCGATCGACATAGAGGTTGGATGTCGATCGTGAGCAAGATAGATGAAGAGAACTTGACACATGCGGGCGTGTCGGTCGACAAGGTCGGTCGACACCTTGCTTTTGTGTTGATCGACAGGCTCCCTATCGATCGTCACAGATGCCCGAAAAGGAGTTTTGTGCCTGTTTTGGAAATTTTTTTTATTTTAGCCCAATACCTAGATTAGACATTTTAGCCCCTCTATAAATACTCTATTATTATGCACGAAATTTAAAAACTAGTTTTTTTTTACACTTAGAATATTTTAGCATTGGAGTTTTTACAAGACTTTGAAGGTTCCTCTTCAATTTTAAGGTATTCTATAATATGATTGCTTTATTTCTAGTCTTGTTTTGTGGCTAGAACCCTAATAGGTTCTAGGGTTATGTGTATTCTTTTTTAATGCATGTTAATTGAAATCAACTCGAATAGCATTGTTTAATTCTCTGAGTTTAATTTAATAATCTAGATTTTAAGATGGATCGAGAGATGAATTTGAGTCTAGGTTTAAAGTTATCAATCGAAGAAGCTAGAGGTGAAGATTGTTAATAGGATGAGAGAATTAATTATATTTGTTTTCTATATTAAAAGGAAGAAACTTGCATAAGAATTAATTAGATGATTATTGAGATTAACTAAATTGGTGTTCTTAAGTCCGAGAGGATAAAGTCACTGTTTAGTAATCTAGGATTTAATTGCTAGACCAAGGAATTTAATCCACAAAAATCTATTGTTTCCCCATTGCTGAGTTGATGGATATTGCATGTTTATGATTAGATATCTGTGTATCCCTTTATTGTCTTCAAAAACCTTTATTTTCTCGCATTGTCATATTTACTTTTCAAAACCAAATCCCTTTTCCAAAACCTTCAAACATCTATTTTCTAGAAATTGTGGCTAGTACTTTGGCAATTTCATTGCATAGTCCTTGTGGGATCGACCACCTTAGGGAGTAAAAATATTATTTGCTTCGCTGCTTTACTACGATTATCAAATTGGAGCCGTTGCTAGGGACTCGTCAGATTTAGTTCTGATGGATTGAGGCAGTAATTTTGTTTTATTTTTGTTCTTGTTGGATTTTATATTTTTAATTTTTGTGTTTTTGGTTCGCCCAAGTTGTGGATTTTTATGCTCTATTTCGATTGACAGCCAGCCTGTCGGTTGACACAACCTCTGCATTTGTGTCGATCGACAACCTGCCTGTCGATCAACATAGCCACTGATTTCTTGTTTTCATTTTATTTTTTATTTTTCAGGTTTATGAACATTAGGGCTTGGGGCAAACCACTCGAGAATTTCAATACAAAAATCGAGGCCACAGTCTGGAGAAGGAAGAGCAAACAAGGCACATACACCTACATGGATCCATCACCACACCAAACCGATGATGACTTCTCAGAGATGCCACCATTGTAGGATCCCGACACACAGCTCATTACTCAATAGAATGCCCTTTTTCTAGTCCAAGAAGTCAAACAAATGAAGGACATCATCAAACAGCTCATGGAAGAGACGAAAGCAGAGAGGCGCGAGGCCGAAAGAAGAGAAATAGAGAGCGAAAGGCACCACCCAGAGGACTCCGATGATGAGGATCCAAATGCGATGGCCAAGAAATACAAATCACAGCCCGGGAATGAGGGATTTGTTATTAGCATCACTGCCAATAACTTTGAACTCAAGACTAGTTTGTTTCAGATGGTTCAGCAGAATAGTTTGGTGGCCGAGCAGTGGAGGACCCGTACACCCACCTCAGAATGTTCATAGAGGTGTGTGATACCAACAAGCAGGGAGGAGTTACCTAGGATGTGATCCGTTTGCACTTGTTTCTCTTCTCACATCCGGATCAAGCTCGGATGTGGTTTACAACCCTGGACAGCAACAACATCCGTACTTGGGACGATCTCAAAGCAGAGTTCCTCGCTGCCTTCTTCCCACCTTCAGTCATCATTCAGAAGAAGATGGAGATCCTACAGCTCCACCAGAGAATGGATGAGTTTTTGTTCGAGGTTTGGAGCAGGTGGAATGAGTTGTTGAGGAGCTGACCAGACCATGGAGTTGATACCGAGGAGCAGGCCCACATCTTCAACAAAGGGATGAATGAGAGTACCCAAGCGTCCGTTTACTATGCCGCGGGGGGTTCTTTGATGAGCAAGTCACCTGAAAAGGCCCTCAAGCTCTTCAAGAAGATGGCGTTGCATGCTCCACAATGGTCCAATCCAAGGAGACCGCAAGTCCGGGCAGTGGAGACAAAGGAAGATGACACCTTGAAGAAGAAGATCAAGAAGCTCAAGGGGGAGGTTGAAAAACTTACTACTTCTGCTTCTGTTTCTGTTGCACAGGTTGACCCCATCGCCGACGTGAACTACGTGAATCATGGTGGCTACCAGAATTAGTACCGGCAAGGGGGATACCAACACTACTATCCTAGACCTCATCCAGGCTTCTCTTACTCTCAGCCCGAAGTTTTCAAACAACCCCCGCGAGATTTTTATATGCAGAATGGAGAGTGTTGGTCCCTGATCAGAGTCGTGATAAGCAGCCGAAGACTACTTAGGAAATGCAGCGGAATGTTAAAGTATCTTGCACTTAGTTTCTTCCTTCAAATGTTTAGCTCAAGGTAGGTGTTAAATTGTTTCAGATATACATTAGCATCTTGAGGTTGCTAGGTTTTAAATAAATAAGCAGAAACAATAAAACAGTACACAACAACACAAGGTTTATAGTGGTTCGATCCTTAAGATCTACGTCCACTCCTCAGTCGAACACTTAAAATTCACTAAAAAGATATGTTCAAGTAAAAGGAATCGCCGGTCTATTGTAGCAAGTGGTGAGCTTTCAGGCCAACAACTACAAAGCTATCCTCCATTATTTGGATCTTTTGGCAGCTGCGGCTAAGTCAAGGGCGCACCTTCGTAAAACTTAACCTTGCTGCTATGGAAGCTTTATAGTTCCTTCCTGAACTTTTCTGGGGATTTTGGCAATTGTCCGTCGTAGTCAACCTCTTTTTAGAGATGTGACTGTTGGATGCTTCATAGGAAGGAAGTTATCCCAATGATTAGAGATTCTTGAGCAAAGTCAAGGAATACTCTTGAATGCAGTGTCAGATGTATTCAATGGTCGTCACTTGCTGTTGAGAGCTTTGGGATTCTTCTTGTCTCTTTAATGTGCTCTAAACCGACTACTCTTTTTTGGTTTTTGTTTGCTTTCTCACAATACTTGTCTTTCACGAGTTGTATGAGCAATAGTAGTTGTTGTAGTCGTGTAGTTGTCGTCTCTCTGTTTTGGACTTATCTTTTATATCTAGAGATTCAAACTTTGAATCTCCAGACCCGTTAGACACAACGTTCACCTTGTCCAAAAGAGCAGCTACTTTTTCCTTCCTTTTCGGCGTGGTACAGTGCTTTTCCACCTACTTCAGGAAAGCTTATCATCCTTGGTTGTACCTTTGTCAGAACGGTAGTATTAGCTATCGTTGCTGCTGAGCTCTTCTAGCAGTCTGCTTGTATCCAACTGCTGACTCCTCAACAGTTGCGTATTCAGCACTTGGGTCTTGATTCCTTATTGCTATTACTTATAGCAATCTTCTTAGTCTTTAGCGAATGCTGACTCCTTCAGCATTCTGCTATCTCTTTTCTTCCGATTACTGAGTAAGTACTCCTAGCAGTCGTTTCTTCTCAACATATGACTACTGTCTCCTTAGCAGTCAATTCTTCTTAGCACTTGACAACTACTTCTTTAGCAATCTTTCCTGTCTGCTGATGTCTCTAGCAATCATCTTGACCGCTGAGAATGCTCCTAGCATCCAGAATTTCCGAAATCTTCGTTTCAATTGCTGAATCCTTCAGCAATCTTCCGCAAGTACTTCTAATCTATTACAACTTGAAATATTTCCTAAACAGGACTTTACACAAGAGTTGCTAGACTTATCTAGATTTCAGCAATTATCGACCAAACTAATTAAGACTTTGATTCATCAAAACCTTTACAATTTGATCTACAGAGGGAATTTACAACATTATTCCAGGAATAATTCCCAACAATTTCCCCATTTTTGGTGCGATCAAAGCCTACTATCAATTGCTGAATCTAAGAAGGAAAATTTTTTGAGTTTACAAGAAATTCTATCAAATCTAGTCTAGCAATCTACCTCAGAATTTAACTAACTTAGTCCTAGCAGGGATTGGTTTCAAATAAATCCCCCTCAATAAATGCTGCGAAATATTCTCGATTAAAACACAAGTAAATGCTCTTTACGAATATGCTAGAATCTAGCATCCAATCAAGCAACAAGCATTTACCACCAATCACAAGACATAATACTCAGCACACATTCATGAAACAATTCACATGCAATTTTGTTGAATACACAAATAGTGTATATCAACTAAGACACGCAAAAAATTCAAAAGTGGACAATGAGTAATTGTCTAAGTCTTATTTAGTTTTCATATATATGATTTGGAGTTACAAGTGCAATGAAAACCGACGGAGCAAAAGTGATACAGAAACTTGCTAAACATAAACTATTTGCTTCAAGAGTCGGGAGCTGGTTTCTTGTCATATTCGTCGAATTTTCCCAAGGCCATCTGCACGAATTTGTCGTAGTATGTTTTGTTAGCTTCCCTCTAAGTAGCCTCCCTTTCCAACCTTTTAGCAAGTTTCTCGTTCTCCATTTCAAGCTTCTTAAGCTTGAGCTCAACTTCTTTCTTTTTCAGCTCCTCTTCTGCTAGTCTTTGTTCTTCCTCTTGAGCAGCGAGCTCTTCTTCTTCTTTCTTCAGCTTAGCAGCTTTAGCAATTCTCCTCTCTTCCCCCTCTTTTATTGCAACAAAAAAGGTAGAGGAAAAGGATTGAACATTTTACATAATTTGTTGTTGTGTCTCTGCTACTTCGGCTTTTGTAACTTCCATATCCTTCTTCACTTCCGACACAGCTTCCTTTACTTCAGCCACGTCCTCTTTGACTTCAGCAACCTCACTTCGTAACTCCGCCACATCTTTCCTTACGTCAGCAACCTCCATAGCCACTTGCTGAGTGATGGCTATGGGAATTATGGTGGACAGAGCATTTTGAAGAGCCGATTGAATAGCAGCATGAACAAAGGAGTGGAAGTCATTGGAACTTATAGGTATAGCATCCAAGCAAGAAGTTGCTAGCACCAGCTCTCTGCTGCCAGCAGACTCAAGCATCTCAATATCGACTTCTCCTTGAGCTTCCATGTAATTCGCGCTCATCTCCCTCCTGTTTCCATGCTTCTTCCATGGCCATAGAAAGATCAGCAGTGCGGGCTTCTGCAACTTCAGCAGTTTTAGTTGCCCTCATCACTTCTGAGATGTCATCTTCCATAAAATGCACAAGGAATCTCTCTTAAGTGTTGTGGATGACGACCAACTCTCTGCTCCTTAATTGTTCCATTTTGGCATGTTCTCGCTCTCTATCAGCAGCCAACCTCGCCAGCAGCCTTTCTTTCTTCTGCTCCTCATACTCGGCCTGTCGCTGTTTGTATTCAGCAGCTGCCCTGGCTTGGCACTTAGATAGCTCAATTCTAGCATCAAAATGACCATCTGGAGCAAAGGTAGATTTGGACAAGGAGAAGGATGCAGAAAACATGCGGTGAACGCAAATAGCTTTCAGCCGGGCCATGAGGATAAACCTTGGTAATGAGAACTGGACCAGACTATCTTGATTTCAATTTTCTTGTGAAGATCTTCAATCTTGAAAGAATAGCAACACTAGATTTCCAGCTTCCAAAGTTCTGAATCTAATTCTCTTAGCATGCCACATCTGAGTTTTCTCCTTATAGATACTTTCACTCTCACAGGATGTCAACCTCATCTCTTCTAGCTCATTTATCTCAGCACACCTTCGTTCACCAGCAGTAAGCAAATAAAAATTCAACTTTTTCATTGCCCAATGAGACTTGTACTCCAACTCCAATGGTGGATGGCATGCCTTTCGAAACACCAGCCTGTAGGGTGGCATTCCCAATGAGGTTATAAAAGATGTCAAGTAAGCTTAAAGTGATATTCTAAATTATTAAACCAATCCTTCCTGTTTGGACTCACCACTTTCGCAAGAATCCTCTTGATTTCTCTATTTGAAAGCTCAACCAAGCTATTTGTTTGCAGGTGAAACGCAGTAGCAACTTTGTGTTTCACATTGTACTTGGCCAGCATGCAACCTAAACTCCTATTTATGAAATCAGATCCTTCATCACTGATGATAGCTCCAGGAGTACCAAATCAGGTGAATATATGCTTGTGCAGAAACTTCATAACTATTTTAGCAACATCTTTGATACATGCTGTAGCTTCCGCCCATTTGGACACATAGTCCATATCAGCAAAGATATAGATATTCCCAAAAGAAGGTGGAAATGGTCCCATAAAATCCAGCCCCCAAACATCAAACAATTCAAGCTCCAAAATGTATGTCATTGGCATTGCATTTGAAGCAGGCAGACTTCCCACTCTTTGGCAATTAGCACATTTTTTCACCAGTTCGTAGGCATCTTTGAAGATTGTAGGCCAGTGAAAACCGGATTGAAAAACCATTGTTGCTATTCTTTTCCTCCAATGTGAACTCCATAGGGTGTTGAGTGGCATTTCTGTAAAATATCTGTAGTTTCCACTTCTGTTACACATCTCCTTAGCACCTGATCAACACATAGCTTGTAAAGGTAAGGCTCATCCCAGAAATAATTCTTCATATCATGATAGAACTTCTTTAACTTCTACCCCTTCACATTTGGGGGAAGAAGCCCACTTGCTTTGACGTCTGCAAAATCAGCAAATTACGAAAAATTATTGAATGTAATAGCCAATAGTTGTTCATCAGGAAACCATTCTTGCACTTGTATGTTCTGCTCTTCCTTATGAATTCTCTCAAATCTAGATAGGTGGTCAGCAACTTGATTTTCAGTGTCTTTCTTGTCTTGAATTTTAAATCAAACTCTTGTAAGAGAAGTACCAATCTAATAAGCCTTGGTTTTGCATCCTTTTTTATAAGAGATACTTTATAGCTGCATGATCAGTATGAACCACTACTTTTGCTCCCAGCAAACAAGAACTGAACTTCTCAAAAGCAAACACCGCAGCTAAAAGTTCTTTTTCAGAAGTTGTGTAATTCAATTGAGCATCAATCTATGTCTTGCTGGCATAATAAATGGGATGAAAGAACTTTCCTTTCCTTCTCCCAAGCACAACTCTGAGGGCATAATTGTTTGCATCACAGTTGATTTTAAATGGGAGAGACCAATCAGGAACACACATAATAGGGGTTGTAGCCAAAGCCTCCTTCAAAGTATTCAAGGCTGCTAGACATTCTGCTGTGAACTTGAATGTCGAGTCATGCTCCAGCAAGGAGTACATAGGCTTTGATATTTTTAAAAGGTCTTTTATAAACATCCTGTAGAATCCAGAATGTCCCAAAAAACATCTCACTCCTTTAACTGATATAGGAGGAGGTAATGTCTCAATAAAAAATATTTTAGCTTTGTCCACTTCAATTCCCTTCTTTGAAATCTTGTGGCCTAGCACAATGCCCTCTTTCACCATGAAATGGCATTTTCCCAATTTAAGACCAAGTTGCATTTCTAACACCTTGCCAGCACATTCTTCAAAATATATAAAAAAGAACAGAAATCAACCCCGAAGACTGAGAAGTCTAATACTCCACTATTTCTGAAAATATGGTTGTCATGCACCTCTGGAATGTTGTTGTTACATTACACAGCCGAACGACATTCTCGTGAAAGCATAAATGCCAAAAGGAAAGGTGAAGCTTGTTCTCTCTTGATGCTCTGGCTTTATGGTGATCTAGTGGTACCCTTAATATCCATCCATGAAACAATAATACTCCTTACCGGCCAACCTATCTAACATCTGGTCAAAGAAAGGTAATGTAAAATGGTCCTTCCTTGTAGCACTAATAAATTTTCTGTAGTCATTGCAGATTCTCGAGCTTGTGGCTGTCCTTGTAGAAATAAGCTCATTGTTCTTGTTCTCTACTACTGTGATTCCTCATTTCTTGGGAACACATTGGACTGGACTTACCCAAGAGCTGTCAAAAATTGGGAAAATTATTCCAGCATCCAACTATTTAATAATCTCCTTCTTCACAACTTCCTTCATCATTGAGTTTAGTCTTCTTTGTATTTCGACTAAGAGCTGGACTAATTCCTTTTATATCAGCAATTGTCCAACCGATGGCCTTTTTGTATTTTTTAAAACATGAATTAGCCTCTCCTCTTTCTCTGGATCTTGATCAGTAGCTATTATCATAAGAAGTGTTTCTTTGTCTCCAAGATATGCATACTTCAGGTGTGCAGGTAAGGTTTTTATTGTGTGTTGAGGTGGATCCTCAACAAATGGTTTCTGAGCTTGACTTCCTGTTGAAGGCATTTACTACAATTCAAATTTCTCTGAAAACTCTGTACGTATTTCCCTCATTCAGCTCTTTGATGGTCTACAACTCATATAGAATTTCTGAATGATCTTCATAAATCTCATCCATCTTGTCATATACGATAGAATCAACTATGTCGATTATTGAGCACTCCTCAATATCATCTCTTCTATGCTTCATTGATTTAGACATGTTGAAAGTGACTTGCTGGTCAAGAACTTGCATTTTAATTTTATCATTATTCATATCAATCAAAAATCCTCCAATTTTCAGAAAGGGTCTTCCTAGTATAATAGGAATTTTTTCATTTGCTTCAAAGTCCAAGATAATGAAATCAGCTGGGAATATCAACTGCTTCACTTTTACTAAAACATCCTCAATTTTTCCTTCGGGATAAACTATAGACATGTTAGCTAGTTGTAGAGTAACAGTGGTAGGTCGAGCACCTCCTATCCTCAATTTCTTGAAAATTGACAGGGGAATTAAGTTAATGCTAGCTCTAAGGTAACATAGAGCTCTTCCCACATCTTGCCCTCCTATGGAACAAAGAATTGTGAAACTCCCTGGATCCATGAGTTTAGTTGGCAGCTTCTGATTAAAACAGGCACTGTCCTCTTCAGTCATAGATATTGTCTCAAATTCTCCCAAGGGTCTTTTCTTTGTCAACACATTTTAAAGAAACTTTGCATAGCTTGGCATCTGTTCCAAAGCTTCCTCAAAGGAATGTTAATGTGCAATTGTTTGAGCATGTCAAATAACTTGTTAAACTGAACTTCATCCTTATTCATTTTAAAACTCTATGGAAAAGGTGGAGGTGGACAAGTATATCTAACAGGTTCTTACTCCTTTAATTTCTCTTCAATTTCCTCGTGTTGTTGACTTGCTGCAACATTTGTGTCAGCAACATTCTGAGTGTTCTGATTTTCCTCAGGACCTTCCCTTTCAGCTTCCTTTTGTGTTGCAGATGTAATTCCTGTATTTTGTGGCTCTTGATAGATTTGAGCCAATTTAGTACCACTTCGTAGAGTTACAACTTTCAGTTGCTCTTTCCCTAGTCTATGAGTGATTGTGTCACTAGGCAAAGTACCTTGTGGCCTATTCTTCCTTTTCAGTGGCTAATTGACCAATTTGAACTTCCAACTTTCGAATGGTTGCTTCTAGACTCTGGCTTTTTGCTTCACTTTTCACCATGAAATCCTTCATCAAATTTTCTAAGGGCATGGAAGCTTGAGCTGGCATTTGCATCTGCTCTCGCTTCACTTGTTGTTGATGTTGAAATCCTGTAGGAGCATTTTGTTTCATTTGTTGTTGTTGTCCTTGTTGTTGCTGCATTTGTGGTTGTGATCCAGAAGCATTTCCTTAATCTAACCATGAGAAGTTTGGATGATTTCTCCATCATATATTTTAAGTAGTTGAATATGGATTGATCTTGTTATGTCCCATGTGGCATACCCTAGCAGGGTTGTGTGGACAATCGACAAACACATGCCCTTCACCACAGTAGATACAAGAAGTATCTACCATGCCTTGATTCACTGTCTGATGTTGAGGCTGTGGAGCAAAGTTTGCTGCCATAGTCATCTCCATATATTTCATTGTAGTCCCCATTCCTTCCATCTGAGCTTGTATAACATTCAAGGCACTTGATTCAACAGTCCCTGTTATCTTCTTAGCAGTTTGTGCTCTAGCATTGGACCACTTGCAATTGTTCTCAGAAATCTTTTCCAAAATCTCAAAAGCTTAATTGTATATTTTAGACATAATGACTGCATTTGCAGAGGCATCTAGCACCATCCTAGAATTCAGATTCAGCCCATTATAGAAGTTCTCCAATTGAATGCAGTGAGGTATACTATGATGTAGTAATTTCCTTATAAACTCTTTATACATCTCCCAAGCTTCACTGACTGATTCATCTTCTTGTTTAAATATCATAATGTCATTTCTGAACTTTTATTAATGTAGGTAAAATGAACATAATCTTTGTGGGTAAACGAAAACAAGACAAAGACATATGATATGTGGGTAAAATGAACACAAAAAGCACTCAAACACATCCATAAATTGGTCATTTCACACACATATCAAGGATTCATCGAGCAGAACGGGCTGATGATAATAAATGTATCACTCATTACCAATCTGAAGCACAATTTACTCAGTGTTAGTCAACTCAGCTAAAATGGATATGTTGTCTCTTTTGAGGAATCTGAGTGTCAAATCAGGGAAAAGGATAGTGGAGACATCAAGCTGAGGGAAGTTCGCAAAGGTGGACTCTATGTAGTAGACTGGCTGAGTGGGCACATGGTTCATGCTTTATTGCCACCAGTACGTCTGAGTCAAATTGGTTATGGCATGAGAGACAGAGTCATCTGCACTTCAAAACAATCAACTATTTGGCTAAGCATGACTTGGTAAAGCGTTTACCAAGTGGAGTGTTCAAGAAGGAAGGAGTATGCAAGGCATGTCAGCAAGGAAAGCAAAAAAAAAATTCTTCAAGAACAAAGCAGTCAGCCCAAGCACTACTCGAGTGTTGGAGTTACTTCATATGGACTTGTTTGGTTTTGCAACTCCCCCCAACCATTGGAGGAAAGAGGTTCTCACTAATAGTGGTGGATGACTACTCGCGCTATACTTGGATTAAGCTTCTCTAAACCAAGGACGAAGTGAACATCAAGCTGCCAGAACTGATCATACGAGTATAGAATCAACGAGAGACCACAGTAAAGAGAATCAGATATAACAATGGGACATAGTTTTGCAACGGGTCTTTGATGGATTTCTGCGCGAAAGTCGGCATTGGGCATGAGCGGTCAACTCCGAGAAATTTGCAGTAGAATGGCCTAGCAGAATGAAGGAATCGAACACTAAAGGAAGCAGTTCGAACCATGCTAGCCGAGACCAGCCTGGGTGAGAAATTTTTGGGGAGAAGTATTGTTGATGACATGCTTCACTCAAAATAGTAGCGCCATTAATGACAAATTGCAGAAGACCCCATTTGAAGTGTATCATGGTCTTAAGTCTTCTTGAGCTCATCTTCATGCTTTTGGTTTGCCTTGTTATATTCACAATAATGGAATGTCAAAGTTGAATACTTTCTCTCCCAAGGCTGATGAAGGTTTGTTCCTTAGATATTGACACCTGTCTCACAAGGGATATCGAGTATTAAATAAGACTACTAAACTTGTGGAGATAACATGCAATGTTATTTTTTATGAAGCTACTTTAGTGCGCAGGACCATGAGAGAGTTGGAAGAGGGTCTTCCTGAGATCAATGATGTCCATCAATAGTCAAGCACAAACGCTTCCAATGCTAAGCTGACTGTTTCGACTAGATCTATGAAGGATGGATCTTCTCAACCAACACTCTTGATTGACCATCAGACAATCGGTAGGGTCGATGATGCTAACGATTATGTTGAGACCTCGAATTCCACAACCCTAAGAGAATGCATAAATCAAGGGGGAATTCATATCGGGTCTTCCAAGCTGACAATAGTGAAGAAGAAAATAATGACCAGGGAATCAGACTGGTAACATTGAAGACCAGACTGAAGATCAAGAAGCTAGGATTTAAGGATATACAAGCTCAGACTGAAGACGAAGTTCACACTGAAGATGATGCTTAGAATCAGTCTACAGTCTTATATGACCAAGCCACCAATGATGAAGCATTGGAAGATGAAATTATTCCAGAAGATCAATCTCTTTCATAAGTTCCGGTCAGAGGAGTACACATCGAAGAGCCTTTCACTCAATCCATTGAGGTCAAAGAACTCTAACGACCCAAGTGGCTTCGCAATCATCCAGAGGAAGCTGTACTGGATGACATCGTGTTGGGAATTATTCCTTGATTTGTATTGTAAATTCCCTCCTTAGATCAAATTGTAAAGGTTTTGTTGAATCAAAGCCTTAGTTAGTTTGGTCGATCATTGCTGAAATCTAGATAGTCTAGAAACTCTTGTGTAATGTCCTGTTTGGGAAATATTTGGAGTTGCAATAGATTAGAAGTACTTGCAGAAGATTGCTGAAGGAGTCAACAATTGAAATGAAGACTTCGGAAATTCTGGATGCTAGGAACGTTCTCAACAGTCAAACCAATTGCTAGAGAAGTCAGCAGACAGAAATGACTGCTAATGAGATAGCAGACAAAATGCTGAGAAGAAATGAATGCTAGGAGTATTTACTCAGCAGTCGGAAGAAAAGAGACAGCAGATTGCTAAAGGAGTCAGCATTCACAATTACTCAGAAGATTGCTAGAATCTATAGCAATCAAGACCCACGTGCTGAATAAGCAACTGCTGTTGAATACAAGTAGACTGCTAGAAGAGCTCAGTAGGTCAAAATGCTTAGCAGAGTGCTCCCAGCATTCTCCAATAGAAGGCTAAGCAAAGAAATATCCAACAACGACTGCTAAGATGCCCATTCTGACAAAGGTACAACCAAGGACGATAAGCTTTCCCGAAGTAGGTGGAAAAGCACTGTACCTCGCCGGAAAGGAAGGAAAAAGAAGACACTCTTTTGGACGAAGAAGACCGTTGTGTCTAACGGGTATGGAGATTCAAGATTTCAATCTCCAGATATAAAAGTGAAGTCCAAACAGAGAGAAAAAACAACTACTCATACTATCACTCGAACAACTACAAATCGCAAGAGATACTTTTGACGAAGTGAACAAAAGCAAAAGGAGAGTATTCAGTTGAGAGCTCCTTAAAGAGAAGAATCTTAAAAGCTCTCAACAGCAAGTGTCTCATATTGAATACATCTGACACTGCATTGAAGAGGATTCCTTGACTTTGCTTAAGAATCTTCAATCATTTGGGATAACTTCCATACGTGGAAGCATCCAGCAGTCACATCTCTGAAAAAGAAATTAACTCCGACGGGCAACTGCCGAAACCCTAGAAAGTTCAGGAACGAACTACAAAGGCTTCCATTGCAGTAAGGCTGAGTTTTACGAAGGTGCCACCCTTGATTCAACCGCAGCTACCGACCAGAAAGATCTAAGTAAATGAGGATAGCTTTATAGTGGCTGGCTCGAAAGCTCACCACCTGCTACAAGAGACAGGTGACTACTTGTACTTGATAATATCTTTTTAGTGAAATTCTCAGTGTTTGAATGAGGAGTGGACGTAGATCTTTATGGATCGAACCACTATAAACCCTTGTGTTCTTGCTTACTGTTTTATTGTTTCTGTTCATCGATTTAAAACCTAGCAACCTCAAGTTGCTAGAGTATATCTGAAGCAATCTAACACCTACCTTGAGCTAAATATTTGAAGAAGAAACTAAGTGCAAGTTACTTTAATCATTCCGCTGCATTTGCTAAGTAGCCTTCGGCTGCTTATCACGACTCTGATCAAGGACCAACACATCGCCAATCCAGTTCGAACAACACAGGGCAGTTAATTGCTTACAAGCTACATTTCTCAGGTTGAGCCAAAAACAGTAGCAGATGCACTTCAATCAGCCAACTGGATAAATGCTATGCAAGAGGAACCAGCAGAATTCACTCGCAATCATGTTTGGGACTTGGTCGATCGTCCATCACATCAGTTTGTGATCAGAACTAAGTGGATTTTCAAGAACAAGCGAGATGAAGCTGGTACCATAGTCAGAAACAAGGCTAGATTAGTTGCCAAAGGATATGCGCAGTGCGAAAAATTCAATTTCAATGAGACATTTGCCCCCGTAGCGAGACTGGAGGCTATTTGGCTATTTCTAGCCTATGCTGCATATCATGGATTCACAGTCTATTAGATGGATGTGAAAAGTGTGTTTTTCAATGGTGAATTAAAGGAGGAAGTATACGTAGAGCAGTCTCCTGGTTTTTAAGAAGGCAAGCAAGTATACAAGTTGTAGAAAGCATTATATGGATTGAAGCAAGCACCGCGAGCTTGGTTTAAGACCATATCACAATTCCTACCGAAGAATGGGTTCAGGAAAGGGAAGATCGACAGGACACTGTTTCGAAACAAGGATCATGAAGACATTCTATTGGTATAGATCTACGTCGATGATATTATTTTTGGGTTAAAGAATCTGAGCCTTTGCGATAAATTTGCCCAGCTTAAGCAGAGTAACTTTCAAATGAGTATGATGGGAAAAATGACGTACTTCTTAGGACTTCAAATTCATCAATCCAGTGAAGGGATTTTCATCAAACAGAAGAAGTATACCATAGATCTTATCAAAAAAAATCTTCCAGAAAATACTAACTCTCTGAGGAGTCTTATAACTACGAGCGCACAAATCACATTTGATGAAGATGGAGAATCAGTCGATCCATCAACATACAAAGGAATCATAGGCTCACTCCTATACTTGACAGCTAGCCATCCTTATGTTTCTTATGCCGTCAGAGTATGCGCAAGATTTTAAGCTAATCCAAAGAAATCGCATATGGATGCTGCCAAGAGAATTGTTAGATATCTTAAGTGTACTGAGTCACTTGGAATCTAATACCCTAGATGCGATAAGCTTATTATAAATGGGTACTCATACTCAAACTTCGGAGGTTGTCGTATTGATCGCAAGAGCACGAATGGAACTTGTCAATTTTTTGGACATAAGCTGATAAGTTGGTTTAGTAAGAAACAACAATTGGTTGCAACATCTACTACAGAAGCTTAGTATGTTGCTGCTGCAAGCTGCTGTGCTCAGATACTATGGATAAAATAGCAATTGCTCGACTACGATGTGGACTCAGGATGTGTTCCTCTATTGCAACAATAATAGTACCATGTGCATCACGAAGAATCTGGTTCATCACTCCAGAACTAAGCACATTGACACATGACATCACTTTATTCGTGATCATGTCGAAAAGAAGAATATAAGCGTAGGGTACATTCGTACTGAAGATCAACTCGCTGACATCTTCACGAAACCGCTTCCAGAAGCTCACTTTATGGAACTTTGTATCAAACTTGGTCTTATGGAGTTTTATGAGATAGAAGAAGGAGAAGAATGAGTCCAAGCTCTCATTCCCTATCTTTATTTTCTGAAGTATGTGGATACTGTACTGAGTCCAAGCTCTCAGTATATTTTTTTTGGGTATTCACTCAAAGAGCCATAGTATATAATCATCTTGAATATATGAAAACTTATTCCAAGCTCTTAGTTATTCGATTTATTGATGCATACTGAGTCCAAGCTCTCAGTATATCATTCAGATATCGTTCATGGATATATAAAGTACGTGATAACCATGATATTCATCAAGTGGTAGAAGACGGTGAAGCAGACTAAGATTAAGTCCAAGCTCTCTATCTTTAAAGAACATTGAAGATGGAGAGATACAGATTAAAGTTGAGTCCAAGCTATTACATTATTTGAAGATTGAAAAATATAAGCTGATGGAGATTCGTGTCGAACATCTTTTGGTCCGAGCATGCCAATTGTCAAGCTTAGATCATGCTAAGCTTACAAAACTTGTTGATGATTACATTAAAGTGGGTCGATTGATCTGCCACATCGTGTATGTGATACACTACATTTAATGCTAATAAATGCGAAGGATTCTCAACAAACATCCGAATCTTCCTTCCAAATTTGTGGTCCAATAGCAGCCCACTAGATCAACAATTTTGGGACTCGAGAAGGAAAGCCACATTACTTCATGATGGACGTCGCAGGTAAAGGGCACCTCAACCATCGCCAATTTCCCAGAAGATGATCAAACTTCTCGGTACATGATCTCAACTGTCAAATTTCTATATTACACTGTTGCTCTTCTAGCTATAAATAAGGTTCACCATTGTCGTTCTTGCGAACATATTTTATTGTCGAACCCTGCCTTCCATTAGACTATACTTCGAACATTTCTTTGTACCCTTCAAAATTGGTCTTGATGAAGAAGAAGCCAAAATCGCCAGATATATCAAGTTTACCCTTTTTGGGAGCGGTCAAAGAGGGGGAACAAGTATGGAAGGTGCAGAAGAGATCAAGAAACTTGAGCATAACATTTAAATTAGTACGTCGAAGAAGCAGAAGAAATCAAAATTCACCTTCTTCTTCAGGTACACTACTCACTGCTCAAATTGGCATGGCAACAGCAGATGGCTGGGGCATAGTCTCTCTAAGAGCTTTTTTACCTGCCGATGGTCTATAGTTACTAATTAAAAGACAGGCAGACGGAGGAAGAGAAGCCAGGAGGGGTAAAATGAAAACGGAGGAAAGTGTCTCATGCTCATCATTTATTCAGAATCCTCGTTTTCTTGTTGTTGGATTACCTTTGCCAATGGCGACGCCTCAAGACCTACGAAAGTAGAGCTGCTGAAAGCCAGAATGAGGGAAGTATAAAGCTGGTAAAAATACCAAACCCGCTTCCCTCAATGTAGTATTGTGCTTGGATGATAGTACCGTCAACAGCTAGATGAAGATGAAGACAATGCAGCCTAGTATAGACTTGTAATAGTTCTGTATAGGTTTCTTAGAGTTAGTTTATCCATGTACTCGTAATCAAAATACTTAAAGGATAAACTGACTTGTTGATGACAATCTCTTTTTTTCCAACAAAGTTCTTCGTTGTTCATAGCTAAAATGACACACACTCCAGTGTAATCAGCAGGCTTCTTGCTGTCTTGCGTACTTAATATTTTTTATTGCTCTAAACTGACTTGAAAAATTAATCAAGCAATATCTCTCCAAGCTTATAAGGAGAAGATCTTAAGTAGAAAGTTGAAATTGAGGGGGAATTTTTTTAATTTTATAGACTGATTGTCATACTTGTAAAAACTCTAAAGCTTTTCACTCCTCATCAGCTTAGGTTAGAGATGGCTTTGAACACACCTAAAAGGGGGAAATTGTTAGGAAATTTGATTAAAATATCCTTCCTTTTTAGATTATATTTTGGTGGGTCAAAGAATGTAAAAGTCATCTTAGTTAGTTTTCAGCTTAGGTGAAAAATGTAAAGTCGTGTTTAGGTTATTTATCGAGTTGTAAGCTGATACTAATCTGGAAACTAGACTATTCAAAAGTCTAGTGCGCGCAAAAGACTCAACAGGCCAAAAGAACGCAGTACACCCTACAAGCCTGGAAGAAAAAGAGTCTAGCGGAGCATCGATTTCATCAAGTACGAATCCAATATAGTATAGTGCAATCGTTCAAACCATACTGAGCAGCAAGGGACCAAGTATACTTCAAGAGAAGACGTCATCAGCATGGAGTTGCAAGTATGATAACATCAACATAGACTTCATAGTCTAGGTCCCAGCAATACAAGACAAAAGGAATCGCAAGAGGAATATACTGAAGAAGAACAAACTTTAAGGATTGGAGAAGCCTTAAAGTCTGCAAGCTCAAAACTTCAAGTTTTGCTACCTAGGTTACTCAGTTCGGGATTCCTCATACTGACACAAACACTATCGTTCTAATAAAAGTTGAATCATCATTGTCAAAGTTAGAAAAAGGCGAAAAAGGTGTAGACCCTCTACAAAAAGCACACCTACCCGCTGAACGCGGCAACTAATAAAGACATCCGATTGGACAACTTCCATTTTGTCTCTAACGGATCCTAAATTCAAACCTTCAATATCTCGGGTATAAATACCAGAGAAATCATCGAAGAAAAAAGTTAGACAAATGAACACACATGTACAAACGAACTCACAAACAAGGTTACACAAATTCTCAAAGACAAACTTGAGAAGTTACGAATTCTTAGCATTCTATGAACCATTACCGAAAGATTGAAGCTTCACAGGGTGAGCTTACTTTCAAGGCTTTGAAGCTTTTTGTGTGACACTAAGTGAACACGAGACTCAGAATCACTGTATTCTTGAGTTACTACTCGGTAGTTTTTCTCTCAAAGAAAAACTACAACAGTCAAGTACATCTTGTACTCTGACTCTTATGGGCAAACTACAGCAGAAGAGATAGTTCTCAGGGGAACTGTAAACACCCCATTCTGGCTACAAGGAGTCTGAGTGGTGCGCCCACACTCTGAGGAGCTGCGAAGTGAGGAATCAAGCAAGGACAAGACAAGTGCGCTTGTGGATCGGTGGACAGGGCATTCACCAAAAAGCAATAGATCATTGGAGCATATGTAATCGTTCTAAGCTTAGTGGATTACCAGACCAAATGTCTGAAGAGTGGATTCGAACCACTATAAGTTTGTTTGTCGTTTACTGCTTTATTTATTTTTATGTCAATATAGTTTAATCTCATTTTGAAACTCACTCAAGTACTGTAGTATACTCTAAATACTGACTTTAAAATAAAGTGGACATCAATTACCTAAGAGATTTTAACAAACCAAGCTGACACTTCACCCTCAGCTTGGATAAGTGCAAGTTTACCGAACTGACAAATAAAATTTTTCCGTTATACATATATATTTTACTCTTATAAATTGGGACCAACACAAGGTTAGCTCGCTTTCAGAGCTCAGCGTTAAGAAATACAGTGTCATGATGGCACTTGATGACGATATCAAAGGAAATTGGGCCGAGTTCATTTATGGAAGGCTGCTGGAGAATGTGTAGAAGAACTCCACGATGAAAACTGGTCACACCTTCTCCTCTGTAGTCTGCTTCGGACTGAAGCTTAGCCACCTGATTGAGTAGCTAGTGGAGAGAGTGGATTGGGGTGAATAGATTTCAAGCATAGACTTCATACCCCCAATAAATCAAAGCAGGACAAGGAAAAGACAAAGGAGCCAGTTCATCTAACTTATAGGCAAAATATAGACCCTGATGAGCCAGTTAATGAGGATGAGATTTCTCAAGGCGCTCTAGGACAACAAGTTCTTGTGGAGGCTATGTCTCTTATAGAGGAGAAAAGCTCAATAGACAAGTAAACATCACACTCACCCTTGCCATCACAAGCAGTAGCAGAAGAAGCAGAAGCTCAAATCGATAATTCTCGTGGCTCCATTTCTTGAGGGAGCAGGTCACGGAAGGAAGGATGTTGTTGGTGGCCATTCAATTCAGGTGCAAATACCCAACTATGGTAGCTAAACCAAGGCACCTCCTGAAAAGACAACCAAGAGGAAGAGGTCATTGCTCACCATGGAAGAGGCAGAGACCAGAAGGAAAGTGAGGACTGAGGCCGAAATATCCAAGGCCTGAGCTGAAAAGAAGTCTAGAGATGAAGCCTTTGCCAAAATCAAAGCTAATGCAGATGCAAGAGAAAATAGATGGCCGAAATCCTTGCACGAGCTACTAAAGGCAAACAAAGGGCTGTTGAACAGCCCTCCACCAAACTGACCATCAGGGAATCAGTTTCTGAGCAACCAACAAAGTTCCGGAAGAACATGTCCGATGAGGCCTTAAACAAACTACTGAATGAGTTCATCCCTGCCTATGTTTAGAAGGAGGTCTCTAAAAGGGAGGTGTACATCCTTTTGGAAACTGGCAAGGATGAGGAGCACTAGCTGCACAATGGGAGGCTAGTACTTCTGAAGCAATTAAAGAAGTTAGGGTGACCACCCCTGAAAAACTGGAGGTGTCAGTCGCTCAAGGGGAAATTGACAAAGCTGGAGAAGAACTACTTGCACAAGGGGAAATCAGAATATCTCAAGTTGACTGAGACCGTGCGACCACCCATGAAAAACTGGAGTTGACAACTATAGAAAACTTACTTTCTCTCGACCTTGTTTCCTCTTATGTAGATAGTGATGATTCGATGGAGGCCAAGGAAGAGACCATTTTTGAAGAAGACTTGAAGGGAATCTCTAGGATTCATCCATGGGACTGTAGGGATAATGCTGAACCAAGAATGCCTTGTCCGATCAAACCATACAATATCCCACTGGCCGCGCTACTATACGTAGAGTTTGCTGCTGATCGGATAAAAACTAGTGCCCATTAGTCGCAGATATGGATTATACAAACAAAGATTTAATTCCTTGAGTAGCAGCCCTCTCCTAACGAGTTGAAAGGAAAATCACCTAGGAGGTCGACAACCTCTACGGTGTTATTCTAGGAGATGAGTTTGAGGAAACAGGCATGCGAAGGAGTGATTATAGAAGGAAACGCTGCGAACGAGTGATTATAAAAGGAAACGATTCAATATATGTGCCAGAGAGCTGCAACACAATGACTCAGCCATTATGAAAGTCTGACTCGGTCTTACCTTTTGGCGATTAGAAGAATGGTAAGCATGATGGTATTGGTGACAATGTTGTTACAATCTCGAAGAGAAAACCCCAAACATTTCACAAGCAAAGGATTTTCCAGAAAATATTTTCGAATTATAACAATGTCCCTTTATTTAATCCTTGTTTGAAATTATTTTCTGGTAAATTTTATTCAATATGGGTTGGTCTACTTATTGTTATTAATGTCGTTTCTGATGGTGCAGTAGTAATTAAATGTTTGGAGACTTGTAGACAGCGTGCTAAATAATGTTTATTTAGTTCTCAATTTATACGTTAATGTTTAAATAATGTTTATTTAGTTTTTCATATAAAATAAAAGAAAAGAAAAAAAATAATGGTGGTTGATGCTGTGTTTTCAATTTTATATCGTGTTTTTCAGGAAAACGATTCAGCGGAGAAATGTGGAAATAAGACTTGATCATGCTACGAGTTGATGCAGCAGTATGAAAATACGACATGATCACGCCAAATGCCTGGAAGCTGGAATTTGAAATTGTAGCCCTCGTTTTTATCCAGGATGAGCTTCCACTCTCCATCACCACAAGCACGGATCATGGAGGTGCCTACACTTCAGGGAGTTTTCTTTTCTTATTATCTTTTACTTGGTGTAGTTTCTTCTAATTTAAATGCATTGGGGACAATGCATGATTTAAGTGTGGGGGAGTGGTTGTGGTTGTATAGTGTTTGCTTTTGTTGCTACTTTTCACTCAAGGATTGAACTTAGGCATAGAAAGACTCTTACTTGATTGATGTTGAATACTGCTTGTTTTGATATTCCTCGTTCCTTAGATTTTATGATTTTGAGAGAAGTAAACTTCAATAAATTTAGCCCTTTTGTGAGGAAATTTGAGCCTGCAAAGCATGCATTTTATGCTTATTTCTTTTCTTCCTGGAGTGAATATCGTGCATGATTGTTAATTTCTGGAACTTGTCATGACATACACATTGAGATATCACATCATTGAACTGGTTTTATTCTTCGAAATGATAAAGGCACCTAGGGAAAGCTACTATAAGCCAAATTATTCTACCCTTTTACTCAATCAATAGTAGCCAATTTTGAGCTTCGGCCTAATTTCTTCGTAATTAGCCTCAATACAAGCCACAAATTCCGTTTCTTTGTCTGAGCCTTAAAGTTTAAACCCAATCATATTTAGCATATCACCCCATCTTTTGGAGAGAGTCAATCAAGCTACCATTTTCATAGGAGTTAGAAGGAGATCTAGAAAATGAAAATGAAAATGAAAAATAAAAAAAAAGAAAAGAAAAAAGAAGCTCTTGAGTTTTAAGAAAAAAATAAAGAAAAATGCCCCTAAAGAAAATAAAAGAATGAAGTCATAAAAAAAAAAGAGGGGTAGAAGAAAAAAATAAAAATAATAAAATAAAAAGAGAATTTGTGAAACTTTAAAAGTTGAAATTCACAGAATAAGGATCTCTTAAGCTTTGTTATTTCTTATAGCTTGACCTTATTGCTTTGTCATTGTGGGGTGTGTATTGACTATTGATTCATGAAGCTAGTTCCCCAAATTTATCTCACCCTTACCCTAATCCACGTTACAACCAAATCTAAAGACTTTTTGATCTTGAACAATTCTCAGTCTAAAATAAGTGATGAAGATGTGATTGATTGGCAAGCATATGGTAAATTTCGATTCTTGCATTGGTTATTGAGCGATCTTGTCCCTTAAACATTCTAAACAGTTGAGCTTATTTAGAGAATCTTGGTGAGAGCGTTGAAGTTTGCTTTACTCGGAACATTGAATCTTTGGAACCTTGAATTGATGACTTGCAGCAGGATACTCATTCTTGTTTGGATATTTCATTACCTGTTGTTCGACCTTGACTCAATTTTCTTGCAACCATTTTATGCTTGAGGACAAGCATTGTTTAAGTGTGGGGGATTTTGATGAGCTTGATTTTAGCTATCTATTTCATATCTAGATTCCCCTATTTTTAATGCTTAAATGCTTGAAATAATGTAATGTAGGTTGCTTTTGTGTTTGAAGGTCAAAATCAAGCTCAAGTACACTTTAATGTATTTAGTGAGCATTTTTTATGATTGCTAAAGAAGTAGAAAGAATCTGCAATCAGGACTGCCAAGGTCTTGCCTTAAGTCGACATTGCAGCTCAGTCATGCCTTAATAGCACACTGGATCTGCACCATTTCATTAAAAGTAGGGATTTGAAATCTACGGCTATTGAAGACATTATTTCTAGGATCGGGTGGATTTAATTTGTCAATCAAATTATATTTTAATCCCTACTTTTAGGAGGAGTTACTATTATATTTTTGGAAGGTGTTTTATTTCCTTAATTGATTTTGATTTATTTCCTTATTTAGCTCTATACTTTATGAAATAAATAGGGAGATTAGATAGGAAATTTGGGCAGAGTTGAATAGAAAGAATTGTTACTTGTAGTATTTCTTTTGTTCCAGAAAATCATGGTTAGCAAAATATCGTTTCTAGTTGAAGGGCTCTCCAGGTTTGGAATTATTGAGTTGTGAGTTTACATGTTTACATGCTTTTCAAGATTTGAATATTCTTTTCTTGCACTTTTCATCTATCGATTTGGCTGGATTAACATCTTTGGGCTCGTAGCTACATTTGTTAATTGGATCAATCGTATTGTCTAGTTAGACTGACTGCGTGTTGGGCGTTAATTGACTAACACGAGTAGACACAAGCCGATTAAATTAATGCTGGGTGTCATTTATGAAGTTTAGAAAGATAAAGAACTAATCTTATTTCTTATGCTGGGTAAGATTGTTGATTAGTATCGATTTATATACACTGGGTTATAAATCGATTTATTCATGGATATTTTATAATTATTTGATGTAAACGATGATCGTCTCGTAATTCAATTCCTGTAATTTGCTCCTCAACAAGATTTGTTTCAATCAAAGAAGTTTATTCTCTTTAATTGCTTTCTTTAGTTTATAAATCTGAAAATCCAAACCCCCCCAATTTATTTGCTTTGGTTTATTATTGTTTTATTTTATTTTAATTGTTGAAATCGATTTAATACGGTCTCTCTGTGAATTCGACTCTGCTCACCGCTCTACAAGTTATTTGTCTTAAGCAGGATTATTTTTGAAGGCCTTGACAAGCCTGTCAAGCTCTTCTGACCTCCGAATTCTAAAGACTTTACCACGGACACGCCGTTAGGCTTCAACTGACTCCAGTCTTCACAAGCTTTACTACAAACACGTCGCTAGGCTTAAAGATTTATCGATATCCTTTCGTTTCTCCAAACAAAAAAAAGAAAAAAAAATCTCATTCTCATTCATCAACATTTTTACAATCCAGCAAGCGGGAACATAGTACGAAACCCCAATAGTTTTAATAAAAATTCATGAGATTTTTATTAAGAATAAGAGATTTTACAGTAATATATTTTGATAAATTACTTAAATATGATTTGATTTTATATTTTAATACAAAAAATAACTCTATTTAAATTATTATTAAGCATCTGAGTTTAAAATAATTGTTTTTGAAAATAATATTCTCTTAGAGCAGTGAAAATTAAGCTTCAAGTAAAAAATAATTTACATTATTTTAGTTTAACATTAAAAATGATTCTCACTATTCTAAAAATATTATTTTCGAAATTAATATGTTTTATGATATAGAATATTGGGTAATTCTATTAATAGTCTTATTTTTTCTTTTCATGGCATCATATTTAGTTAAAAAATTAAATTCTCATTTTAATTGACATTTTGGTCCCTCGCTAGGATTAATGAAAGAAATCCAGCCCCAAACATCTTCACTATTTGAAATGAACGATAAAATCCAGTTCAATTTTTTTCTCTTTTTTTTTCCCCTCAATAATAATTTTTTATTTACCAGTTTTATATCCTTTTCTCATTTTATTTTTTTGAAAGATTTGGTGGAGTTTCAAAATTATTTTATGCTAATTTACTGAAGCCTTTCAAAACAAATTTCAATAACATAACATGATGCTATTAAATTATCTTCTAAATAAAATGGTGAAAGAATCAATGCAAATGAAAAACGGTAAAAAAAATGTTTTTGTAAAACTAGTCATTTTATCTGGAATTTAGGAGTTATTGGAATGGACAGAGGATAAAGACATAAGTTGACTTAAAAAAATAAAATAAAATGAAGCACTGTGTTGTACAATCTATGAATGAAATATTGAATATAGAACTTTTTTAAAGAACATAATTTATTGAGCAATGGAAGAAAATGATTTATCTGCAAAATATATCATAAATTTATATATATATTTTTAATTAAGTCAACACAACCATGGAAAATAGGAAATTTGTATTTTAGAAAAAAGAAATGGTATCGAGGCAATAAATATAGGGAAGGGGCTTCAGAAAATTTTAACGTATTATAGGAGTTTGTATTTGGGGATGCAAGGACAAATATGTCTATTTAAAAGATTATTTGAATTTTAATTATTTTAGGGGTTATAGTGAGAAAATTGGGAGTTTTGAATAGAATTACCGTAGAATATTTGTATACATGATGGATTTTTGGACTATGAAATGGAATATTAATGTCGGTAGAATTACCCATGACTGAATATTGGATAATGGGAAAATATTAAGCTTTTGGATTTAAATTATCATATTGAAAGTTGAGAGTAGCTATGAAAAGTCGGATAAAATTATATGTCCCACTTGGTGTTCTATTGTCTAGATTATTAATTTTAAATTATGTTTTTACAAAAATAAAAAAATGAAGTATAATACAATATAGTCTAATTGATTTATAAGAATAAAAATCAAATTTTTATAAGAACACAAATTATAGTTATAAATTAATCAATTTTAATAATCAAATTTTAGTCAAAAATTGAAAAATAATTACCAAAAAATATTATATACCCTAATTGGGTGGGATGAACCATATGGTTGAACTTATAAAATTACTCCAAACTATAATAAATTAAAATTATAAAAAAATATTAAATAAAAGTTAATAATTTTAATAGTGGAACAGGGAGTGGAATACAAAAAGTGGAAGAGAGGATGTCGAAAAGTTATCAAGAAATTTGAGTAGGTTTAAATATTTATCCTAAAATAATTACCTTTTCCCAATATTAATTTAAATATCATCTTATTTCCATTATAAGTAGTATCACAAGTCTCAGTTGTCTCAAAGCTCGAACATCAGTCGCAGTTCTCTCAAACATCCAACAGCTCCGACCAATGGCGTCCTTCTCCCTCACTACATCTTTCCTCTCCACCCTCGGAGAATCCCTGATGGTAGCTAATTTCCCCGCAAATCCCCTTATACCTTCTTCCATTTCGTTCACAAATACTCAACAGCAGCAAACCCTAGCTTTATCCAAGTATCGCAAGAACCTTACGCTCATTGCGGTCCACTCCTCCGCCGCCTCCATCCCCGTTGAGGAAGAAGAGGCTCCTAGATTTTCACTAAAGTCCCGCCTTGATAAGGGCGAGACCCTATTCGGGATCTTCCTCTTCTCTTTCTCCCCCACATTTGCCGAAATAGCGGGACTTGCAGGCTTTGACTTTGCCGTCGTCGACATGCAGCACGGCCACGGAGGATCCTCCGACGCCCTTCCTTGTCTTCACGCTCTCGCCGCAACCAACACTGCGGCCATAATACGCATCCCAGAATCCTCCGCCATGTGGGCGGAAAAAGCCCTGGATCTGGGCCCGCAGGGCATCTTGTTCCCCATGATCGAGAGCCCGAATTCAGCCCGGGAAGCCGTATCCTATTGCCGATTCCCTCCCAAAGGCGTCCGCGGCTCGGCTCACACGATGGTGCGGGCGTCCGGCTACGGCATTAACGAGGATTACTTGAGAAATTATGAGGACAACCTGCTGATCATGTGCCAGGTCGAGTCAGAGGAGGGGGTGAAGAAAATCGCTGAAATCGCAGCCGTCGAAGGCGTCGACTGCATTCAAACAGGGCCTCGCGACTTGAGCGCGAGCATGGGTTATTTGTCGAACCCGGGGCACAAAAAGGTGAGAGAGGCGCTGCATGGGGCGGAGGAGGCGGTGCTGAATGGAGGCAATGCGTTCCTGGCAGGGATCGTGATGCCGCACGATGGGGCGGAAGAGCTGGGGCGGAGGGGGTACCATATGGTATCTGGGGGGACGGATGTTGCCTTGTTCCGGAACGCGGCGGTGGAGAGTGTTAAAAAATTTAAAATGAGTCTTGTAGCAGATGATGATGTGAATACGAATTGTGCTTAATTATTGTTGCTAATGAATTAATATTTATATTATTTAACTATAGCTTTATATATTTATATTCAATTTGCTACGACTCTCTATTAATTATAAAGAAGCATGTGAGAATAGCAAAATATCATATAAATGAGTTAAAAATTATTGCAAGTCATTTATTGTTGTAGCCTAAATGGATTTTTATTACTGCCTAGTGAAAATGTCTTTATCTAATTAAAATAAACATAATAAAAATATGAATTGAAATTAAAGCATGGAGTTTTCTCCTAAAAACATAATTGAAAGATATACAAAAATAGAAAAATTACACTTGTGGCATAATTTTGACTAGTCAGCAATTACAAATAAATTTGAATGATGGAGCTGCAAATCCATCCAATGATAGTGACATTGTTAAATTTTTACCAATAAAAGAATGTAGATGTGACTTCAAGGAAAAATCACGATGAAAGAAAAATGGGGGATGAGGGATGAGAGTAACAATATATTGAAAGTAGGAAAAAAAAAATGGGGGAGGAATGAGAGTAAGAATTGATTGAAAACAAGCACATGGGAAATCATAGAATACTAAAAGATTTGAGAGAGAAGTTACTGCAATGCATTAACTGTTGTAGTTGAATGAATTTTTGTTGCTATCACGGTTCAACGATAATAAAACATAAAAGTGTGTGTCGTCTATATAAAATATTATTAATTCAAAATTTTTAATTGATATAAACGAATGAATTTAAATGGATTTGCGAATGATATAAAAAAAGAAATTTTAAAAATACATGTGCTCCTTAATCTCTTTAGTTATAAAGCAGCACGTGAGAATAGCGAAATATCATAGAAATGAGTTAAAAATTACTGCCTAAATGAAATTTTATTACTGCCTAGTGAAAGTGTCTTTATCTATAAGGCTACCCACTATGGATGGGTTGTAGCAGGTTGTGGTGACATGAAGGTGATGTGGAAATGGAAAAGAAAATTTTTTTTGCACTACTTCCACAACTCATTTTATCCTGCAACCACGCAACCTTGTTTAAAAGTAAAATATTAAGTCTTATATTTCTTTGTTATATTTTATAAATATATATTAGTGTATTATATAATGCACATTTGGTAGAGTTATAATGCATGTTTGTTAGATATATAACGAATGTTTGTTAGATACATAATGTGTTAGGAATTCTTCTTAGAAATTCTTTCCTTAAATGATGTTTTGATGAGTCAAACATACCACTAGATTAGTGTGTCTCTAACTAGATTAGCTCAAACTTGTAATGTCCTGTATACGAATTATTTAAGTTGTAATAAGAGCCAATTGCAAGCTTTAGGAGATTTGTTGGTCGAAGTTTTCCCAAGCAA
>JAPKLW010001314.1:173829-207395 GCA_026898455.1 Plectranthus barbatus
CAATTGCAAGCTTTAGGAGATTTGTTGGTCGAAGTTTTCCCAAGCAAAGAAGCTTGTCTGGGTTGCTGGCTAACACTCTGTTACCAGCAAAGCATTTGGAGGAGCTGACTGCCATGTCATCACTAATTTGGTGGACCACCAGCATGGAACTTATGAGCAGATGTTACCAGCAAACACTTCCCATCCAGCAAGAAGACACACTCAAGTCAGGACAAGTAAGGACTTTCTCAAGACCAGAATTTAAGAAAGTAGATCTTAAAGTTTGAATTACACAAAAACTTGTTCATCTCAGGAATCAACAAGCAAATATTCCTCAGATTGGCTAAAAGAGCGAATCTGACAAAAGCATCAAAAGTCCACCTGCATTGACAAGAAGGACACTACAAGTCAGAAAAAGTGAGACTTCGATGAGATGCATTCCTTTGTCTCACAACGGCTCCAATGGGCTAGATATTCAAATCTTCCAAGGAGCACCTATAAATGGAGGCGACAATCCATGAAGAGAATTTTACATTTGGCCAATCAATATCTTTAACTTCCATATTCAAAAGCTTTCAGGCTAATTCTATCAGCTTTCCGTGTTCCTCTCTAACCACAAAACTCTGTGCATCTAGCAAGAGTTATTTTTGTTTTCTTATTTTCTGAGTAATAAAACATCTTAGATTTGCCACTTCTTTGGTGGCAACTATCACGGGTCTATACCGCAAGCGAAAATTTCTTGACAGGAACTCAAACTCTCACTTCCAATATGAAGGTTAGGTAGTGTGCCTACGCTTTAGGCCTGAAGAAGCTCTGGATTGTAGAGGACTTGACGAGTACACTAGTTGACTGGTGGACACGGACATTCATCAGCTAAAAATAGATCGTTGATATCTTTGTAATATCAATCTTACTGATCTGAAGAGAGGACGTAGGACAGTTTGGTACGAACCTATATAAACTCTTTGTGTTATTTACTGCTCTATTGAAATTTATGCATTTGATTTAAAACCCAACACCTCAAGTGTTGGAGAATATCACTGCAACTGAAATAAGTAATATATTCATCACTCGCTAAACTATCCTCATTTCTGAACCCAAGCTGGTGCCAAAATAACCAGCATGGAGGCTTAACTTTTAAAGACCTTCCGCCGCACATTTTCCTAACTCTAATTTATGGTCAACAAGTGGTATCCGAGCAGTTTGTCTTTACAGTCTAGCTGCTTTGAGCCTCTTTGGACCAAATCTATTCCTTGCAGATTTGTCTTTATAGTCTAGCAGTTTGTCTTTACAGTCTAATAGCTTAACAGGATGAACATCTCAAACATTCCACCATATAGTGCAGGGAAATTCGCAACATAGAAGATGAGATCACTGATACATTTGAAGAATATCTACCCATAGATGGAGGATGTGTTGAAAATTGAACCTATCAGGATCATGAAAGTCAACCACCATCTTGGAGAAGACGCGACAGATCCAATAATGATAAGAGGATTTTGGAGGACAAGAAGCACATCCAGCCTGATAGAATCGATCATGAGCTGATCCTCTCATCTCACTCAGAGTCAATAGTGGATGACGTGATAGAATTCAACTGCGCAAAGGAGGTATGGGACTACATAAGCAGCTTTAGCTAAGAAACAAACCAAATGAAATGCAACAAACTATAAGTGTGTGTGGAAAAATACGAGTCCTTTACTATGCTCCCCAGATAAAGCATCGAGGACATAAATGCTCTATTCAACTCAATCATCAGCGAGTTGAAAGTCTTGGACATAGTGTACTCCACAGCGAATCTCAATGCTAAGATTCTATCCAATATTTTAAAAGGAGACTCGATCGTGAAGACGACCACTCTGGATGAGAAGGATCTCTCCAAGATGTCCACCAAAGAGATGTTCGACCAGCTGCAAGAACATGAGTGAGATATCACAATGGTGTACGAGGACAAATTTGTCAGGGCAGACACCTGTTCATCAAGCAGACATGTCGACGATGTTGCCTACTTTGTGAAGAAGGACTTTCAGAGTAAAAAAATATCGAACAAGCCCATTCACACAAAGAGACCAGCAGGGCCACTAACGATACAAGCCCCCTCCATATCCATCTCAACCATAAAGGAAGGAGAGAGTTCCATCGCGGAACTTGAAGATCAGATGAGGAGACTCTCAAAAATACTTTAGAAGGCAAAAGCTAAAGTTAATATCCCTTAATCAGTCCAGAAGAGATTTTCCAAACACTCCTAATGCTCATGTATTGAGTGAAACTTTCTTGACCACTTAAAGTTCGGTTGTCCTCGATTGAAAAAGGAGGAGAGAACAAAGGTTCGTGATACTCCTAACCACAACGGCGGGTCTGTGTGGATAGATGACGAGTTGGAGGAGGAAGAACTGTTGATATTCATGGCAGCAATTGACGAAGATGTTGACGTGGCAGATGATGTAGATGAGAGCCAACAAGCACTAAGACTTGCTGATGATGAGGTAATTAGCTCTCTACCAGTCTTTTATTTCTGCATGCATCATTGAGGACCCTGAGTCATATTGCTCCGACTTAGATGACATATCCCTCGACTCACTTGACAAAGAATTTTCTAAATTTTATGAATTGAAAAATGTCTAAGCCATTGAAAACACCTCGCTGATAATTCAAGTTTCTTTTTTGACAAATGGTATTGAAAAATTGCGGTCTATTAGCAAGGAACTGGTAAAACTCAAGGAAGAACACTCTACGCTCATTCAATATTTTAATATTTTAAAAGATGAGTGTAATTCCTTGAAGCACATAAATCTTGAGCCTATGCTATATGAATGATATTTTCCTAAAAGCTTAAAAGCATTTGATGAAGTGCTTCTGAACCAGAGGAATCCTTTAGATAGACCGTGTCGGGGTTTTAATAAAACTATTTTGAGACATCATGCATCTTCATCTAGTGCTGACACTGGCAAAAAGGAAAGTGTTAATGTTAAAGCTAGGACCCGTGATCAGCAAGGGAGGGTAAAGGAGGAATAGCAAATAATGCACCAACATTTGCTGGTAATGCTAAATGTTGATCTACCAACAACCCCAAGCTGGCCAAGTATTAAGCTACAAGGAAACTAACAAGACCCCGCAGGATGACTGATCAGCATGTTCCAGCTGACATGATGCTAGCTCAGACAACCAGTTTAGCAAAGCAGCCATTAAAAGTCGCACAAGTAAAGGTTGCACCAGCAAGGCATACGATGAAGCTAAACACACCTTCTGGTTACTTTCCTAACCAGAGATCATTTTCTCATGTTCAAAATTAGAAAAGTATTCATCCAAGTAGGAGGAACACCTACTTGAGGCCCAAGCCCAATAACATTTATTTTACAAGGGCTATGAAGGCTAACCAAACTGGTAGAGGATTCATTCCAAGGAAGCCACATGGTTCCCACGCATACCCAGAACCAGTGCTCCGAGGTCCAGCTAGGAGGCTTATTTCCAAGCAGTCTACTCACACTTATGCATAACCCAGTCCTCTCATAAAAAATCCATGCATTAATTTAGGACAAAGAGGACAGTTGTAGGGAAGAGCTCTAAGAAGCTTCCTATACCGAAGATATTTGGGGTTTGGATCTCCAAAGGGTTGATCAAACAAGGTAATCCTGCAGGGCCCGCTGTTGATTGGGGACCTAAAGTTCAGCTCACAGGATCGAAGAAAGAGATCTACTGACAGATCTAATAAAGGTCAAGGGACCATCACTTATGCTCAGTGACAATTCAAAAGATCGAATCATTGGAAGAGGATGTATGAAGCGTAATGGAATCATAATCAACAACGTATCTCTAGTCACAAACTTGAAACACACAATTTACGAAGTACCAATCAACTTAGTGAAAATAGTTTTGAGTTTTCCTTTGCCAAATCAGAATGTCAAATCAAAGACTTCCAAGGACGTGAAGCTTATAGGCATAAGGAAAAGAGGTTTGTATGTTGTTTATTGGGAAAGCAGGCATGCAAACTCATGTTTCGTGGCAGCGAACATAGTGAACATCAACTGGATGTGGCATAAAGGCCAAGTCATCTCAATTTCAAAACCATCAACCACTTGGCAAGAAAAGAGCTGGTTGAAGATCTACCAAAAATCAGATTCAAGAGGGAAGAATCTACAGAGCCTGCCAACTTGTGAAACAGATCAAAGCATCTTTTAAAAGCAAAGCAGTGGTTGTAAGCACAGAGCGTGTACAAGAGCTTCTTCACATGGACTTGTTTGGTCATATGACCTCACCCACCATTGTTGACAAAATATATTCTCCAGTAGTTATAGATGACACTCGATATATATTTGGGTGGATCTATTGAAGACGAAGGATGAAGTAAAGCTTACATTCCCATGACTGGTAATGAGGATTCAAAATAAGAATGGTCTCACTGTAAAGCGCATCAGATTGGACAATGGGACCGAGTTCTAAAGCGGGCCTCTAATGGACTTCTATGCTGAGATTGGAATTAGCCATGAAAAGAACCCCACCGCTGGACACACTAGCATAACGCATGAACAAAGTACCCAAGGAAACAATGAGGACACTGCTTGCCGAATCCAACCTGAATGGAAGATATTGGGGCAAAGCAGTCATCACCGCGTGCTATACTCAGGATAGGAGTGGTCTCAATGCTCGGCTGAACAAGATTCCCTATGAGGTCTATTATGGCTATAACTCTAATTTAGCTCATCTTTGTGCTTTTGGTTCTCCCTGTTACATTCACATAAATGATAGTCGAAAGTTGAATACCTTCTCTGCCAAAGCTGATGAAGGTGTGTTTCTCGAATATAGACACCCTTCTCATTAGACATATAGGGTACTCAATAAGAAGACCACACATATGCAAGTGACATGTCATGTTATTTTTATGAATCTACTTCAGTGCGCAAAACCATGAAAGAACTGGGACAAGAAACTCATGAAATGAATGATGTAAATGAACAAATGGGAAATGATATTCAATATCATAAAACAACTGTCCAAACTAGATCGATGAATGATAAGTCTTGTCAACCAGAAGCCTCAGTTGTTATGTAGACAAATTCAGTTGTATTGCATACAACTAAGAGGGCCGGTGATGCAAATGAACTTCCTGAGGCCCCGGATTCCATTTTCCTACTTGACAGCACCGATCAAGGGGAAATCCAACCTTAAAGAATAGAGATTGAAGACGAGGGCATCAAAGAAGTTCTTCAAGAGACAGTTGAGCTGATTGCTGATGAAAACCTAGCTGGCAAGCTAGGAACTAGTGAATAAAAAGCTGAAGTCAATGACATTAGAGCTGGTAGAGAACCAGAAACTGGTAGATTAGTATAAGTCAGCAAAAAGAGGAACACCAGCATGAGCAGAAGGAACCACTTCTAGAAAAGAAATCATTCCGATGATCTCTATCTTAAGGATGTGCTTATCACAGGAATTGAGAGTACACATCCTTTTATCCAACTAGTTGAAGTCGAGGAGTTGCAACTACTAAAGTGTTTGAGATATCACCAAGAATTAGATAACTTGGATGATGTTACGAATCTCGTTCATGTAAGAGTCAAAAGTGCACTACTCTCATGCTTTATCTCCCAATTAGAGATGACGAAGATTGGAGAAGTCTTGCAGTAAACGGATTGGATCAACACAATGCAAGAGAAACTGGGAGAATTCACCCGCAATAGTGTTTGGTACATGGTTGATAGACCAACACACCAATCAGTAATCAGTACCAAAAAGGTGTTCAAGAACAAGCGGGATGAAGTTGGTAACATTATAAGGAACAAAGCTTGCCTTCCTAACAAGGGATACACACAATTTGAAGGGATTGAATATGATGAAACCTTCGCACCAGTTGCCAGAATGGAGGTAATTAGGCTGTTTCTAGCTTATGTTGTGTATCGGAACTTCATTGTCTTCCAGATGGACGTGAAGAGTGTCATCTTAAATTGGGTGTTGAAGGAGGAAGTCTGATGGATTTAATTAATGAAAGCATTATGATTAGTATATTATGTACAAGGTTTATTAGGTAATACACTCGGAATCATTAATGTTGTATGTTCATCTCCTGTCTGAATTAAAAAACATGAATCGTAAATGTTCTTATCCTCTTATCTCGTATATAGGGAGATCATACAGTGTCTAGTAGATCACGGAAGATCGTATGGATTGCTTGAGCTAGCAAGATATAAACAATTATCGTAGCTGAGACAGTCTCATGATAGACTATCAGTATAGGCTGCGGCATACGCAGTAATAAGCGGCATATATTTGTTTCTTGGTAAGCTGGTGCGTGCGGTACGTATTGATAGGAATTAAGTTAAGATCGATTCCTTTATCCGACATTAAATGACCTTGATCTTGATGGCTTGATGGAATCCTAAGCCTATATGAAGGCACGGAGGTATGCACAGACTTGTGTGTGACTTTGAAATATTATGGTGGAGAGTTCTAGTCGAACTTTTATATCTATATCTTGGGTGGTATTAGTTTGTGTATGATTATCTATGACTGGAACTAGGTAACCATATCCAGTATAAGATGGTGACATTCCCTGAGCAGCTCAAAAGATTCATTATGCTAAAGTCTTGAAGGCTGAATAAGTTCAAGCATAAGTGAAAAAGGTTGAGTGGATAGTCTCAAGAATAAAAGATTTTAATTGATTCTGGAGCTTGTTATAGCTTGAATTAATTAATGAATGTCTATAATATCAAATATGGGGATTTTTCGAGCCTATACAACCCGTTCCTCATAACGTCGTAGCAAATATGTAGAACAATATTGATTCTCTGGTGGCATGAATCAATATTAATTCATTAATTATATTCTAGGTTGAATATGAGAATTAATTAATTGATAGGCCTTATTTGCTATTGGCATTCTAGTCCTTAAGATCAAATTTCTCCTATAAATACCCCTCAGGTTCTCACATCTCAATACACCACAAGATCTTATTTTGCTAAGCAGCAAACCAGTATTTGGGAGCTACAAGTAGGCGACATTGATTTGAGAAGAGAGAGGAAATTCTGCTTCTCGATAGGCATAAAATCTAGAAAGAATGTTCACTAGATTTTTGGATGGGAGCTGGGATACAAATCAAAAGATTAGATCTGGAGGATCGTTTTCTTCTTCTCTCTCTTAGTTTTTGAAATTAATTGTTTAATTTCAAAAGATTTAATTCCTTCATCTTGTAGGATTAAACCTTGCTGCGCAAGAAAGAGGATTCAAGATCGAATCCCTGTGCTACCAGTTCAACAGTTTATACGATCCAGGTATTCCGCATAAACCATCTTATGCATTTCAACAGGAGCATTCTAGGATTAATCATAGACATAGTAATTTTTTTTGATATCCAATGTTCAGCCTGGGTTACGGATTGACAACTCGGTTTGCTCACAATCCCTTCAATTGGTATCAGAGTCAGGTTGAATTAATTGGTTGTGTCGGCAAAATAATATATCATATGGTTATGCATGATTATTATTATTGAATTGTTATGGATGAATATTTTAGATAGTATGGTTTTTGTTACTCGTGGTTATCGGGTTAATCCGCCCATTTATAAGTATTTGTTTTTTTTAATCCACGAGATAAATTCGTGGTTAGATTTATTTTTTAAATTGTAGTAGGAATTTTTTCCTTGTAATTTTCAATTGTAAATTAAACCGATAAAATAAAAAGATGAAGAACACGAAGAACAAACACAATTGCATGCGATGCATCACACAGTGATGCACGATAAGGCACGGCCGCTGGTGGCAGAACCCTAGGGTTCCGTGCAGCCATGCAAGACCGTGAGCAACATGGCTGAGATGGGTGAAAAAGGGTGGTGTGACGGCCCCGGGGCAACAACCAGCATAGGGGCGGGCAGCCAGAGGTAGCGGTGTAGTTGCGGAAAAACCTTAGGGTTCGTCGGTGCTACACACAAGACTAGGCAGTAGCCGTGCTCCTAGGCCAGCTATGGGGGCATCTCGGAGGTAGCGGCGATGGCGTGCAGAGGCGGGGCACGAGCAGCAGCTGGGGATAGCTGTCATGCAATGCGGGGGTGTGCAAGCATGATGGAACCCTAGGTTCCGTACGCGCACAAAATCCCCATGTACCTGCGCATGTTGCGGCCATCTCTCCTTTTCTCCTGCGGTTAATCGCGATAGTGCAACAACTCTGGATTGCGATGGCAGTGGCAGGTGTGGCTGGTGGACAGTAGGGCAGGAGTCGCGTGCGCAGATAATCACGAGGGCTTGCAAGCGCGGGATGCATGCAAACCACCATGCACCTGTGCATTTTTCGCCACCTCCAGCAAATATGCGGCGATGGACGACAATGGGCGATGTCGGGATAGCTGAGGAAGACGACAGGTGATGACGGGCAACGACAGGGTCACCAGAATCGCGAGCTGCATCCGCGAGATTTTTTGCGCAAAGCTGTTGCGCGATAGATTAATCCTAAACCTGCATACAAATTATAGCATAAGCAAAAAAAATCATAAATACGCGAAGGTTGTCGAACCCATGAGGATAGTGCAACGATTATATTTCACATACTGATTATAGATTTTCTATCATTTGTTTGGGAGAATCCAATATTAGAGTTTTGGGTTTTTTTTTTTTGAAAATAACTTTTAAAAGAAATTCAAATGCATAAAAGCACAGATTCTAGATAATTCTACCCAATTGATGAACATGCATGAAATAAATCAATCAAACCCAGAAAAATATATGGTGGAAAAATCTGTTAAAGTGGAATTAATTCCTTGGTCGGGCAATTAAAACCTAGATTACTAATCAGTGATTATCTCCTCTTGGTCTATAAAATACAAAATTAGTCAATCTCAATAAAAATCATATTCAAACCTACAATTGAATTCTTCTTAGTCGGACAGAAATCAATCATATTAAATTCTCTCTTCCTATTACTAATATTCACCTCTCGGTCCATCAATTAATAACTAAATCCAATTTCTATTTTCATCTTTCCATCCTTCAATTGAAAATAGAAATACAATTAAATCAGAGAATGTAAATCAATTTAGGGTTTGAACAGTTCAAATCTCAACATGTATCACAGATGGAGAAACCCTATAATCGGATAAAGGTTTTAGCCTAGCATGTTAAAAGCAAAAAATAAAACATAAATTAAAGATTGGATTAAAATAAACTTACTGAAAAACTAAGGTACAAGAAAATAAATAAATGTTCCAGCTCTTGAAAACTAAAGAAAATTAAAAATTAAAGATTAAAACTGAACCATGAATTGGACACCAAACATTGATCTAGACATGAGTTTGTATGAAAGTAGGGTAAAGCCTTAAAACTGCAGGAAGTAGTGATGTTTGGTATTTTCCTTCTTAATCTCGCCAAAATCTTTGAATTGGAAATTTTCCTTGTTAAAATTCCCTCGCGTCGACTAACACAAGGCTGCGTCGGTCGACACGCCTTCGTCGTGTCAATTTGCCTTGAGGTTGAAACATCTCACGTCAAACAGATCTGTGTCGACCGACATGATGTTGCATCGGTCGACGAAGACTTCTCCTTCATGCGTCGCTCAAAATTCTTCTACATTGGTCGAAACAGACACTCTTGTAACAGATTTCGTCACTTTTTCACCATGTTCTCAATTTTTTCAATGATCTTTCGGACAAAACTTTGCAGCACAAGCATAATACCCTTTAGAATATACTCATGCTCATTTTACTAATGAAATTAAACTAAAATGCATAAAAGAAATAACAAAACAATGCGATAAGTGAGTAGAAATATGAGCTTATTTATCCCCAAACATAACTACTTGATTATCCTCAATCAATAAAAAGAATAAACCAAATGCTCAAGTAATCAAGAAGTGCAATGCCTCATAAGATTAATAACATTCAAAACCAATAATCCACATTACCCAAACACTTTGAAAGAACTAGATAATTCGTAAACTGTGGAAGACTCACCGGAAAAGTGTTCCGCTCATTCACTCATGTGCTTAGGATTTTCATATGAGATCACTCAAAGAGTCATGCTAGTAAGTTCTACCATAAGCTTGCAAATATTCTATTTTCTCCATTGCAAACATGTGCACACAAGACTTAGGATCAGAAAGGACTTTATTTAAGGTTTTAATGTATGGCTTTTCTGAGGGGTAGGAAAAATTTGGCCAAGTGACTAAAAATCCACTGAGTTCGTGACCTCAACAAATCAAGACCACTATCTTAACTTCATCCACCCATCTCCCTGAATTATTCAACACAAAACAAATGCTCCCACTTTTTTCTTTTTTCTTTTTCTTCTTTTCTTTTCACATCCTTTTAGCTCTTAATATAATTTCCTTTGATGAATTGAACTTATAAGGATAACAACTACATATCTATTCTCTTTTATTATTTTTTCTAGAGCCCAACCTTTTGTTCACCCAACAATTATTATCTTGTCCTTCTCAAATAATCTCCAAACCCAACTCTCATAGACAAGAGTGATTCTTCTATTACTTTTTCTAGACTTCATAGACAAAAAAAGAAAAACACATAGGCTCAAAAGGGCTGACTAAAGATAATATTTAAACATGACAATGTATGGAATATAGGCTAAAAAAAGATGGCATAAAATCACTTACTAGACTTGTGCACACTACGCAGTCTTGAAACAGAAATAGAGCAAGTTCTAGCGATACTTAATCATGCAGACACACTCATAATCGAATTAAAAGCTCAGAACTCACACTTGGGACAAAACTTCTTCCACAGAAAACATCAAAACCTCATTTATCATTATACCAATGCAAGTATTAAATCGGTAAATCATGCGGTATTCTACATTCATAGACGTTCTCGAAAACAATTGCAATTAGTCCTAACAATTGTCAATCAATTCTAATCTCGTATTCTAGTAATAGAGTTCAATCATAACTCACAAATCCCCACAAAATCACAAAATTTTTCAAATTTCCCAAAAATTACCAAGGAAAAAGTTTAAACTACGGAAAGCAAATAAATGGATATTAAAGAGTTTCAGCCCCCTTAGTCTTCCTCCCCCTAAACTTATTCAAAAAGTAGAGAGAATAAGTTTGAAAATCAGACTTAGGGTTTGAAACTGTACCTCAAATGTTAGTCTCAGACACCAACTTTTTATCTTCTTTCCTTCAGACATCGTGCGGCGTGAACTCTTGGCAGTTAGCACTTTGCATCGACCGACACAAACCCACGTCGGGCGAGGTGGAGCCTTCTAAGTTGATCTTTTCTTTGATTGAAGTTTGCCACATCACCTTGTTCTATGTCGACCAACACATAGCTTTGTTGACGGGCTAATAGCTCATTTTTTTTTATTTTTTTAAAAGACTAACAAGCGATAGAGAACCAAATTCACAAATAAAAAGAAAATTGTAAAGGGAAGCAATAAACAATGGGTTACCTCCCATTCAGTGCCTTACTTATCATCATGGCTCAACACAACTTCAGCTCACCAAGGCGGTCCAGTCCACACTCTCTGACCCCTTGAATCAATAGTGTAGACTCGCCGATTTTTTACAATGGTAGTGAACTCGGAATGAGGTAGCTTAATTGCTAATTTCATTCCCTCATTATCTTATTCATCCAGCATCTCCTCTCTTTCTTCTTCTCCTTCTTCTTCGGTAGTTGAAATCCGATTGCACTCTTCCAGTCTTTTCTTTTTGTTAATCAAGAAGGTAATGAACTCATCATTCACTCGAAGAGTAATCTCCCCTTTCTTGCAGTCTATAAGTGCTCCAGAAGTGTCAAGAAATTCTCTCCCCACGATCATCGGAGTGTTGGCATCCTCTTTCATCTCATGTACCACAAAATCAACAGGAAAAATAAGATAACCAACTCAAATTAGAACATCTTCTACAATACCTTTGGGTCGAGACACAGTCCGGTCTGCCATTTGAAGAGTAATTGTTGTGGCTCTCCTTTCTCTAATTTTCAGCTTCTTGTAGATGGACAATGGCATCAAATTAATGCATGCCCTAGTGTCACACAAAACATGCTAGAATTCCTTTCCTCCAATCTCGATCAGAATTGAGAAATAACCAGGGTCTGACCTTTTGATGGGAATTTACTTTTGGAGAAGCAAGTGCACTCTTCATGTATTCCGACAGTTTCATTATCCAAAAAGTGCTTCTTCTCACTCATCATCCTTTTCAGAAACTTCATGTGCCCTGGGATCTCTCGGACAGCTTCCACCAATGGTTTGTTGATGTTCACCTTCTTCTGATTTTCAACGAACCAAGTGAACAAATAATATTTTTTCTTCTTTTCAAACCTTTGGGGAAAAGGCATTGGAGGTACCAGGTCAGCTTTCTCTTTCTCTTTCTCCTTCTCGCCTAAAATTGGGCTTGGTTTTGACCGACTTCCTTCTCTATTGCTCGACACACCTTCTAAACCTTTGCATTGACCGAGACAGGGTGCATCGGTCGACATGGAGTTGTCGATCGATTTTCTGGCCGTTGATCCTCTACATCGACTGAGGCGGAGTCTGCATCGGTCAAAACAGAGGGCTCCTTCTCAGGATTTTCCTCTCTTTCTCCCACAAAATCATTTTCTGGCTGGGTCGGACCTTCATACTTTTTTTGGATCTCAAGACAATTGCATTGACTTGTTTTTCTTTTGCCGGGTTTACCTAGGTTGCACTCGGGAGTTGTCTAGGCTTGTGCTGATTGCTAAGAGTAGTGGTGATTTGACTCAACTGAATATTAAACATTTGATGATGCTTGGTCATTAATTGCATGTAACTGACCATCCCCTTGTCTTCATTCTCCACCTTTCCAAAGCAATTGTAGGAGCTCTTGATGAATTTCTCCAATTTTCTTCAATCACAGACTTCTTTTTTTCCACAATCTCTCCCCCGGTTCATACATAAAAAATCTGGTGTTGGGTGCTCAACTGACGAAGGATTGGCATAGGAGAAACCAGGGTGATTTCTCCAATGATTGTACTAATAGCCCTGATTTCCTCCTGAGTAGTTGTTTTGATAACCACCTCCGACATAGTTTACCTCGGCTCCACTTGTGGCACTCGAGTTGCTTGCTCCCCCCATGGTGGTTGTAATTTGCATCGACTGGAACGATGGCCATACTCTTCTAGACTGTGGTTGTGGTTGTAGCTTTGACTGCCTCCAGTTTCCCAATATCCTCTCAAAGTTTCTTGACTTCAGCAACAACATCAAACTCCAGTTTGGCTTCCACTGCTTTCACTAGGAGCTATCTCTCGGTAGGCCATTGATGGTTGTTCAAGGTCATATCAACTAGTTACCTCATGCTCTAGGCTCCACACTTCTTTATCAGAATTCCACCGGCAGATGCATCGACTAACTCCTTCATGTGTGGAGTCAGTCCCTCATAAAAGTGACACACTTGCATCTCCAAATCAATTCCATGTCCAGGGCGCAGTGCGATCAGCTCTTTGTACCTCTTCCATTCCTCATACAGTGACTCATCGTACCTGTAGCTGAGGTGTGTGATGGCAACTTTCCTCTTTAGCAGCAGGCTAAGCGGGAATTAGATGGTGAAGAATTATGGTCGAAGTTCATCCCATGTCCCTATCTGACTTATGTCCAGACTAGCAAACCAAGACCGTGCCTCGTCTTTGAGTGAGAACAAGAACAATCTAATCCTGATCACATCTTAGGGTACCCCGTTTTGCTTCACTATATCGCACACCTCGATGAATTGGTTGAGGTGTGCATACGGGTCTTCTATAGCCTTCCCCGCGAACTGATTTTCTTGAAACTTTTGAATCAGGCTCTTCCGCCGCTCTAAATTGTTGGCATTGATTCCACCTCTAAATCCAGGCTCCTCCTGCTATGGTAGAAATTAATCCACGATGGACTGCTAATGTCTGACAACTTCCAGTATTTTTTCACCATTTAGTTATGCCAGCTTGGCAGCTTGCTCTGCCTGTGTTGCTTGTGTTGTTAGAAGTTGTTCTCTCAGTTGCAGCACCTCTTGCAGAAACTGGCTCTGCTCCCTCGGAGTCATATTCTGCAAAGTGGCATCTGGATTATCTGCCATCTCTTCCTTTTGTTCTTTCCCTTTCCTTCTATTCCTCCTACAGGTTGCTTCGATTTCAGGATCAAATGCTTCAAGTATTTTACCCTTAACTCGCGTGTTCATGCACCTGCAAAGGAAAAAGGGAAACAATTAGTCTGTGTCGACTGACACGGAACCGTGTCGACCGACATGAGAAACTTCTCTGCATTGACTGACGTACACTCACGTTGGTCGAAAAAGAGACAAAAATCACACACACATGCAAAAATAAAAAGAAAAAACCAATCAATAAAATATCAAACAAGACATTAACAAAATACAATCTGACTATCACCCGCAACAGCGCCGATTTGATTGATGCAAAATCTTTATACAAATTATAGCTTAGACAAATAAATTTATAATTACTAGAAGGTTGCCGAACCCACATGGATAGTGCACGATTATATTTCATGTACTGAATATAATTTTTCTATCCTTTGTTTGGGTGAACCCAATTTTAGAGTTTCTGGTTTTTATGAAAATAACTTTTACAAGAAATTCAAATGTATAAAACCACAGATCCTAGGGAATTCTAGAAAACTAATCAACATGCAAAAAATAAATCATTTTAACCCAGAAAAACATATGGTGGAAAAATATGTTAAACTGAAATTAATTCCTTGGTCGGACTATTAAAACCTAGATTACTAATCAGTGATTATTTCTTCTCGATCACAAAAACACCAAATTAGTCAATCTTAAACAAAATCAGATTCAAACCTACAATTGAATTTTTCTTGGTCAAACAGAAATCAATCATATTAGATTCTCTCTTCCTATTACTGATTTTCACCTCTCGGTCCTTCAATTCATAACTAAATTCTGTTCTAATTTTCATCTCTCGACCCTTCAATTGAAAATAGAATTACAATTAAATCTTAGAATTTAAACCAATTAAGGGTTAGAACAATTCAAATCACATGTATCACAGATGGAGAAACCTTGATAAAGGTTTTAGCCTAGCATATTAAAAGCAAAAAAATAAAATAGAAATTCAAGATTGCATAAAAAAAACTTACTAAAAAATAAAGGTTAAAGAAAATAAAGAATTGTTCCATTTCGTGAAAACTAAAGAAAACTAAAAATTAAAGATTAAAATTGAACTATGAACTGGACACTAAACAATGATCTTGACATAAGTTTATATAGAAGTAGGGTAAAGCCTTAAAACTTGAGGAAGTAATGACATTTGGTATTTTCTTCCTTAGTCTCGCCAAATCTTCGAATTGGAGATTTTCCATGTTAAAATTCCCTCGCGTCGACTGACACAAACCTTCTTCATGTCGCTCTGCCTTGAGGTCGAAACATCTCACATTGAACAAATCCGTGTCGACTGACATGATGTTGCATCGATCGATGCAAACTTCTCCTCCGCGCGTCACTCAAATTTCAACCACTTCGATCGAAATAGACTCTCTTGTGGTTGATTTCTTCACCATTTCACCACCTTCTCGCTTGTTTTGATGATATTTCCTACAAAAATTTGCACCACGAGCATAATACCCTCTAGAATATACTCATCCTCATTTTATTAATGAAATTAAATTAAAATGCATAAAATAACTAATAAAATAATGCGATAAGTGAGTATAAATATGGGCTTATCAGCTATTCCGATGGCTTTCCTATGGTGGCGGTGGGTCACCGGTGGTGGCCCATCGGGCCGTGTGCATGGGCCCAGTTGTCCAATTTTCTGATTGATAAAATCTTGGAGGGCCAATTTTTCAGAAAATAAATTCAGATCTTAGTCCCAGTAGTGGGCGCCTAGTTGAAGCTCTGTAAATTAAATCCAAATTGTTATAGATAGGATTTAATTTGTAATTTGTATCATGGGGCCACGAGGACATAATTTATTTGTTTTATTATCTTTTCTCGCATGATTTATGTGTTTTAATTAAATGTGCAACATCCTAGCATGTTGTAGGTAATATGAAGCGCATTTAATGCTTATTATTTACTACTTTTGAAGCATACTTACGTGATTTATTTCATGGGGTTAAATTATGTCTATAAATTTTGTGTTCATGTGCGACATGATAGAACTTTAGCAGTGTCATAATTTATAAAACTATAAAATAATCTGTGCGCAATAGAACCTTATTAATTAAAATTACTAAGTTGTTTTATTTATAATTGGGCCCAAAAATGGTTGGGCTGAAAAAGCTAGGCCCAGGCTCAATAATGACAACAACGGCCCAAAACGAAATCTGCATAACGAGATATTCGCGGCCCATCGGACCTAATCCTCCAAAATTAACCCAACAAAACCCAGACGTGATCCAGAAGATGTGCGTACCTCCTCTGGCTTCAAGTCCACCATCACGAAGGATGAATGAGAAGTTCCGACGCTCATATACGATCTCCCGAAGAAATGACATACCCGAATCCAGAGGCGCGCAAAACTCGGAAGGAGGTAGAAGGACCACACGTCAACGGCCCCCAAAAGTCGAAACCACCCCCGAAAGCCTCACACCCCCAGCAGATAAGATTTGTCAACCGTTGGGAACCCTAGCTCTGGAACTCTGAAGGAAGCTCAACGACCCTCATTATCGGTCCTCCCCAAATGTCAGAACTGCCCATAAAAGTAGCTAGGGTTGTAATGGTCTCCCTTAGTCTATAAAAGGGATGCTGCTAGTATATTTTCATGGACACTTTTTGGCTATATACACTAGTACTATTAGCTTCACTCACACAAGCGTTTTACGCATTTAACATTGTATTGTTCCATTGACTTTTCATTCAACTCCATCAGTCATATTCCTATTCAATTATTTACAAGTTCCGAAGGTCCATATTTACTCACAAATCGAACCTCAACAATTTGGTGCCCACCGTGGGGCCTTTAGAATAAAATTCTTGTCTTTTTTGCAGGAAATGGCCGAAAAACACGCTCTGGCGATGAGTTCCAATGCCGAAAGCTCCCCATCCGGGCAGGCAGAAGTCCCGGAGACATAGTTTAATGCACTCCAGAACCCGCTGTAGGGAATGGAGCATCAAGCACGACTGAATTAACACTAAGCTTCCTCCCACCACCTCCCTCGTCGATGAGCGACCCAAATGTGGCGCAACTCATGAATCAGGTCTAGGATGCACAACAGGAGATTGCTAGGATCAACATCCAAATGGAGTAGATGACAAGGGCCTACAGGGAAGTGCTCGAGGAAAACCAACGTCTCCGCGCGGCCAGGCCCACTACGAACACCCATCAGTGGGTCGACGCCCCCGAAAGCTCCACTCGGCACCCTCTAATCATCCCGAGGAATTTGAATGTTGAATTTGACAACAACACTAGCAGACGCAATCAAAATGCGCCCCCTAACACTTGAGGCGGAGGACCCAGAATTGGGGCTAAAGGGGGCTGAACTCCCTGGACTGAGGATGGCAGAGGCAAAGGACCCAAGACTGGGGCCGAAGGAGGCAGAACACCTTGCCCTGGGGTCTGCAGAGGTGAAGGACCCTAGACCGGGGCTGGTGGGGGCAATGCTCTCGTAGCCGGCCCTGCGGCAATGAACGCGATTAAGAGTCGCTTGAATTACTTCGAGTCTCTGCTCGCTCAAATTCCGGGAATGCCACCCCCAGAAAGGAACATTTCAAGGGAAAGTTACGCAGACTCTTCTTTCACCCCCTGCATCGCCAACGTCGAGATCTCATCTAGATTCATCCCACCAAACTTCATCTTTTATGATGGGACCACAGACCCGGAGAATCATATTGCGATCTACAAGCATAAGATGTTCGCCGCCTCCATCCCAGCCGAGGAATGTGAGGCATGCATGTGTAAAAATTTTGGGTCCAGCCTGACCGGACCCACTTTGGAATGGCTCGTGAGCTTCCTGCGGGGTGCATCTCCACCTTTACCGAACTTCATCAGCTGTTCCGAAGACAGTATGCTAGTAGTCGAAAATTAGAAAAGCACCCCGACATGCTCTACGCCATCATCCAGAAGCCACGAGAACCCCTGCGCTCCTACGTAGCCCGCTTCAAAAAGGAGCTAGTCAACATTCTGAACTGCCCTCAAACCACCGCGATCGGGGCTTTCAGGAAAGGCCTGGACGTAGACTATGATCACTACAAGGAGCTGACCTTGTCCCCCTGCCAAACACTCGACGAAGCCCTCAATAAGGCTGCATCTCGTATAAAATGCGAGGAAGATGAACCCTATCGGGTTTCACGAAAAAATGCTTTGCGTGCCCCAGGGCAATCTGCAAGGGATGACAAGTTCGATCCTCGTGACAAGAAGGACGCGAGGCCATACCCGTACGCACGGGCACCAAGGAGCAGTGCCCCCTACGAACCCGATTACACCATGAGCATCGCACCCGCTGACCTCGTAAACAATGTGCTAAAAATCGAGTATGCATCGACTTCACCGATCACAACAAAGCCTGCCCCAATGACCCTTACCCGCTGCCTCACATTGACAGCATCGTGAACACCGCCGCATGACACTATCTCTTAAGCTTTATGGACGCCTTCTCAGGATACAATCAAATCTAGATGCACCCAGCGGACCAGGAGAAGACAACCTTCATGACAAACAAGGGAATATAATACTACAAAGTGATGCCATTCGGCCTCAAGAATGCCGGATCAACGTACCAAAGGCTCATCAACAAGATGTTCGAACACCTCATTGGGAAGACCATGTAGGTGTACATCGATGACATTCTAGTAAAATCTCTCACAGCCAATGATCACATCGGACACCTCCGCAAAGCTTTTAAATCCCTCAAAATATACTACATGAAGCTCAACCCCGCTAAATGCACATTCGAAGTATCCTTCGAAAAGTTCTTGGGTTATATGGTCACAAAGAGGGGAATCGAAGCAAATCTGACCCAAATCAATGCAATACACCAACTCCCACATCCTACAAACACGAAAGAGGTACATAAGCTAACCTGCCAGCTCGTAGCCTTAAGCAGATTTGCGGCAAATACTCTGAAAAAACTCAATCGTTCTTCCAGACCATAAAGAAGGAAAACAAATTTGAATGGACTGACGAATGTGTCAAAGCCTTGGAGGAACTGAAACACTACCTGACCAGCCCTCCAGTCCTGGCTAAACCCAAAATTGGGCAGATACTCCTGTTATACCTGTCGGTCTCCGAAATGGCCATAGGATCGGTCCTCGTGCGGGAGGAGAGGACCATGCAACATCCAGTCCACTACACCAGCAAAGCCCTATTGGACCCTGAAACTAGATACACTGCCCTAGAAAAGCTAGCACTTTTGTTGGTCAACTCTGCTCGGAAAGTTAATCCCTATATCGAGGCACACCCCATCAAAGTCGTGATGGCCTACCCCCTTCGCACGGTGTTCTCAAAACCTAGCCTGTTCGGCAGGTTACTTAAATGGGCCGTGGAGCTCGGAGGACATGGCATCGAGTACGAGCTAAGGACCGCAATCAAATTGCAAGTAACTTTATAGCAGAATTGACAAACAAACTCCAAGCTCAAGCAGAGAAGGAGGTGGCTCATCTTGACCACGAGTCCACATAAGAAGAACCTTGGGTCCTACATGTAGACGCAGCCAACAACGTCCACGATAACGGAGCTGTACAACTCTTGACCAGCCCCTGGGGTGAAACCTTCTAAAGGGCCATAAAACTAAACTTCAAATCCACTAACAATGAGGCCTAATATGAGGCTTTGCTCAGAGGAACCCTCCTAGCTAAGGAACTAGGGGCTAGGAAGTTGGAAGTCCTCAGGGATTCATAACTAGTGCTTAACCAAACTAGTGGAGAATATCAAGTCAAAGAACCCCGGTTGCTCTGCTATCATGAGAAAATAAAACAGTTGAAAGAGTCCTTCAAGGAAAATTATCTCAAGTACGTAGCATGGGAAGAGAACTGTGTAGCCGACGCCTTAGCCGGCCTGTAGGATTCGAGTCTACACAATAGACAACGTGAATTGCCACTTTAATTTGCCAAGGATCGTTCTTAGGATATCAAAAATAAATATAAATTAAATAAATCAGGCGAACCTAAGAATGCTCCTACAAAATTAATTGCAAAGGGGTGGATCTAAGGAATACCTTAACTCCAGCGACGGATCTACAGATCTAGATCGATGATGGAGACTTGTTCCAACAGATCTGATCTTCAGATCTGTTCCCTTGCTCGATCCAGAAATCTGGTGAGGATACGCTACCGGATCTACAACCGCCCACTCTTTCTGAATCTCTCTAGGGTTTCTGATTTTGAAACTTCAAACTTATGTGGGAAAATGAGAGATTTATCTATTTATATAGATCTTGAGAATGGGCTATTAGGGTTTAATAAACCCTAATGGGCTCTGAGCAATGTTGGGCTAGACCAGGGATAAAATGCAAATAATAAAGTGGGACTCCTATTAATTAATTCCATGTTCAACCCAGAACATAGTTAATTAATAAACATTAATTCATGCCACCAGAAAATTAATGCTGACCTACCCCTTTATTAACACGTTATTAGGAACAGGTTGCATTGACTTGGTTAATCCCCATATTTAAGGTTTCGGACATTCATTAATTAATTCAGTGTATGACAATTAGCTGTAATTAATTAATCTCTTATTATTCCTGAGTAGTACCACTCAACCCTTATTGCTTATGCTTGAATCAATGATTCAGCCTGCAGGACTTAGCATAACGAACCTCGTGAGCTTCCTAGGGAGTGTCACCATCCTGAAACGGATATGGTTATCTAAATTCAGCCTGAGGAAACCCCACACAAACTGCCATCACCCAAGATGCATATATACGAGTACATGTAAGACTCTCCACCATAGCAAGTTAAAGTGACAGTCAACCCATGTGTGCCCCTCAGCTTTCAATAGACTTTAGATCCGACCAAGTTACCGAGATCTTTACTCAATCATATGTCAAGTAGAATGGTTCATCTCACTGTTGATCCTATCAATACATTAAGATGTACCGGTCACACAAAGCAGTCAAGATAAACCACCTATGGACTTGTGTGTCGTAGCCTAAACTGACTGCCAAACCAGAAACTGTCTCAGTTGTGATAACTGTTTATATCTCGCTAGGTCGAACAATCTATACGATTGTTTGTGATCTCTTACACACCGTATGATCTCCGTATCGACGAGATAATTGGATGTGTTTGTTCGCATCGTATGATTGTTAATTCAGACAGGAGATGTTTATTGCAAATGTCCCACTTATACTCAAAGCATTATACCATTACTTTCCAGAGTACAACACGTGTCTATTCTAATCTAGCTATTACATTTGGTCACCAGGTGGCCGACATCTACCTCAGCCCTAGGCTACGAACATGACCTTCGTATGCATTCTGAGGTAAGCCTTTTGTAAATAGATTCCTAGATTATCCTTAATTTTTATCTTATCTATTAGCACATCGCCCCTCGCTACGACTTCTCGTATGATGTGGTACTTTCTCTCTATGTGTTTAGACGCCTTGTGAGTTCTTGGTTCCTTAGAGTTTGCTACTGCACCAACATTTTCAAAATATACCGTGATAGTCTTGGGCAAACTCAGAACAATATCTAACTCTTGGAGGTAGTTCCGGAGCCATATTTCTTCTATAGAAGCCTTTGAAGTTGCCACATACTCAGCTTCCTTGGTGGAGTCCGCGATACATTTCTATTTCGCACTCCTCCATGATACAGCTCCACCTCCCAAGGTGAACACATAGCCCGAGGTCGATCTCTTTTCATCCTGATCCGCCTGAAAATCCAAATCCTTTCTTAGCATTTTGCATGCTAAAATGGGAAATCACAGTATCAATATAAGCGGCCTAAGACAAGCTTAACATCCTCTTCTTGCGATCACGCAAGACTTTAATCCCAAGGATGTATCCAGCATCTCCTAGGTCCTTCATTTGAAACTGTTTGGATAACCATCTCTTTATGTCTGACAACACCTTCACATCGTTGCCGAATTGAAGAATATCATCTACATAAAGTGCAAGGAGTACCACGCTTCCGCTGATGCATAATCGGTACACACAATTTTCGGTTTCGCACTGTGAAAATCCATAGGATTTAATCACATCATCGAAATGTTTGTTCCATGACCGTGAAGCTTGTTTAAGTCCATATTAGAACATCCTTAGCTTCCAGACAATATGCTCTTTACATAACCCTCTGGCTGCTGTATATAGATGTCACTACCTTCGTCAAGGTACCCGTTTAAAAACGCAGTTTTGGCATCCATCTGCCAGATCTGTAGGTCCATATGCACTGCTATGGATAGAAGAATTCAAATGGATTTGAGCATGGCTACCGGTGAGAAGGTCTCGTCATAGTCAATGCCCTCATTTTGACTATAACCTTTCGCCACCAACCTGGCTTTAAAAGCCGTTATTTCTCCTTTCGAACCATTCTTCCATTTGTATACCCATTTGCGACCTATGGCCCGAAAGCCACCTGGTATCGCAGACTTCTGGTATACATCCATAGATGTAATTGAGTCAATTTTTGAATCCATGGATTTATGCCATTTTTCCGCATCTTTGTCATTTACTGCTTCATTGTATGTCCATGGGTCGGTATCATCTAGTCCGTCTTCCAGGATCAAGTCTGAAGACTCTCCCACGAACATATACCACTCGAGTTGGTGAGGTACCTTCCCACTACGACGGAGCACTGGTACTGTGTCAGCAGTTGGTGCAGTTACTTGTGGATCAAATCCTTACACTGGTGACCGTTCAATCAGTTCCATACCTTTGAGAGGTACACTCAATCTGCCACAGGGTTTTCCCAATGGAAGCGCATCATCGTCTCTAATTTCTTAGAGAATGATATCACTTTTGGATTTGTGGTTTTTCACAAACTCGTCCTCCAAGAATCTTGCATTGGTGCTAACAACAATCTTCTGATCGTCAGGACAGTAGAAATAACCACCTTTCATTTGTCTGGGGTATCCCACAAACAACATTAGCTTGGACCTACCTTATAACTTATCAGGTTCCTTCGACAAAACATATGCCAGACAACCCCACACTCTTATCTTTAACACACTGGGCTTTCGCCCATGCTAGAGTTCCGAGGGTGTTTTAGGAACTGACTTAGAAGGTACTAGGTTCAGCAGGTACGCCGCTGTTAGTAACGCGTGGCCCCAAAACCAAACAGGCAAGTTCGCATAACTCATCATAGATCTAACCATTTCAAGAAGAGTCCTATTACTTCTTTCCACCACACCATTCTGCTGAGGAGTGCCCGGTGCGGTCCATTGGGATGTAATCCCATGCTCTGATAAAAATTGCAAGAACTCGTCACTGAGACACTCACCACCACGATCAGATCGTAATGACTTAATGGTTTTGTTTAACTTCTTCTCTACTTCTGCCTTGAATTCCTTGAATTTCTCAAAGCATTCAGACTTATAGTGAAGTAAGTAAACATACCCGTATCTCGAGTAATCGTCAATAAAAGTGACAAAATACTTAAATCCTCCACGAGCTTGCATAGACATAGGTCCACATAAATCAGAGTGGATTAGTTCCAACACATCACTTCCTCGAGACTGACTTGCCTTGAAAGGCCTGGTCGTCATCTTTCCCTCTATACTGGATTCACAAACTCGATGTGGAACTATCTGGATTGAATCCAACGTTCCATCATCCACGAGTCTCTTGATCCTCTTTAGATTGATGTGACCTAGTATCAGATGCCATAGATATGTAAGATCCTCATCAGAAGTTGAAAACATTCTCTTCTTATGATTAAATGAGTTATATGCAGCATTCACGGAAGATTTATGCAAACAAGTTATGATATAAAGAGAGTTTTTCTGTATCACACGACAGATAACACCTTTATTGCCATTGAGAGTAACATCACTATCAAAAATAACTGAAAATCCATCATTTATTAAGCAGGAAACAGAAATAAGGTTCCGCCGGAAATCCAGCACATATAAAATGTCTCTTAAAATCAGAACATTGTCTTGAAAGCATAATGTAACATCTCCAACTGCTACTGCAAACACACTAGCAGCATTACCCATGGAGATCATCATCTCGTCATCATTCAGCTGCCTTGTCGGCCTGAATCCCTGCAAAGTGTAACAAACATGATCAGTAGCTCCAGTATCCACTCTTCACAAATGGGTAGAAACAGATGCTAAACATGTTTCCGTTACAAATGCTAATGACGTATCTTGTGCAACCCGCTTGGTCAGACAATCCTTCTTCCAGTGACCAATTTTACCACAACGGAAACACTTGCCCTTCTTCCCCAGTCTCACAGTCTTTTTTTTCCCAGAAGTTTTGCTTCCAAAGGTTGTCTTCTTGAATTTCTTTCCAATCACCCCTTTAGCACCTTTCGATGAAGCAGGGCGACTACCAAAAGAATCCAAGACTGCCTTTTCAGGTTGAATGACTAATTCAGCCGCCATGAGGTCACTAAGTAACTCATTGAGAGTGTACTCCTTTTCACTCATGACAACATTCAGCCTAAAGTTCTCAAAAGACTTCGGAAGTGAGTTGAGTATGATATCGATATGGGCTTCCCCGTCAATACCTCCTCCATGCAACGTTAGTTCATCCATGAGGTGAGTCATGGAAACAACGTGATCCCTCACTGAGCTACCATCAGTCATTTTACAACTCACGATCTCTCTCATGAGCTTAAATCTGACAGCTCTATCTGATCCCCCATAAATAATTGTGATACTATCCATAATTACAGCTGCTTTGTCATAGTGCTGATGTTGTTGCTGGAGCACCTTAGACATAGTGGTCATCATGTAGCACTTGACTACATTATTAGACTTTACCCACTTGTCATAGAGGTTCCGCTCCACATCAATAGACTCAGCAGTGGGGACAGCTGGACACGGAGTGTTAAGAACATATTGATGTTCCTCTTCAACTAGGAAATAATCCAAGTTGCGCTTCCATTCCAAGAAATTCGGACCAGTTAACTGATTTTGTGCCAAGATATTTATGACATTATTCATAGACATATCTGAAAACAATAATTGATTAAAGTAAGAACATACATGCAGAACATTGAAACAAATATGCATTGTAACCTTTTGATAAACAATACAATCGTTTCCCCTAATTGCCTAGGTGCATTGATAACTCTCATAAAGAGTTATCTTTTGATCTCTTCTTATGAACTTTAGATGTTGTTTTGAATAAGATGATTGGTAATCAAGGTCCTTTTTGCTTATTTTTGCTTATTTGTAAATAGATCATGGTGTTTTTAACTTATGCAAGTTTTAATAAGTTTTTGCAAGCTTTTGGTGAAATTTTGAACAGGTTCGGAATGCTAGAGCTTCTCTGCCGCATGCTGTTAGAGGATATGCTCGAGCATGGGAGATGCATGAATGGAAGGAAAAAAAGACTTTCTCTCTCCGGGACCATTTGAAGAAAAGGATAAAAGTCCTCTTTGATCTTGTCTGCTGAGAGGACAGGTGTCGCAAAGGAGGCTGAAATTTTTTCTGGATGAAACAGTGAAAACCTCACACGTGGATGCATCTTGGAGGAGAATAAGGAGATCGACGATTTTGGAAAAGTGATGAGAAAAATATCAACGAAAGGGGAGCACATTTTAGGATTGGATAACGAGAAGAGAAGAAAAAATACACACGAACGGAGAGCAGAGGGTAATGGGAAGAACCAACTTTGAGAGGAAGTAATTGGAGCAAGAAGGATCATCGTCTTTAGTTTGTTTTAGAATTTCGAGTTGTATTTTGATGATGAATGATCTTATGTTTTCATTTATTCCTTTTTCGAGTATGAGCTAACTTCATTTAGCACTTGGATTGTGGAACAAAACACTATTGCTTGATTATATATTAGAAACATGTTTCGTATGGCTGAACTTATCTTTGATCTTGTTTTCAATCGTTTCTTGAGCATGACAGTGGAGAAAAACCCGTCACCTATAGAGACCGAAAGGTAAAATAGGCCGAGGGGATCTTATATAATTGTGTTAATTCCATAGACATATGAGATTAAACAACTTAATAGAACTGAATTTGACAATTTCATCATTCAATCACTGAGGCACACATATGCATATGATTCCCAGTGCGAGAGTGTAGATCTAGTAGGACGACAGTTCGCTAGACAGAATTAGGAAAAGTTCTAAGGTTCAGGGGAATGCGAGACATGAACTCTATCATATAGGATAACAGTGGTGAATTGTATTCCATAACCCGAGCGTGCTTTCTACTATTAGTGAATCAGTTTACACCATTTATGTTTATTTTGTGGAACGAGGAAGTACTGTTGATCTTGGTTTTATTTGGAATTATAATTTATGCATATTTATGTTTTGATTAGAAATTAGATAAAAACAACCTCTTAATTACAAGCAATTCCTAGTGCACAATTTAGAAACTCACTCCCTTGGGTTCGATATCTGGTCTCACTTGACTGTATTACTTGTGGATTGTGTATACTTGCACATTGGTTCTGCGGTCACACTATAGCAAACAACATGCATCTACTGCAAGCTCCTTTCGAAGACGTTTACAACAGACCACCTAACCAGGCTGCTCTTTGAAGTTCCAGTCTTTAATTTCAATCCATGCCAGGTATTCACCGGCAAATAAAATTAATAATCAGAGATAAAACTATGACAATGTTCAACCTATCTTAGCAGGGACATCAATCATGAGTTAGTACTAAGGCAACATCTAAGTATTTGACCACAATTCTAACTCCGGAAGTTAAAAGGACGATTTGTCATACGTACTAGACCCATAACGCATGCCTCTTACGACCTTTGTTATCTCATTTAAAACAATCCTAGAGAACTTATGAACAAATAAAGTAAGCAAGCTACGGTCGTGTAGACGTCTACTCACTTCACTGTCCACTTCTCAAATGTTTAAATGTTTTATTTAGAAATCTCATCTATTAGAACTTATGAACAAATGAAGCAAGCAGGCTACGGTCATGTAGACGTCTACTCACTTCACTGCCCACTTCTAATAAGAGAGTTTGTGGAGGTCTTGTTGATTTTAATTAAAAAATCTTGCTTAGTCTTTTTATTTCAAAAGGTTCTTATGCGCACATAATATTTTATGATCCATAAATTATGTCACTTCTAAAATTCCATCATATTTCCCTACATGATTCCGGAATTTATAGACATAATTTAATACATAAAATAATTCACATAAAGCATGCTTTGAACGGTAAATAATAGAGCAGTAACATGATTTCCTATTATCTACGACATGCTTCAAAATAAATAATAAAAGCAGTAGCATGCTTTCCCATTATTTACTAGTGCGCACATAATAAATCACATCATACGAGAAAACAATTAAATAAACAAATAAAATTTCTCGTGGCCCCTTGATGCAATTACATGGGAAATAAAATAAATCTATCTATTACAATGATTTATTTTGATACACATCTTCAAATGGGCTCCCACTCTTTAACTTGAAATCTGCAACTTTAGGCTGAAGAATACTGAGTTACTGGGCTAGGAATTTGTGAACCAGGGTTATCAGGCCTATTCAAAATAATCATAATTAAATTTTTTGGCCAACTCACATCACACTAGGATTTACACACAAGAAATTAAGGTTTTTTTTTTAACCCTAACTCCTCAAAAGCCTAAACCACCGACCGGGCCGCCGCTGGGCCGCCTGGCCCGCAACCCAACCCTCACCAAAACCCTAGCTTCAGCCCACCTTCTCCAGCAGAAACCCTAGCCGCAGCTGCCCTGCTTCAGCCTCGCCGCCGATGATTTGCACCGCAGACCCGCCGCCCACGATGACAAGCAGCCTCGCGCGACATCACCGGCCGGAGAACCATTGCCGGTCGTGGCTGCTATCGCTTGCCCTGCTGTTGTTGCAAATTGCAACTTCTATTTTCAGCTGCTGCATCGCGAACTACCATGCAGGGCACGCGGCGTGCCTACACACGTCTCCTGCCCATCCTTAGAGACCTGCGCCGGCCGGAGTCGGCACCACTGCCACCGTGAGGAAGAGGAGAGGGTAAAGTCATGAACTGCTGCTGCTGGGTGAACACCGCCATGTACGAGTGCTACTCGCAGAGATCCGCCACGAGCCTCCTGCGCGCAACCACTGCATCGTCGGCCGATGGCTGCCACCGCCGATCACCGCCGCGCGCCGCCTGAGCGCGACTGTGCTATCGCCGGAAACTGATGTTGCACACATGTTGTCGCTATTCTTGTTCTCTTTTTTGTTTCGGTTTATAGATTGAATAAAATTACAACAAATCTAGTCTATTACAATTTTTCCTATCAATCTAATCGCGAAATTTCTCGCGATTTAAAACAAAACCAAAATAGAGAGGGGCCACGAGAATAAAAACATCCACGACAATTTTATATCCATCCATGAATATACATATTTATTTAATCACAATTTATTCAGGATAGAGCCTAAGAACTAGAACCTGCCTCTGATACCAATTGTAGGATTCAAGTATACAATAGACAATGCGAATTGCTACTTTTATTTGCCAAGAATCGTTCTTAGGATATTGAAAATAAATATAAATTAAATAAATCAGGCGAACCTAAGTATGCTCCTACAAAATTAATTGCAAAGGGATGGATCTACGGAATATCTTAACTCCAGCGACTGATCTACAGATTTAGATAAATGATGGAGACTTGTTCCAACAGATATGATCTTCTAATCTGTTCCCTTGCTCGATCCGGAAATCAGGAGAGGATACGCTACTGGATCTACAACCGCCTACTCTTTCTCAATCTCTCTAGGGTTTCTGATTTTGAAACTTCAATTATGTGGGAAAATGAGAGATTTATCTATTTATATAGATCTAGAGAATGGGCTATTAGGGTTTAATAAACCCTAATGGGCTCTGAGCAATGTTGGGCCAGACCAGAGATCAAATGCAAATAATAAAGTGGGCCTCCTATTAATTAATTCCATGTTCAACCGAGAACATAATTAATTAATAAACATTAATTCATGCCACCAAAGAATTAATGCTGACCTACCCCTTTATTACCACGTTATTAGGAACAGGTTGCATTGATTTGGTTAATCCCCATATTTAAGGTTTCAGACATTAATTAATTAATTCAGCGTATGACAATTAGCTGTAATTAAGTAATCTCTTATTATTCCTTAGTAGTACCACTCTTTATTGCTTATGCTTGAATCAATGATTCAGCCTGCAGAACTTAGCATAACGAACCTCGTGAGCTTCCCAGGGAATGTCACCATCCTAAAACGGATATGGTTATCTAAATCCAGCCTGAGGAAACCCCACACAGACTGCCATTACCCAAGATGCAGATATACGAGTACATGTAAAACTCTCCACCATAGCAAGTCAAAGTGACAGTCAACCCTTGTCTGCCCCTCAGCTTGCAATAGACTTTAGATCCGACCAAGTTACCGTGATCTTTACTCATTCATAGGTCAAGTAGAATGGTTCATCTCACTGTTGATCCTATCAATACATTGAGATGTACCGGTCACACAAAGCAATCAAGATAAACCACTTATGGACTTGTGTGCCGCAACCTAAACCGACAGCCAAACCAGAAATTGTCTCAGCTGTGATAACTTCTTATATCTTGCTAGGTCGAACAATCTATACGATCTTCTGTGATCTCTTACACACCGTATGATCTCCCCATCGACGAGATAACTGTATTTGTTTATTTGCATCGTATGATTGTTAATTCAGATAGGAGTTATTTAATGCAAGTCATTAATGATTACCAGTATATCAAACATAACGTTTCCCAATACACCAATCATAATGCTTTTATGTATACAATTCCAACACGGCCTGGCTACTGCGATTGCAACCCCCATCAAGAAACCACTCCCGGTAACCTGGGTCGAGCAACCGATCACCACCAATAAGGCAGAAGTTGCACCCATGGGTGCGGACTCCGGTCATCATGGATAACTCCCATAGTGGCATTCATTCTAAGCGCAACCAAGTCGGCCGATAGAAACGAATCCATATGATACGTGCGTAAAATGACCTATGTTTTGATGTGTGTACATGCTTGTTTGTGGCTATTTTACTCCCGTATCATATGTTTTTGTCGTATTTTGGTTGTGTTTTCGTGTTTTGTGTGTTTGATTTGTGTAGGATAGGTTTTGGGCATAAACGAGCAATTTTGGTGGAGTTTTAGAGGAAAATCGCACGTTTTTGGAGTTTGGAGAGCTCGACCGGCCGAGCAGGGTGTTCAGAGGGCTCGACCGGTCGAGCATGTGCAGGACCAGCCGAGCCAGGCCGACAGAGAACAGGCTCGGCCGAGCCATCATCGACCGGCCGAGCCTTGGCAGTTTTTCCTGTTTTGTTGCGGTTTCCAGCTTCGATCGGGCGAGCCATACTTCGACCGGGCGATCCGAGGCCCTGTTTGCTTGCCTATATAAGGGGAAAAGACAGTTATTTGAAGAACTTTTTGTCATTTTTCACATACGTTAGCTAGATTTTTCCCTAGATTCCATTTTTCCATTACAATTCATCATAATCCTAGAGCATCTAGGAGAGTAATTCATCTATACTTGGAGGAGATTGAATATTCAAGGTGGTGGATCAAGGCAACCAAATCCAATTTGGGGAAGATTCCTATTCCGACTTTTCAATTTGTAATGAAGTTCATTGAATTCAAACTTGTGTTTGTACAATTGAAAGGTATGAAGTTCTAATTCTACTTGGATGTTGATTTGGATGAGGATGCATGAGATTTAGGTTTGATTATTGCTTGTTTACCTTCCTCTTTGTGATTGAAGCATACTAGAGCTTGTTCTTATTCATCTAGATGTAGGTAATAGCCAATTTAGATGATAATTTGACACAAATATTGCAGCCAACACGCGGATAGGCGTGTCATGAATAGTATGACTACTTGTGTTCCTTGATCCAACCCCTGTGCGGAGATAGGGCATAGGGCGATGATTTACGTGCTATTAGGAGTGGTCTAGGGTCCGATAACGTGGCTGTTTGAGGACTTTAGTATCATCAACGGTTGGTTCACCGTGACTGGGGATTGACTAGTGTAGGGTAAGACTTCATCCAATTAGGAATTAAAACGTGTTTAAATCGATGATTTACCTAAGTTGATTGCATCCAAGTTCATCTCGACATCCTATCTTCTTAATTTGAACATTTGTTTGTTTTGGTTTACCAAATTGTGAAAGGAATTGATTGAGTGAATGTTGATTGATTGCTTGATTCATGATTGTAATATGATGTTAGCATAGGTTTACATTGCTTGTCTAGGTGATAAAATAACTACTCAACGATTGATTTTGCCTAGCTATAAGAACTTTGCCGTAGTATCCCGGTACTCTATCAGGCAAAGCGGAGAAGAACCTGGATTTGATATTTTATTCTTTGTGTAGTTGAGAGTTTAATTTGATTGAACTTTTAGCCGCATCACCATACAGCTCAAACGGCAAGCTGCCCGGTATATAATACTTAACAATGTACTGTACCGGAGATCCCTGGAAGGGCACCTTGATGGAGCCCAAGGTGCAGTTCGAGAGCAAGATCCAGCCTATATTCCTAGTGGATCTATGACGAGAGCTAGGGCCAAGAAGTTAAGAGATGGATTACAAGTGCATTAAGTTGATTTGGGCTTAGATATAATGTAATTTCGAATTTAACAGGTTTTATTTAGTTTTTAGAAGTTATTTTCAAGATATACATGTTGTATATCTTGAAAGATTTGATATATCTTTTTAGATTTGATTTCCTAGATAGATTAGGAGTAGAGATTTTGTTTTTACACCTTATACATAGGGCTGCTTATTTTCGAATTTAGACTCAGTTATCAGTTTAATAATATTTGTGAGTTTATTTCTCCAATTCTGAAAGCTCAAGAATTTCTGTGGATTACCTTGAAATTTGAATTGACTTATCAACCGGACTTACACATCCGATTGTGGTGTCTTCTACCATTCTGCATTCGTTAGTGCTTCAGCTTCTTGGGGCGTATATGAGATTCGTCTGGAATACGTCATTTGAAGGGTTGAATAAGGGTTGCTGGACTACCATCCGTTTGTTGTTTCCGTTTCCATTCCGTTCGAGTCAATTACGTGTCGTGTTAACTCTTGTTCCTGGGCTGCGATCTAAACTTTCACGGCGAAGATCGTATCATTTTGGTACCCAGATCCAGGTTGTGTCTTTCTTTTCTTATCATTTTGGTATCAAGAACCAGAGGTCGTGTCTCTCTTTTCTTATCCTTCTAGTTTAATTTCGTGTCTTATTGTGTCGTATCTAAAAAAAAAATTGTTTCCTATCGTGTCCTCCTTGCATATTGATTCATATTTCGTGTCATACGTCTGCTTGTCCAATTTCCTTAGTTCGTTCGTAGTGTCAAAAAAAAAATTATTGGTATTGTTATTTTGATCTAGGTTATACGAGTTGGGATTGTGTTTGGGGACGAGGGTATCTTGAAAGATATTGTTACATTCATACCAAAAATTTTCGAAATTTGAAATTTTTTGGGCCGAAAATTGGTTAATTTTAGTTGTGTCTGTTAGGTTCATTGAGTCATTCCGAGTCTTTGCATCCAATTTCTGTATATCCTTTTTCGTAATTCCAGTTTTCTTAGTTTTGAATTTTTTTTCATACCTTTGGTAATTTGAGGTTCTTGAGTCTTTCAGAAGGAGAATTGAGTGGTAAAAGGCAAGAGTGAGTGATACACGAGCGTGAGTGATTTCTCATAACTGAGTGATACACGAGTGCATGTGAGGTGGTGAGGTCCTTTATCGTTCTTTTTATCTAACCTTTCTTGCAGGGATGTCAAAATCTGATCAAAATGAGACATCTGGTGGTGATAAGGGAGACAATAACCTTCGAGGACAAGTTAAATACATGATGGAGGCGCTACGATCTGAATTAAATAAGGCTCTGGAGATTGGATTTATGGACTTATGTGAAAGGATCGATGAGCGCATGAATAAAATAAAGCAATCACGTACATCTGTGGATAATTCTGGTAATGGTGGACGAGGTCGATGTGGAGGAAAAGGCTCACATCAGAGACGAAATCCTAGTTATGAGGAGGACATTGATGATGATGAATGTGATAATAATTTGGCGACGATCAAGATGAATATTCCTTCCTTTCAGGGCAGGAATGATCCCGAGGCGTATCTGGAATGGGAAAGAAAAGTGGAGATGGTGTTTGAATGCCATAACTATTCTGAGCTGAAGAAGGTGAAGTTGGCGGCAATTGAGTTCTCTGATTATGCTCTCATTGTTGGGATTATATACTGAAAGCATATATGATTAAGTGTTTTGTACACTGGTCTTCTTGTATGTTGCCGCAACAATGCTCGCTGTCTGATGGAATAAACATACAACGAACTATAATATCCTATTGTCTCGCCTATAGGGATGATCATATGGTGTGTAGTAGATCACAGAGGATCATATGAATCGTTTAACCTAGCGAGATATAAACAGTATCACAGCTGAGACGGTCCCTGGATAGGCTGTCGGTGTAAGCTGCGGCACATCGGTTCATAAGTGGGCTTATCCTAGCTACTTGATGTGTCGGTACATTGTTATGTATTGATGGGATCAACAGTGGGATGTGCCATTCATATTGACATACGAATGAGCCAGATCCCTAACATACTTCCTATGATCTT
>JAPKLW010001314.1:207405-221011 GCA_026898455.1 Plectranthus barbatus
TAATTGAGAGAGAGAGGGCGACGGCTGATCTGTGGGAGAAACTGATCGTTTTCTCCAGATCTCAGATCCAACTTGGTGGATAATCCTCACCAGATTTCCAAGGAGCAAGGGAACAGATCAGAAGATCAGATCTGTAGGAACAACTCCATCGCCGGTGTCCAGATCTAGATCCTAGATCTAGATCTATTTCATCGTTGTTATTCTCCGATCTGTCCTGTAGATCAAACGGTGAAATCAGGTATTCTCTAGATCCATCCTATGCAATTAATTTTGTAGGAGCATGCATAGGATTCGCATGATTTATTTAATCAAAATTTATTCCTGGTACCCTAAGAATGATCCTTGGCAAGAAATTCATAATGGCAACTCGTGTTGTCCATCGTAGACTCAAACCCTACACTCATTTGCTGGGATCAATTGGTGAAGAATCTGTGGCGCGATGACGAGCGACCTGTGGAGACATGGGAGGAAATGAAATCACTTATGAGGAAGCGCTTTGTGCCAAGTCATTTTTACAGAGAGCTATATAATAAGCTGCAGATTCTGAGGCAAGGTAGTCGGAGCGTCGATGACGACTACAAGGAGATGGAGATTGCCATGATTCGTGCCAATGTGGAAGAAGATAGGGAGGCAACCATGTCAAGGTTTTTATCTGGGCTGAATTGGGAGATCCGAAATGTTGTAGAATTGCAGCACTACGTTCAGTTGGAAGACATGGTGCACATGGCAATTAAAATAGAGAGTCAGCTCAAGAGGAGGGGCAGTAGTAGTAACACGATGCAGAATCCAACAGGCTGGAGGGAATACAAGACTGGTAGTGGTTCCACATCAAAACAAGTTCCATGGAAGAAGGAGCAGCCTCGAGTTGACAAAAAACCTTTTGTCGCGCCCAGACTAGATTCCAAGGTTCAAGGTAAACCTATTACTTCTGATAGTCGGAATCGTGATCGTAAGTGCTATAAATGTCAGGGGTATGGACACATTGCTAGTGAGTGTCCGAATAGAAGGGTCATGATGATCCGAGATGATCGGGAAGTGGTGACAGATGACGAGGCTGAGAGTGTCGATCTGGATATGCCCGCATTAGAGGATCATGATGATAATCAGGATGAAGTTGAGATAGAAGCGCCTGCAGCGCTTAATTTTGTTATGAGGCGTGCCTTGAATGTTCAGACTGCGGTGGATGATGTGGAGCAGCGAGAAAATATTTTCCACACTAGATGTCATATTAAGGACAAGGTGTGCAGTATGATCATAGATGGTGGGAGTTTCATCAATGTTGCTAGTCAGTCCAGTGTGAGGAAGTTGGGACTACCAATGGTCAAACACCCAAAGCAATATAAGTTGCAGTGGCTGAATGAGACTGGAGTCATCAAGGTGGTGAAGCAAGTGAAAGTGCCATTTTGCATTGGGAAGTATGAGGATGAAGTCTTATGTGATGTAGTTCCTATGCATGCGAGCCATATCTTGTTGGGGCGGCCATGGCAGTTTGATAGGCAAGTGAAGCATGATGGCTTCATGAACAAGTATTCCTTCGAATACAATCAGAAAAAAATTTCACTTGTTCCTCTTACTCCTAAACAAGTTTATAAGGATCAAGTGTTGCTGCAGAAGGAGTTTGAGTTGGAGAATAAGGAGAGAGGTGTTGTGGTTCAAGATGGGGATAATAAAGAGAAAGGGGTGGTACACCAATCCTTTCTAGCTAAGGCTAGTGATATATAATGGGCGGTGCATGCTGAGAAGTTGATGGTGGTGTTGATCTATAAGGAGAACTAGGTTTTATCTAACACTCTAAATTCTCTACCCCCTTCTGTTTACTCTCTTTTGCAGGACTTTGATGATGTATTTCCCGATGAGACACCAGCTGGATTGCCATCGATCCGAGGGATTGAACATCCGATTGATTTCATGCCCGGCAACACGCTGCCAAATAGGCCAGCCTTCCGAACCAATCCGGAGGAGACAAAGGAGTTGGAGAGGCAGATCGGCGAGTTGCTAGCAAAAGGGCATGTGAGAGAAAGTTTGAGTCCTTGTGCAGTTCCTGTTCTACTAGTACCAAAGAAGGACTCAACCATGAAGATGTGTTGCGATTGCCGAGCCATAAATAACATTACGGTAAAGTATCGACATCCTATTCCCCCGTTTAGATGATATGCTAGATGAATTGTATGGCTCTTGTGTGTTTTCAAAAATTGATTTGAGGAGTGGGTATCATCAGATTAGGATTAAAGAGGGGGATGAGTGGAAAACTGCATTTAAGACAAAACTTGGTTTGTATGAGTGGTTAGTTATGCCTTTTGAATTGACTAATGCTCCTAGCACATTCATGCGCCTTATGAACCATGTTTTACGTGCTTTTATAGGCAGATTCGTAGTTGTCTACTTTGATGATATCTTAATCTATAGCAAGAGTCATGATGAGCATGTGGAGCATTTGAGATTTGTTTAGGATAAACTACGTAGAGAGAAGTTGTATGCTAACGTAAAGAAGTGCATCTTCTGCACGGACAAGCTTGTGTTTCTTGGTTTTGTTGTGAGTGCAAATGGTGTACAGGTTGATGAGGAGAAGATTAGAGCTATACAAGATTGGCCACGTCCTAAGAGCATTGGAGATGTTCGGAGTTTTCATGGCCTGACAAGTTTCTATAGGCGGTTCGTGCCACACTTTAGCAGCATCGCAGCCCCACTAACTGCGATAATAAAAAAGAATGTGGAGTTTAAATGGGAAGACGAGCAAGAGAAAGCATTCGAGTTGCTGAAATATAAATTGACACATGCCCCGGTACTATCTCTCCCTAACTTTTCTAAAACTTTTGAGATTGAATGTGATGCTTCAGGAGTTGGTATTGGTGCAGTGTTGATACAGGAGAGGAGGCCCATAGCGTACTTTAGTGAGAAGCTGAATGGAGCAACTTTGAGCTATCCTACGTACGACAAGGAGTTGTATGCATTGGTGAGGGCCTTAAAAACGTGGCAGCATTATCTGTGGGCTAAGGAATTCATAATTCACACCGATAACGAGTCTTTGAAGCATCTTAAGAATCAACACAAGTTGAATAAGAGGCATGCATGTTGGATGGAGTTTATTGAGACGTTTCCATATGTCATCAAGTATAAACAAGGTAAAGAAAATGTGATGGCTGATTCATTGTCAAGGAGGTATGCCTTGATCTCTACTTTAGATGCTAAGTTACTTGGTTTTGAGTGCGTTAAAAGCTTGTATGTGTCTGATCTTGATTTTGGTAATATATATGTTACATGTGAGACTTTTGCTCATGGGGAATATTTTAGGCATGATGACTTTTTGTTTAGAAAAAATAAGTTGTGTATTCCTAGATGTTCTTTACGTGAGTTATTGCTGTTGGAATCTCATGGGGGAGGTTTAATGGGACATTTTAGTATTGCTAAGACTTTAGCTATTTTGCATGATCATTTCTTTTGGCCACACATGAAACGTGATATTGAGAGAATTTGTGGAAGGTGTATTACTTGCAAGCAAGCTAAGTCTAGATCCAATTCTCATGGTTTGTACACTCCATTGCCCATTCCTGTTACTCCTTGGACTGATATTTCTATAGATTTTGTGTTGGGATTGCCACGAACTAGGCGTGGGAGTGATTCTATCTTTGTGGTGGTTGATAGGTTTTCTAAAAATGGCACATTTTATTCCATATCATAAGTCTGATGATGCATCTCATATTGCTGATTTGTTCTTTAGAGAGATTGTGAGATTGCATGGTATTCCTAGGACCATTGTTTCTAATAGGGATGCTAAGTTCTTGAGCTATTTTTGGAAGACCTTGTGGTGTAAGTTAGGTACTAAACTCTTGTTTTCTACTACTTGTCATCCCCAAACTGATGGTCAAACTGAAGTTGTTAATAGAACTTTATCTACTTTATTGTGAGCTGTGATTAAGAAGAATATTAAGTCAATGTATGAATGTTTACCACATGTTGAGTTTGCTTATAATCGTGCTGTTCATTCTGCTACTCAATTTTCACCTTTTGAGATTGTGTATGGTTTTAATCCTTTGACTCCATTAGATTTATCTCCCTTACATGTCCAAGAGTATACTAACCTTGATGGCCAGAAAAAGGCTGATTTTGTGAAGCATATTCATGAGAAAGCAAGACTTAACATAGAGCGTCGCACGGAGCAGTATGCAAAACAAGCAAATAAAGGACGCAAGAAGGTGGTGTTTGAGCCTGGAGATTGGGTGTGGTTGCATATGCGAAAGGAGAGATTTCCATTGCAACGCCGATCAAAATTGTTACCTCGAGGGGATGGTCCATTTCAAGTTTTAGAGAGAGTGAATGATAATGCCTATAAATTGGACTTACCAGGTGAGTATAATGTGAGTGCTACATTTAATGTTTCTGATTTAAGTCCTTTTGATGTAGGAGACAGCTTGGATTTGAGGACAAATCCTTTTCAAGAGGAGGGGAATGATGGAGCCCAAGGTGCAGTTCGAGAGCAAGATCCAGCCTATATTCCTAGTGGACCTATGATGAGAACTAGGGCCAAGAAGTTAAGAGATGGATTACAAGTGCTGATGAAAGAGATTTGGGCTCAAGAAGTATTCAAGAAGCCCATCGGAGTTGAAAATAAAATTGGGCCAAGATGGATTAATTTAATTATGACATCTGGGCTTAATTAAGTTGATTTGGGCTTAGATATAATGTAATTTCGAATTTAATAGATTTTATTTAGTTTTTAGATTTTATTTTCAAGATATACATGTTGTATATCTTGAAAGATTTGATATATCCTTTTAGATTTGATTTCCTAGATAGATTAGGAGTAGAGATTTCATTTTTACACCCTATATATAGGGCTGCTTATTTTCGAATTTAGACTTAGTTTTCAGTTTAATAATATTTGTAAGTTTATTTCTCCAATTCTGAAAGCTCAAGAATTTCTGTGGATTACCTTGAAATTTGAATTGACTTATCAATCGGACTTACACATCCGATTGTGGTGTCTTCTACCGTTCTGCATTCGTTAGTTCTTCAGCTTCTTGGGGCGTATATGAGATTCGTCTGGAATACGTCATTTGAAGGGTTGAATAAGGGTTGCTGGACTACCATCCGTTCGTTGTTTCCGTTTCCATTCCGTTCGAGTCAATTACGTGTCGTGTTAACTCTTGTTCCTGGGCTGCGATCTAAACTTTCATGGCGAAGATCGTATCATTTTGGTACCCAGATCCAGGTTGTGTCTTTCTTTTCTTATCATTTTGGTATCAAGAACCAGAGGTCGTGTCTCTCTTTTCTTATCCTTCTAGTTTAATTTTGTGTTAAGGTGTATTGACGAGCCTGAAGTGACACAAATGCTACACGAAATACACGAGGGTGACTATGGCAACCACTCTTGAATCCGATCCCTGGCGCACAAAATAATATCAGCCGGATTTTACTGGCCCACCCTGCGTTACGATGCCAGGGAATTTGCCAAGAAATGTGATTGATGTTAGAGGTTTGAGGCCACCTCCCATATAAGCCCCGAACCCTTGCATGCAACCATCACCCCGTGGCCCTTCATGTCTTGGGGGATGGATATTGTGGGCAAGTTACCCAAAGGGTCGGCCAAGAAAGAATACTCCTCATAGCCACCGACTATTTCATCAAATGGCTAGAAGCTGAGGCATTGAGAAACACATGAGAAGTAGAGTTCAGAAAGTTCCTATGGTCGCTTATCTTGTGTCGGTTTAGGGTCCCAAGAGAGATACAAATGGATAACGGGGCACAATTCACGAGTTGCAAAGTCAAAGCCTTCTACGATAAGTTCAGAATTAAGCTTGTATTCTCCACACCAAGATACCCCGAAGCCAACAAGCTGGCCGAATCAACGAACAAAATGCTCATCAACACCATGAAGAAGAAACTGGAAGACCACAAATCTCGGTGGGTGGAAGAACTACCTGGGGTCCTATGGTCCTACTGGACGACCCCACGGACAGCGATCGGGGCTACACCATTCTCCCTGGCCTACGGGGAACAAGCCGTGATACATGTGGAAACACAAGTACGAAGCCCGCGGGTAAAATTCTGCCAACTTGAAAGCAACAGCCGCGATCTCATGATAGGTCGTGAACTAATTGACGAAGTAAAGAACGAAGCCTACGCTCGAATGGCACAAAGACGACAACAAGTGGAGAAATTCTTCAACAAAAGATTGAGACTGCGGATCTTCTAAGAAGGCGATCTGGTGCTAATGAATGTATTCCAAAATACCAAGGAAGACAAAGCACGAAAGCTCTCCCCCCAATAGGAAGGACCGTTCGCGGTAGTTGGGATCTCTGGAAGAGGGGCTTATAGCCTTGCTGACCTTGATAGGAGGCCCATATGTAATAGTTGGAATATCAAACACTTAAAATGATACTAATAATGAAATCGTTCTAGGGTCCCGTACGAGGGATCCAACAGATACACCTCTCTCCCTCACTTCGTTCTTTTTTACTTACGCACTTCTTTATCACCTGCTATTTTACATTCGATACAAAATACTAACTTGAGCGTTAGAGGGGCGATGCCGCGTGCATCGCCCACACTCGCGACTCTCCCTTGTTTTGTTCCTAATAACTCACGGTAAAGAAAAATAAAAAGATAACAAAGTCGAGATGCAACAATACATGCACAAAAGGAAGCCAACATATACATATAAAAAAGACCACCCTCAAAGCGCCCGAGGGGAAATGGTGGCCATGATTCAGGTAAAACAAACTATTTGAACAAAAGAACCAGACAAAATAAAAAGCACGAAGTTTGGAAATCTTAAAACGGTTCAGCAGAAATTAAAGTTTTTGTAAGCAGGATCAAGTTTTTTGGAGGCAGGGTCAAGTGGCGGTGGACTAGGAGTGCTCGGCGGTGTCGAGCTGCTGGCCGGACTGGTCCCCACCTGGCGGGTTATCAACATTGTGAGCTTGATGGGGAATCTCTTCGGTGGAGGCTGGCTTATGACCCTCTTAGTCTTCCTTCTCCAACTCAGGGGATGGCTCCTTGTGCTTAGCCCCTCCTCCGGCTCGTCCAGGAAGCCCAGGTTCAAGTCAGAAAACTTAAGAGAAATACGATAGTGGACCTCACCCATTGCCTGTCCTACCATCATCTTTGGAAGAACCCAGAGTTACTAAAGCAGGAAGGAAGGGAAAAAATAGTCAACACGTCCTTACCTCATAGGTATTGCTAAAATGCTCGGACATGACAATGGTAGAGTAGTCCAGGCCCTCTCCTTGCTTCAGCTTAGAGATCTCCTCATCCTGATCACCCAGATCCTCTCTGAAATTGATGTCCTAGGCTTGGAGCTCCTCTCGCAACAATCCCAACTGAGCCATCAGTGTGCATATTTCTCCTCGGAGAGAGTCGACTTCCGCCGCAGCACAGGCAAACTCCTTCTTCACTTCGGCCGACCTATTCTTCACCTTCTCCAGCTCCAACTGGCATTGTCACAGTTCCTCCTAGGAATTACCCAGCTCCCCTTCCAGCTCTTGCACCCTCTCCACCAGCTCGAGGACCCTAGGACCTTCAAATCTACCTTTCGTAAGCTCCTTCACCTGGTCCTCCACGTGATTGGCCACCAGATATGTGTGTAATTTGTGCTATTTTGTAGTGTTTAATTGCATGATTGGATGTGAATAAGGTGCACAAATCACACACATATCTCTTCTTTTGGTTGATTTTACCTTCACTTGGTGTTTGAGAGGTGTTTGAGTGTGCAAGGCATGAAACGAGCAAGAAATTCGAGTTTTCTAGCGAAAGTTGGTCAAGAACAAGAACCATCCCAAGTGGGACAGAATCATCCCATTCGGGACCACTATCCCGTGCGGGACACATTCATTTCGTTCAGGACCGCAGCTCGGGAGGCAAAGTCCCATTCGAAACTCAAAAAATTAGCGATAATGTTGTGGCACAGAGATGTCCCGAGCGGGACCATTTTGTCCCATTCAGGACAAGTCATCCCACTCGGGACAGGCCTAAATCTGTGAGTTCCGAAAGAATACCATCCCACTTGGGATGAAACCATTCCACTCAGGACCGAAACGGGAATTTCAGCTATAAAAGCAAGGGAAATCACAATTGAAAGGGGGACTTGATATAACCTAAGGGGTTGAAAGAGGCACGAACAAAAGCTAAGAAAAACATCTTCAAGGGTGGAAATCAAAGATCGGGGATAGGAATTGCTACAGAATTGAAGATCCATCATCTAATTCCTAAAATTTCTTGTCCTTTGTTCTTTCTATGTTCAACTTGAAGATAATTATGTTTACTGTAATTCATGAGTAGCTAATTTCATTGTTGAGGTTTAGGATGTGATTGGGAAGATTGATTTGATATTGTTTGGATTTGGTGTTTAGAATTTCCAAGGACTTGATTATTGTTGATGATTCCAAATTGTGTTTCATATATGCTTGATCATCATGTATAGATAATATGCCTCAATTGACTAGCTTGATTGGTTGGTAAAATTGTAGGAGACAACAACAATAATTGGGTATCCTTTCATTTAGAGGATCGGTGATTAGATATCTAAATCTAGAATTCTTGAGCTTTTGGGAGTTAATTGGAATCAATAAACCTAGATCTAGATTGAGATGAAGATTGATCAACTATTATTGCACCGGTATTATGGGTAATAATTATATAGGAGAATTTATCCAAATTGATAAATGTAAATTGGTTGTTATGACAAATCCAAACATATTCCCAATCTTCACAATTCATCCTAAGTACCACAACTTTTCTCTCTTTGGTTATCTTTCATAAGGTGTTTGGAGTTTAATTTAGCTATTTGTATTAAGTTTTAAGATTTTAGTATTTCATAAATGAAAATCTCAAACTTATTGATCACATCTAGATAATAAATCTTTAAAATCAATCTCTTTTATTCATTGCAATAGGCGAGTTGAGTCTCTGTGTTCGATAATTTTACTTGATAAAAAATACTGCATCAAGTTTTGGAGCTGTTATCGGGGACTCAAAGTGTAGGTTGTTGTTTGATATTAGGGGATTTAAAGCTTGGTAGTCTGGATTTAGAGTATTGTTTACTTAATTTCAACTTTTACTTGTGCAGGTTGTGTATGATTACTCGATCTAAAGCAAGAGAAGATTAGAACTAGAAAGACAGGAAACAGAGAATGAAAATATAGCAGGAGAAGAACAAATGAATGATAAGCAGTTGATAGAGAATTTGCATAGACAGTTGGAAGAAGTTAGAACTCAAGTCAATAATACAAGGGAATGTAATCTGAGGGAAGAAAGGAGGAATCCTCTTCAAAATTTGTTCCGACCGCAAAGGAGAGAACCCAATGCTGGATTCAACGTTCATACCGATGCTACTCATTTTGAGATCAAACCCCAGCTTGCTCAAATGGTACAAAAGAACCATTTTGAAGGCAAGCCTGGTGAAGATCCTAATTCACACGTTATACAATTTTTGGAGGTAGCGGATATGATCAAAATCAACCAAGTCCCTCAAGACCAAATAAGGATGTATTTGTTCACATTTTCCTTGAAGGATGAGGCTAAGGCTTGGCTGGTGGGTCTGAACAAAACTGAAATTCGATTTGGAGAAATTTTTGTTGAAGTATTTTCCACCAGGACTGGCACTAAAGAGGAAAATAGAAATTCAGTCATTCAGCAAGCAGTATGATGATCCACTATACGAGGCATGGGATAGATTCTGAGAGTTGCTGAGGAGATGTCCGAAACATGGGATGTCTAATGCTCAGATTATCTGCCAATTTTATGCCGGGGTAGATAAAGATACTCAATTGCGGCTAGATAATATTGGTGGAGGATATTTTCTTGATATGGATTAAGAAGAGGCCATGAGGGCCATTGAAAATTTGGCAGAAAACAGTTACAAATTGCCAAGGAAAGGAGAGATTACAGGGTTGTGAAGAGTGTTGCTGCGACAAAGGACCAGGATGAAATGAAGGAGAATATGGCTTCGAAGGAAACAAAAATGGATTTACTTCTTTTGGATAGAACTCAACAGCAACAACAACAAATGGGGAGTTCATCCAGGGGAGGAAACTCATCTTCTAATCAAAGCTGCGAAATGGGGCAGATGGAGGCTCAACTTGTTGATGATGTCCATTTCGTTGGCAGAGGTGGCTTTGGGAACTACCGAAGGCCTTATTATTCGTATGATAATCCACCTTATTATCCTAACAACCAATACTATCGAAATTCGTCCTATGGGAATCCAAACAATGCTTTGAATCCACCTCTTGGATTTGAGCAGAGAGGAGAGGGATCAAATCAGATGAGTGGAAATTATAATTCGAGGAAGCAATTTGCGCAATAGGAGAGAAGAGCACAAAACTCGAAAGATGAAGAGTTAGAGAACAAATTTGATAAATACGACAGTATGCTGATGGAGATGCAAAATCATATCTCTACTATAGTGAAGCATTTGAGTGGGAATCATCAACAGAGATAGTTTCGCAGTGATACTGAAGTCAATCCGAAGAAGAATTGCAGTGTTATAACCACGAGAAGTGGTAAATCTTTTGAGGAACCACGAGACCCCATGTTGGGTAAGGAGAAGAAGAGTCTCAAGTACAAGGTTGCAGAAGAGGAGGAGATTGAAGTGGAACAGACTCCCCAGCTAGTCAAAACACAAAAGGGGAGCACATCCGAGGAAATTTCCAAAGGGAGCAATCTACCCTTTCCTCAGAGATTTGCAAGGAATAGGTTGAGCAAGAAGTTTGCAAGGTTTCTGGATCATCTGAGCAAGGTGCACATCAATTTTCCGATGTTGGAGGTATTACAGGAAATTCCAGGGTACACCAAATTTTTGGAGGAAATGGTGAAACAGAAAAGGAAATTTGGGGAGTTCGAGACCGTGAATTTATTTGAAGAGTGTAGTGCGGTGATCCAACAGAAAATGCCTTTCAAGAAAAAAGATCTCAGGAGCTTCACAATTTCATGTGTCATTGGTGGACTGGAATTTGGCCATGCACTATGTGATTCGGGTGCGAGCATCAATTTGATGCCGCTTTCTATTTTCAAGAGATTACAAATTGGGGAGATCAAACCAACAACCATCACTCTCCAAATGGCGGATCGCTACGTCTCATACCTAAAAGGTATTGTGGAGGATGTGTTGGTGAAAGTTAATGACTTTATCTTCCCTGCAGATTTCGTTGTCCTTGATATGGAAGATGACAAGAATGTGCCGTTGATACTGGGGAGACATTCTTGGCCACTGGAGGAGCATTGATTGATGTGAGGAAGGGAGAACTGACTCTCCGTTTCAATGATAAAAAATCTTATTTTCCATTTCTGATGCAATGAAGAAGCATGAAGGAAGGTATGAAGAGTGCAATAACATCGAGGTAATATCTACTCCTTTGTTATTTGGTGATGTGAATAGAGATGCATTAGAAGAAGTTATTCATGATTCTTTAAACACTTATACTGGTTTTGATGAGCTTTATGAGGTTTGTGATGAGTTCTTTGAAATGGTGAATGCTTTGGATAATTAATCGGAGGTCAACCCAAGCAGGATGTTAAGTTTTTGGAGTTGAGGATGAAGGAGGAGGAAAAGGAAGCAAAATTGAAGAGGGAAAAGAACAGGAATGAGGCTCCAGTGGTGGAGTTAAAGAAATTGCCAGACACCCTCCGATATTTTTTCCTTGGGGATAATGACACCTATCCAGTCATTGTTGCTTTGACGTTGTCTGCGGTCGAGATTGAAAAGCTCTCAAGGGTCCTGAGAATGCACCGATCGGCTATAGTTTAGCAGGTTACTGACATAAAGGGGATTATTCCATCAATAGTCATGCATAAGATCATCCTTGAGGAAGGGAGCAAACCGAAGAGACAACCACAAAGGAGACTAAATCCGAAGATGCAAGAAGTGGTGAAAAAGGAAATTTTGAAGCTGCTGGATAACAACGTTATCAACGTCCCTAGTGATAGTGAGTGGGTCAGTCCGACTCACATGGTTCCAAAGAAAGGGGGGTTCGAGAAGGTTATCAAGCCAAATGGTGAAGAAGAGATTGAGAGACAGACTACTTGATGGCGTTTTGGCATCGATTACAGGGCTTTAAATAATGCAACTCTTCAAGATCATTTTCCTTTACCCTTTATTGACCAAATGCTTGATCGTCTTGCAGGTAAATCTCATTATTGTTTCTTGGGACATGCTAGGTTTTACAGGAGATTCATTCAGGATTTTTCCTGGATAACTAAACCTTTGTGTAAGTTTCTAGAGAAGGATGTCCCTTTTGACTTTAGTGACAATTGTGTGAAAGCTCTCGAGACTTTGAAGACAGCTTTAGTGACACCCCCAATGTTAGTGACTCCAGATTGTTATCAGGATTTTGTGTTGATGTGTGATGCTAGTGATGCTACTTTGGGGGTGGCTTTTGGAAAGATTAGAGATAAGATCTTTAGAGTTATTGTTTATGCTAGCAAAATGTTGAATCCTGCTCAACTAAATTACACTATTACTGAAAAAGAATTACTGGCTGCCGTTTTTGCCTATGATAAGTTTCGTGCTTATTTGGTAGGAGCAAAGTCTGTGATTTACACTGATCATTCGGCCATTAAGTATTTGTTTGCTAAAACTGATTTAAGACATAGATTGATTAGATGGGTTTTGAATTTGCAAGAATTTGACATGGAATTCGAGATAGAAAAAGTTGTGAGAATGTGATAGCAGACATCTATCTAGATTAGAGAATCTAGTTGATGGGGATGATCAGGGTGAGTTAATTCGAGAGGATATTCCTGATGAGAACATTCTGAGTGTGGAAGTTGCTAGTATGCCTTGGTATGCAGATTGTTTGCAATTATTTTGTTGCAGGTGTATTGCCTCCGGATATGGAGCCTAATCAGCGGAAGAAATTCCATAAAGAGGCCAGGTTCTACTACTGGGAGGAACCATATCTGTTTCGTAGGTGTGCTGATGGTATTATTCGCAGGTGTGTTCATCAAAGTGAATGGAGAAAGATTATAGAAGATTGTCATCTGTCGGTAAGTGGGGGCCATTTTGGTGCAAACTGAACCGCATTGAACGTATTTGCTTGTGGTTTTTATTGACCTTCTGTGTTTAATGATTGTGTTGCTATGGCGAAGGCATGTGATAGATGCCAAAGAATGGGGAATATAACCTGAAGGGATGAGATGCCTCAAAAGATCTTCATTGAAGTTGACATATTCGATGTTTGGGGCATTGACTTTATAGGTCCATTTCCACCATCTTTTGGTTATAAGTTCATTCTTTTGGCTGGACTATGTGTCTCAATGGGTCGAGGACATAACAACTGCTACTAATGATTCTCAAGTGGTGTTGAAGTTTTTGCAGGCTTTAGTATCCTGATTTGGCATTCCCAGTGCTTTGGTGAGCGATGGAGGAAGCCACTTTTGTAATAAGCTCATGGATAAGCTCTTGGGAAGGTATGGAGTGCGACAAAGAGTTACAACAGTCTATCACCCACAAGCCAATGGACAAGCAGAATTGGCTAACTGGGAGATCAAGCAGGTGTTGGAAAAGACGGTGTTGACTCAAAAAGATCGGACCAAGCGACTTGATGAGGCATTGTGGGCCTCTCTGTAGGAATTGAGTCTACAATAGGCGACATGAATCGCCATTTATTAA
>JAPKLW010001315.1:4822-23264 GCA_026898455.1 Plectranthus barbatus
ATGTTGTCAAATCTATGGACGAGATTTATTCTCATTTCTCATGATAAGGGCTATTCTCACCAGACCAGCCCCCTATATATATATATATATATATATATATATATATCTTGAGATAAATGACGTGGAGGAGAGAAAGGAGAGAGGTAGATAGCAATTTTGCTACTCCCTCAGTCCGCTCGAATAGTCCCGGTTAGACCAGGCACAATAACAAAGGAATGTGAGTATTGACTGAGTTGAGTGAAATTAATATTTAGTGTTGGGTGTGAAAAAAATTGTCATTTTTAGAAATGAGACTAATGAAGTAGGACAAACAAAAATAGAAAGTGGGACAGAGGGAGTATTTCTTTTTTGAAGTTGAGGTATAAAGTTTAAAAGTGAGGGTGCATTCTTTAGTGTTGATTGACCAGCCTATTGAATTTTGTGTCAATCTTATCGGGTTGAGATTAATCGTCCAGATTCAAGCTGAATTCTTTTGATTAACAAATGTTAAAAGATATAGATAAAGATCTCACATATCTTGATGAAGATTGCACGCAAAATAAATTAGTATCTTTTAGTTCCTATATTTATGCTTTCCATGTATTCTATATAAACCCTATTTTGTACGTCAATTAATTCAATGGAAAAATTATTTTCACATTCACATGATATCAACCTAATTTTCCTGAAATCCTAATTTTTTGTTAGAGCTTAACGTCCCTTTCTCCTCACCTCTCATGGCTGACCGGGCGTTCCCTTTCTTCCCCTCTCCACCATGATTCACATGGTTAATATCAAGCTCACCTCCATGTGAATGTGAAAAAAAAATAAATTTCTCATTAAATTAATTGAAGTACAAAATAGGGTTTTATATAGAATACATGGAAAGCATAAAAATAGGAAATAAAAGATACTAATCTATTTTACAATCTTCATCAACATATGTGAGATCTTTATCTATATCTTTACAGCCCCGCAAGCGAAGTGTCGAATTTATCAAGACGCGAAGCTTGGAGCAAAAGAGCTGAAACGCAGACCGGGGCAAGCTCTTGGCGAAGATATCCCTTCTAAAGATTACATTTTCGACTCTGGGCACCATAGTCGATAGCCTTTTAATCCAGAGGTGATCCGCATAAACAAAGCTTGAATTGCTCTCGGATCCAACTTTGACTCCTTTACATGGTAATATGTAGTGGAGCCAAACACATGTAATGAGTCATAATCTGTAGCAGGCTTCCCATACCACACCTCCAAAGGTGTTTTTCCATTTAAAGCAGTTGATGGCAAACGATTGATGAGATAGCTTGTGTATGTTACAGCCTCAGCCCAAAACTATCTGCCCAACCCAGCATTAGACAACATACATCGAACTCTATCGAGCATAGTTAGATTCATCCTTTCTGCCACCCCATTTTGCTACGATGGATTCCTGACAATGAAGTGCCTTACAAATCCTTCATCCTGACAGATCTTCATAAAAGGATCACTTTTGTACTCTCTACCATTATCTGTTCGGAGCCGCTTGATCTTTCTGCCTGTTTGAGTTTCCATCACTTTCTTCCAACCGAGGAAAACTCCCAACACTTCATCCTTTGTCTTCATCGTATACACCCATACTCTTTGTGAGAAGTCATCTACAAAAGTCACATAGTAGTGTTTCCCTCCTAAAGAACTCATCTTTGAGGGACCCCAAACATGAGAGTGAACATAATCCAAACTACCATTTGCATTATGAATTGATGTTCCAAACTTCACTCTTGTCTGCTTCCCCTTCACACAAAATTCACAAAAATCCAACTTGCAGGTCTGAAGTCCCTTCAATAATCCTTGCTTAACAAGCAGACTTAAGGATTTTTCACCAGCATGACCCAATTAACCGCATATGTCATACCTTCGTTGCTTCTAATACTTGATCATCGGTGGAGGCCACTGCAGCTACACCCACTACAGTCTTGACAGAGTAGTAGAGGTTGTTATTTTTCCGAAAACCCTTCATCACCATGCATACGCCGAATATGACTTTCATCACACCATTTTTGATTCTTATTTCAAACCCTTTTTATTCTAAGGTTCCAGCAAAAATATGATTCTTCATCAGATCTAGCACGTACCGAACACTTGTTAAAGGTATGATTAATCCATCCTCATTTTTAAGACGGATCGAGCCAATCCCAAATGTGCTGAGTGAAGTATCATTTGCTGTGTAAACAACTCCTCATTTTAAATCCTCAAGATTGCAAAACCAATCACGATGAGGACACATGTGATAGCAACAGGCCGAATTCAACATCCATATTTCAGGAGCGTCAGACAATGATGTAGCTAGTGAGAGGTCTGAATTATCGTCATCGCACTTAGCTATATTTGATTCTGCTACAACCTTTCCTTTGTCAGACTTGTTTCTTAATTTGGAACAATGTTTTCTCCAGTGTCCCTTCTTCCGACAAAATGCACATTCATCTTTGTTTGGTCTGGACTTTGATTTAGACCTGTCTTATTTTTGAATTTATTTTGCAAACGTCCTCTTACTGCCAATACTTCAGCATCTCCCTTCATGCTCCCTTGCTTGTCCTTCTTTCTTAGCTCAAAGCTAGATAAAGCAAAACACACTTCATTTAGAGATACTTTTTCCTTCCCGTCCAGCAGGGTGGTTTTGTGATTCTTGAATTCTTCAGGAAGTGATCCCAACAACATCAACGCGAGGTCTTCATCTTTGAATACCTCGGTAACCAGTTGATTGAAACTAGTGATATGCTCATTCATCGTGGCACTCGATACGTAAGTGAATCGGAATAGTCTTTCCTTCAGGTGAAGTTTATTCTGACTATTCTTCTTCAAAAACTTCTCCTCGAGCCTAGTCCATAGCTTTTAAGTAGAAGTCTCCTTGCAAAATGCATATTTATGCTCCCGAGATAAGCACGAGAAAAGCGATGATAATCCCCTTGCAAAAGGTCTCCACCGCTATCTTCGTACTTAAAACAACGGTCCTCGAGAAAAGCGATGATAATCCCCTTGAGCTTGAGCTTTCTTCCGTTTTTGTGATTTCCTCCATTTTTGGTAACAAATATATATCCCTCAATAACCCAAGATAAAGAAAAAAGGAAATCCTTTCTGATGTGGAGGATCAGTTTACACTGCAACCACAGAGCGTAATCACAATAACCCCAAGATCAAAATACCGAAGAAATCCTTTCTGATGTGGAAGATCAGTTTACACGGCAACCACAGAGCATAATAAGAATAACCTGGCTCTGATATCAATTGTTGCGAAAGCAACACAAAAATAAATAATTGAGGGATATAAAAATAAAAGAAAAAACAATAGAATTTAACGAGATTCGACACAAATTATGCCTACATCCTTGGACACCACTAGAATATTTTACTAATGGAGAAGAGAAGACTACAAATATAATTTATGATGTATAAAGCTATTTTATTTTGGGATGATTTAGAATGAAGGCAAGTAGCTTATTTATAAGCTGGGTCCTTGCCAACTTCTCCATGTCCCACCGATGTGGGACAAGGGGAATAGGCAATGATAAGTTCGTTATTTCTCTAACTTATCAATGAGTTTTTGTCCATTTAGTGTTCAAGTTGCGTGATTTTCATGTTTATTTGTGCATGGTTGTGTTTCGGTGTTATATAGTGTTCTGATGGTGAAATTTCGCAGGAAATAGGCTAAGTTTAGAGAAAAGAATGGTAGGAGGCCAGCTGGCTCTGTCTCGGCCAAGGTGGGTCCTAACACGGCCGAGACGAAGCCCCGAGATGATGACGTGGTAGGTCGAGGCGGAAGATTTTGACTGGAGGAATCCCGGCCGAGATGAGCTCTGTCTCGGCCGGGGCGAATTTGGCTGAGGCGAGATAATGGGATTTTAGCCTTATTATTTCCTTGTTGAATTATTACCTTGTTAGGATTGTTTCTCCTACTATATAAACACTTGAATTTCGAGTTTTAGGGTTAGACAGTTAGTATTGAGAATTTTATATTGTTTCCAAGGCAGAGAATTGAGTTTTTATTGTTATTTTGGAGTTGAAGACAATTGATGAAGTTGATTTCTTCCATCAAGACTAAGATTTAAATGCAAGTTATTATTTCAGGTTTAATCTTTTCATGATGTCCTTTATTATGAATATGTTGAACTAACTTCTAAATCAGATTCTAGGGTTTAAAATCTATCTTGAATACATGCTTTAGATTTATTTATTCAAATGTCTATCCTTGACTAATTCGTGGAATTCTGTGCTTTGATTTGAACCTAATTTTGTTGGCCACTTAATTAGGTTATTAGTTAATAAATTTGAGACTCAAAAGGTGATAATTGATTAACAGGAAAAGAATTTCACAATATAATCAATTATTCTTGTCTTAAAAAGAGGGAATTAGATTATAGGAAAAATCTGTTGTTTTATGGAGTTGTTGATTATTTCTTGAGACCGAAAGGTTAAAGGATTTCAATAATCTACTTTGTGAATTGTCCTAAAAAGAAATTTACAATATTTTTTCTGATTTCCCATCTTTCAAGGAATTAAATTGGCATTTGATGAATTTATCTTTGCAAGTTAGGAAAGATAGTAATAAAAATCCCTAGAATCTGAATTCTTGCATTTGTTTGAAAAAACCCGTTGATTTGCTCTGCTGATAATAATTTTTCCTTAATTGAAAAATTGTTTCCCATTTATTTTCTGAAGTTTATGATACCAAATCTTTTCCGAATTTGATTGCCTCAAACAATTCTCCGAGAAGCTATAATTCAGTACTCGAGATATTTGTTATTTCATTCCCTGTGGGATCGATAATTATATTTGCCGCTATATTATTAGCTATGCTAAGTCGTTAATAATTTTAGCGATCAAATTTTGGCGCCATTGCCGGGGATTGAATAGAATAAATCTTGATATTAAATTTGTTATTGGAATTTTGATTTGAGCCCTATTTTTACTGCTTTTAATTTTATTTTCGTGCATTTTACTTTCTGTTTCGGCCGATTTGGGACTTATCCCGGCCGGGGCGAGATCTTCTATCTCGGTCGACGTGAATTCTAACACGGCCGAGACAGACATTTTTACAAAATAAAAAAAAACTTCTTTATTGTTTTTATATCATTTGATATTTATTTCCCTAGTTAATTGTTTCCTGTTTAATCTGTTTTCTGTGGTCATTATTACCTAGTTAGTTTTTGTTATTCAGTATTTATTTCCTTTTGAAGTTAATTTCTGTTTAATCACTTTTTTCCCTTTCTTTATTTCAGATAGTTTATGAACACAAGGACGAGTGGGAAAGCACCAATTCCATTCGATCCTGAGATAGAAGCTACCTGCCGTAGAAATAACAGCAGAAGGAACCGAGAAGGAGGAGAGAATAGTGAAGACAAGAAAATGGGGGATAATCCGAACAATCAAAATCCTCCAGAGGGTCTTACACCGGAAGAGCAAGCTGAGATGGTTCGGGAGATGCATGCCATGAGGGAGCAGATTGATCGCGTATATTTTTAACCCGCGACTTAGCAAAGCTAATAATATAGCGGCAAATTAAATTATCGATCCCACGAGGAAAGGAACAACGAAAAATCCTAAGTACTAACATAAGAGTTCTTAAAGTACTGGATAGGTAAAATTGAAAATAAAGGGTTTTGAAATTTAATTACCTCAAGAAAACAATTTTGAAAATAAATTTACTTTGAAAAACCTAAAGGATAAGAAGTACAGATTCTAGGCTTTTCTCCCTATCAAGTATGACATGCATCAACAAATTGATTATTTTCCAATTTTAATTCCTCTACACAGTAGAACATCAGAAAGCTATTATGAACTTCTTTGTTGGACAATTCATAAAGTAGATTAATTAATTATCTATCTCCTGTCGGTCTCAAGATTAATTAACTAACTCCTAAAGTTCTACGGATTTATTCCTACAATCTATTTCCTTCAGTTACGACAAGAAATCAAATTATATTGTGAAAATCTCTTTCGATTGAAAACTATTACAGTTACGTCTCTAATTTCCAACTAGTAATCCTAAGTTTGTGGCCAACATACTCAAGATTAGGAATAAAACCAGATTTCACAAACTGTGAGGGAAAGGAAAAATAACTTCAATTAATCAATACATGCATACATTGATAGTTTGAAAACCTAAAGGCTGAGAAGACAATTAGTTGCACATAATTCTAATCTTAATCATAATAGACAATGAACAAGAAAAGAAAAGATGAAAAGGAAAGCTGAATCTTCCCAAGAAATTCAATCTCCAACCCAATGATCTTCTTCTTCTTCCTTGTGATGTTTCTCTCAATTTAATTCTCTTCTCTTTCTTTTGCTCTCTCTCTCTTGTCCTCTTGCCCTCTTCTGATTTTCGAATTCTTCAGCCTTTTTATAGATGTTGTGGATGAATTCTACCATATCTAGGAGTTAGATATGTGTTTATCTTCAAAAAATAGAAAAGATACGATCTGCCCCGTGACACTCTGTCGATCGACGGCCAATCCTTTGTCGATCGACGGGAAGGACAAAGCAGCGTCGATCGACAACCAGTTGGCGTCGATCGACGGTGGTCCTGCTTCAGGACTCCTGCGTCGATCTCTTCGAGTTCTTTCGTCGATCTTCTCTGAAGCTGTGGCGAACAAGTTTCTGAAATCCTCCGATTTTCATCCAAAAACCTGCATGATTCATCAAACACACCATAAAAAGCACAAAAGCCAATGTATGCTCAAAAAGACACTAAAAATGATTCAAACATCACCAAAATAGACAAAGAAACAATAGATAAGTTGGTAAAAATATCAACTTATCACAGATCCGAATACTGAATGAAAGGAACAACCGGAATCCTCGAAGAGAGAGGCAACCGGGTGGTCCTCTTCCAGAAGATGAGGATGATGAGGAAGAAGAAGAAGTGGAAGATCTAAGGTTTGATGTTCATGAAGATGAGGATGCTATTAAAAAAAAGTACAGACCTAAGTTCGAGGAGACCGACTTCAGCATTGGCATCAACGCCAATAACTTCGAGCTGAAGACTGGCCTGGTGAAAATGGTTCAGCAGATCCAATATGGGGGCCGAGCTACTGAGGACCCCTATGCTCATCTTGATAAGTTCCTGATGCTCTGTAATACAGTTAAGATCAATGGAGTCAGCAAGAGTGCTATTCGGCTAAGGCTCTTTGCCTTCTCTCTTCGAGACAAAGCTCAACATTAGCACATGGGTAGAACTAAAGAATGCTTTTCTTGCCAACTTCTTCCCACCAAATGTTATCAGACAACGGAAGAAGGACATCACTAGATTTGCTCAAAGGGGTGATGAGAACTTCTATGAAGCCTGGGAGAGATACAAGGAGTTGTTTAGACTATGCCCTGGCCACAACCTGAGTTTGGCAGATCAAGCTGAAACTTTCTATGGAGGGTTGAATGAGAAGACCGTGGAGCTTGTGGATTCTACTTTGGGAGACTCGGTCATGTCAAAGGGTCCCAAGAGGGCTATGGATTTATTCCAGAAGATTGCGAACAACAGTCAGAGATGGTCCAATGTTCGACAAAGGCCTGTCAAAACGGTGGAGTAGGTTGCTACTGAGGAAGTTGACATGAAAGCTGAATTGAAAAAGCTTCGAGAGGATTTTGCAGCATTGAAGGCTGGAAAGACAGTTGCTGCTGTTGAGCAAGTTCAAGTTCAAGAAGAAGGAGACTGCAAGGATGTGAACTTTGTCCAACGAGGTGGCTTCCAAAACAACTACCGAGGAGGCTATCAACAAAACAATCAGGATTACAACCCTAATGCTGCAAGAAACCATCCTGGTTTCTCCTACTCAAATCCTCAAGGAGCAGAACAACCACCGGTTAATTTTGCAACTCAAGGTGGAGCAGCTGTTGAGAAGAAAAAGCCCAATCTTGAAGAAATCCTGGCCAAATTCATGGAAGGATCTACCGATAAAGTAGGAAAGCTTGATCAAGAAGTCTCGAGAATCAATACCAAGGTTGACTTAATGCAGAAGCATATGAAGATCATTGAGACACAAGTTTGCCAAATTGCTAATGCACTTGGAACCCAACACAAGCCCGGCCATCTTCCGAGCAACACTCAAACCAACCCGAAAAACCAGAAGAATGAAGTCAATGCCATCACTCTCAGAGGTGGAAAATCATACCAGGGGCCAAAGAACCCAGAGACAGACTTACCAGAAGGAGAAGAGGCAGAGCAGGGGGATAGACCCGCAGGAGAAGCCTCTGTTTCGGCCGAGGTGGACCTAACCACGGCCCAGGCAGAGGGATCAAGTGCGACTGCCACACAGAATCCATCTCGGCCGGGATAGCCTGTAACACGGCCAGGGCAGACTCCAGCCAGGCCCAATCAGCGCCCTCCGATGCCGTTTCCACAGCGCTTCGCCAAGTCCAAGATGAACGAGAGATACGCACGCTTCCTAGAGAACATGAAGAGAGTACACATCAATATCCCCCTGGTTGAAGCCCTGTGAGAGATGCCCGACTACATAAAATTCTTGAAGGATATGGTGTCTCAGAAAAGACCGTTCCTCGAGCATGAGACGGTGAATCTGTTTAAAGATTGCAGTGCTGTAATTCAGAAGAAGATGCCACTTAAAAGGGAGGATCCTGGTTCTTTCACTATTTCTTGTGTGATCGGCGGAGAAACCTTTGGAAAGGTACTTTGTGATTCCGGTGCTTCTATCAATCTAATGCCTTTGTCTATTTTCAGGAGATTAGCAATTGGGAGCATCATGCCGACCACAATCTCGCTCCAAATGGCAGACAGATCCGTGTCCTATCCTAAGGACATTGTTGAAGATGTGCTAGTGAAGGTGAAAGATTTTATCATTCCTGCGGACTTTGTGGTACTGGATATGGAGGAGGATCAGAATATCCCACTCATTCTGGGGAGACCATTCCTGAAGACTGGAGGTGCACTGATTGATATTAGGGATGGGAAGTTGACCTTCCGTGTGAATGATGAATCTGTCACGTTCTCCATCTACAAGTCCATGCAAAAGCACGATGATGGAAGTTATCAAGAAGAGTGTCATATGATTAACTGCTTTGAGCCGGTGATTTCTTCTCCTTATTCTTCGCTCAAATCTGATCCTAATTTTCTCGAAATCTGTTTACTGCACTCTCTCTTTTCTTCTACAGATCTTGATGCTGCCGATGAGGAGATCCAGAACCTGGTGATGGAGCTGGATGTGTTTGAAGAAATTCCAAGGAAGAAAGAGCATAAAAGGGAGAAGTCACCAGCCCAATTCAGCCAAAAGTTGGAACAAAAACATGGAACAGGTTCTGTTTCGCCCGAGGTGAAGAGCAAAATGGCCAAGATGAAGATCTGAGGCAGAACGGTCATGGCAAAGAAAAAAATGGCCGAAGTAGTAAAAACGGCCGAGATAAAGGCCACCACGGCCGAGGCAGGCAGAATGGGCGAGATGAAGCTTACATCGGTCGAAATAGAGAGACGTGGAAAAGGGATTCGTCCAACATCGCCCACCCCGACCGAGATAGAACCCATCTCGGTCGAGGCAGACACTGGGGCAGGACAATCTAACTCTGATCCGCCTATTTTAGACCTTAAACCTCTACCTTCTAACCTTAAGTATGTTTTTCTTGGTCCAAATGACACTTTTCCTGTAATTGTGTCTTCTTTTCTTACGCAAGTTGAGATGGACAAGCTACTCTGAGTTCTGAGACAACACAAAGCTGCAATTGGATGTACACTGCGAGATATTAAAGGGATCAACCCTTCTGTTTGCATGCACAAGATCATTATGGAAGAGGATGCCAAATCGAAGCGACAAGCACAGAGAAGGCTAAATCCAATCATGGAGGAGGCAGTGAAGAAAGAAGTATTGAAGCTTCTTGACCATGGGATGATCTATCCCATTTCAGACAGCAAGTGGGTGAGTCCCACTCAGGTGGTTGCAAAGAAATGAGGGATGCAGATAGTCAAGAACGACGATGGAGAAGAGGTTGCTACCCGACCTGTCACTGGATGGCGGTTTTGCATCGACTACAGAACTCTCAATGCCGCTACATGCAAAGATCATTATCCCTATTATTGTTTTCTTGATGGCTATTCAGGATACAATCAGATCGCAGTTGCACCAGAGGACCAACACAAGACTGCCTTCACCTGCCCATACGGCGTATTTGCTTACCGGAGGATGCCTTTTAGCCTTTGCAATGCCCCGACAACTTTTCAGAGATGCATGATGGCCATCTTCCACGATCTGATCGAGGACATCGTGTAGGTATTCAAGGATGACTTCTCTGTCTTTGGTAGCTCATTTGATATTTGTTTGCAGAATCTAGCTACCGTCATGGAGAGGTGTACCAAGACCAATATCTTCCTAAATTGGGAGAAGTGCCATTTTATGGTGCGTGAAGGGATTGTACTGGGAAACAGAGTGTCAGCTGAAGGATTGGAGGTGGACCGAGTCAAAATCTCTGCAATTGAGAAGATGCCACCGCCAGCTAATGTGAAAGGAGTGAGGAGCTTTCTCGGCCATGCCGGATTCTACAGAAGATTCATCAAGGATTTCTCTAAAGTTTCTAGACCTTTGTGTAATTTATTGGAGAAAGATGTATCTTTTGTATTTGATTCTGAGTGTTTGCAGGCATTTGAGCAGTTGAAGAAGGCCTTAGTCACCGCACCGGTTTTGACTTCTCCAGACTGGAGCGAGCCATTTGTTTTGATGTGTGATGCCAGTGACTATGCAGTAGGAGCATTCCTAGGCCAGCTGAGGGGGAAGTTATTTCATGTCATCCACTATGCCAACAAAAGCATGAATCCGGCGCAGTGCAATTACACCACTACCGAGAAAGAGCTGCTAGCAGTAGTTTATGCCTTTGATAAATTTCAGTCCTATCTGATAGGGTCGAAAACTGTTGTTTTTACTGATCATGCTGCTATTCGATATCTGTTTGCCAAGCAGGATGCCAAGCCAAGGTTGATTAGATGGATCCTGCTACTTCAAGAGTTTGACGTGGAGATCAAGGATAGGAAGGGGAGCGAGAATGTGATAGCTGATCACTTATCGCGTCTGGAGCCCTCATCTAAGGCGGAGGAGCAGGAGTCGAGGATTCGGGAGACCTTTCCCGATGAGCAGATGTGCTATATTGAAGATTTGAGAGCCATGCTTGAGTCCAAGACACCGTGGTTTGCCGACTATGAAAACTACCTTGCCACTGGCGCTCTTCCTCCAGACAGTTCCCCTTATGCCCGGAAGAAGTTTCTGCGTGATGCTCGATTCTACTATTGGGAGGACCTATACTTGTGGCACCGATGTGCTGACGGCATCATCCGCCGCTGCGTCCCTCAGTCTGAGTGGCAGCAGATCTACGAGGCATGCCATTCCTCTCCTACAGGTGGTCATCATTCCGCCAACCGCACTGCTTTCAAGATTTTGGCTAGTGGATTATATTGGCCCTCTATCCACGAGACCTGCCGTAGCTGGATTACTGGTTGTGATCGTTGCCAGAGGACCGACAACATTTCCAGGAGGGATGAGATGCCACAGACTCCCGTGGTAGAGGTCGAGATTTTTTATGTCTGGGGGATAAACTTCATGGGACCATTCCCATCTTCTAGAGGTTTCTCCTATATTTTACTTGCAGTGGACTATGTCTCGAGATGGGTGGAGGCCATTCCGACCACCACTAATGATTCAAGAGTCGTGGTCAACTTCCTGCAGAAGATGATGACCCGTTTTGGAGCACCGAGAGCTTTGGTAAGTGATGGTGGATCTCACTTTCTTAATAAATTGCTTGCTTCTCTTCTTGTCAGGTATGGAGTAAAGCACAAAGTTACCACACCGTGCCATCCTCAAGGGAATGGACTAGCTGAACTCTCCAACCGGGAAATTAAATAGATCTTGGAGAAGACCGTAAAGCAGAGGAAGGACTGGGCTATCAGTCTGGATGATGCACTGTGGGCTTACCGCACCACCTACAAAACTCCTATAGGTATGACCCCGTATCAGCTTGTTTTTGGTAAATTGTGTCATTTGCCTGTAGAGATGGAACACAAGGCATGGAAGGCATTGAAAGAGCTCAATATGGACTGGAGACACGCTGCTGCTACTCGAGCGATGTCTCTGAATGAGTTGGAGGATTTCCGGGATGAGGCCTATGAGAACAATGTCATCTACAAGACAAGGGCCAAGAGGTTCCATGATCAAGGGATTCGCTCTCAGGTGTACAGCTCAGATGATAAGGTGCTGCTCTTCAATTCCCGTCTGCGCTTCATGCCCGGGAAATTGCAATCAAAGTGGAAGGGTCCCTACACAGTTGTAAGTCAATTCCCCAATGGAGTGGTCGAGTTAGCAGGGCAAGATGGCACCACCTTCAAAGTCAATGGCCACAGACTGAAGAAGTACTACAGCCCACAGCAAATCTGTGTTGTGGACACTTTCTATTTGGATAGGCCGTAAAGAGAGGTAATGTCGAGCTAGCGACATTAAATCAAGCACTTGTTGGGAGGTAACCCAATGATTTTAATGTTTTTGTGTGAGTTAGTTTAGACTTTTTAGGTTTTATTAGAGTTAAGCGAGTTCTGGTTTGAGTCTTTTTGAAATTGTTGATGTTTTGCCTTAGTTTTTCGGGTGCAACTTAGTAAAACTCGTGGGAAATGCTTCTGTCTCGGCCGAAATCATAAGCACCACGGCCGTGATGTACAACTCCATCACGACCGTGGCACATACTAACACGGCCGGGATTCCCATTTTGCCCAAGGTACGTTCTTTTATACTTATTCCTTTTCTAAATAATTTTAATAATTAAAAATAAAAAGGGGAAAAGAAGAAAAAAACCGCGCCCCGGCCGTGATGGAAGTCACCCCGGTCGAGACAGAGGCGCTAGTTCTGCAACTTTAAGAGCCCGTGCCCCCGCCGAGATTGGCCTCATCTCGGTCGAAACAGAGGCGCGGGTCTGAATTTTTTTTATAAAACTTTCGAACTGCCTCCCTTCCCCCCCACTCTTGCACACACACACGCACGAAGCATCAACCTCCCCAACTCCTCCCGCATTTTCCCTCACAAATTCAACAATCCACATGGCCGGTAAGTTCCTAAACTCCAATCCTTGTCAGTTCTTTACTTTTTGAAGTTATTCAAGCCCTACTTTTGGGTGAAATAGGTTTTTAATCTTGTTTGGGTATGTGATTGAATTTTAGACTTGGGTCTCATTTTGATTGAATACTTCGATATGGATTGCATGTTTGGTCGATATACTTGTCTTATTTTGTATTTTTACTCTCGATGAGTTGAATTTTGACATCCTAGGGCAAAAATTTGTGAGGTGTTCCCATTTCCCCAATTTGACAAATTCCGGAAAAGTGTTTCTAATTCCAAATTGATGCAATGTTTTGGTTGTGTTTAGTGTCATGAACGATAATTGCTTGCCAATTTGATATGGGCACTTGTATTGGGGGGGGGGGGGGTATGCTACCTATTTGGTTTGGTGCTAAATTTTGAGCTTTCTCTTTGTAGGCATAGAGAATGAATACATTCCGGTGTTCGATGATGAGCAGGAGAGTGCAAGATTCAAAGAGCTGCTCACTTACCCAATCAAGGCAACCTCTTTCCTCGACCACAACACCATGCAGCAACTGGGAATTGAGGAAGATGTCTGTGCTCTTTTCTGCCGCATTGGGTGGAGTTGTCTGCTCAACAGGGAGTGGCCCACCTATTCCACTCTCACTCGGGAGTTTATGGCCACAGTCCGGGTACATATGAGCAGAGGGAAGGGCCCGAAGCCGATGTCTATGTCCTTCCAAATTATGAATCAGCAGCACAGCCTCACCCGAACTTAGTTTGACACCATCTTAGGGTGCCTGACAGGGGGGATCTTCCATGACCACCCAGACTTCAGAGTGGCCGAGTTGTGGACTGACATTGCCGCTCTAACCCCCGTGGGCCAGGGCAGATTCGATACGGGGAACATGAATTCCTCGCATGTGGACAACCCCGTCTTCCGTTACATCATCAAATGGATGGGGTCCAGCATCTTTGGGAGGCACGAGAGCAGAAAGTCCCGATAGAAGGAGGTTCACGTTCTTTACTGTATGCTTGCAGGTATTCATGTCAGCCTCGTTGCGTGCATCATGGAAAACATCATTCGGCAGGCGAAGACAAAGCGGGGGGACATCTGGTGGGGTGGCTTGATCACCCCTATCACCCTTGCCTATGGATACTCCACAGATGACCTCCGATTGGCCCATGGACGGCGTGTGTTGGACGTCAGCCACTTGATCACTCGGACGATGCTGGTACAGGACCCACCTCTCCACCTGAAGCTGTCCACCTGAGATCTTTTTCCCCTGCCTAACACTCCGCTCACCCATATCACAGATTTAGACTTCAAGACAAACTGGTTCATGAGCACTCCTGCTCACATGGCCTTGGTCGTCGCAGCTAATGGGGTGGTGCCACAGAGTAGGCTCCTGCACAGACTAGGAGTCCAGCCAGACCACCGGACGCTCACCTACGAGGAGATAGCCAACATGCTGGATGAGAGAGAGAGATGGGACCGAGCTGTTGCAGAGAGAGCAGCTGCTAAGAGAGAGGAGTCTAAGAGGAGATGGGCCGAGTCAGCTCAGCATGATGAGGAGGAGCATGATGACGAGGAGCACCGCACATATGACGAGCCCCCACGATGGGGACCTTTTGGATCCTCGAGCCACTTTGAGGGGGGCACCTCTACCTCCGGCTCCGGTGTGGACATGGCGATGCTTTATCAGTACATGCAGCAACAGGCTGCCCTCCAGGCTGCCGAGAGAGTGGCTGCCGAGACAACACGAGCAGCAGCAGCCACAGAGTATGATCGGAGTGCTCGATTCAGGCAGGATGTTCGTTACCAGCTCGGGCACCTTGAGGCCCAGATGCAGCAGCTGCTGTCGCTAGTCAATGATCAGCCCGAGTCCATTTATGTCCGCCGCCGCAGAGCCTAGGGAGAGTTCGAGGATGTACCAGATGACCAGGATGGCCAGGGTGGCCAGTGAGGTACAGTTTTACCTTCCCGTGCTCGATTTTCAAACTTATTCTTCATTCTGTTGAATAAGTTTGGGGGGATGACGACAGGGATTGTAAAACCTGTGTTATTTTATCATTTACTGTTTTTTATTTAGATTCTATGTTTTGTTGATCTTCCACTGCCTTGGAATTGTTTAGATTTTACTGCTTTAGCATGTTTAGTTAATTGTTAGTAGGATTTGTTTGAGTTTTGCATAGCATTCACGCGCTTGGACATAGGGCAGTCGGAGCTTATGAGATTTGTATGCTTGAGATTCTGAAAAATCCTCCCTATTCTATAACTGTGATTGATGATTGATTGGCTTGTGAGACATTGAATTGAGAATTTGGTTGCAATGATAGCCGATGATAGGAGTCTCTTACTGGATAGGTTGCTTTTTGAAGCGTGTTTTGTACATGATTAGACCAAGATTGTACTTGAAAATTGTTGAGGGGGAATAAAAATTAACCCAAGTGAGAATTGAGCCTGAAATTTTTCTTTGATGTGTAACAAGGTGCGTATGCAATAATTTTCTAGAATTTGACTTGTTTCTCTCTCAAGGTTGCATAAGTGTGATAATAAGAGTAAAATGATATTAGGCATGTTCTTTCTTAGCCGAAATCCTACACACTAGCCTTAAAAATCTCCACTCGGTGTGTGCGCATCGACCTTGAATTTGAGAGTTGTTACACAACCTAAACACTTGAGGGATAAGTGAAAACAAATATCGATGTGAGATTCCCCTTTTTATGATTTGATTGTCTGGTTGCGGTCTTGAATGTGCATTGCATGTGGATCACTGTGACTTTGATAGTTTTGAGACTTGTGAGGCATGAGAAATTCATTTCTTGCACCTGGTTTGATTTTCTGTCAATGAGCTAATCGAGGACGATTAACGGTTTAAGTTTGGGGGAGTTGATAAGTTCGTTATTTCGCTAACTTATCAATGAGTTTTTGTCCATTTAGTGTTCAAGTTGCGTGATTTTCATGTTTATTTGTGCATGGTTGTGTTTCGGTGTTATATAGTGTTCTGATGGTAAAATTTCGCAAGAAATAGGCTAAGTTTAGAGAAAAGAATGGTAGCAAGCCAACTGGCTCTGTCTCGGCCAAGGTGGGTCCTAACACGGCCGAGACGAAGCCCCGAGATGATGACGTGGCAGGTCGAGGCGGAAGATTTCGACTGGAGGAATCCCGGCCGAGATGAGCTCTGTCTCGGCCGGGGCGAATTTGGCTGAGGCGAGATAATGGGATTTTAGCCTTATTATTTTCTTGTTGAATTATTACCTTGTTAGGATTGTTTCTCCTACTATATAAAAACTTGAATTTCGAGTTTTTAGGGTTAGACAGTTAGTATTGAGAATTTTATATTGTTTCCAAGGCAGAGAATTGAGTTTTTATTGTTATTTTGGAGTTGAAGACAATTGATGAAGTTGATTTCTTCCATCAAGACTAAGATTTAAATGCAAGTTATTATTTCAGGTTTAATCTTTTCATGATGTCCTTTATTATGAATATGTTGAACTAACTTCTAAATCAGATTCTAGGGTTTAAAATCTATCTTGAATACATGCTTTAGATTTATTTATTCAAATGTCTATCCTTGACTGATTCGTGGAATTCTGTGCTTTGATTTGAACCTAATTTTGTTGGCCACTTAATTAGGTTATTAGTTAATAAATTTGAGACTCAAAAGGTGATAATTGATTAACAGGAAAAGAATTTCACAATATTATCAATTATTCTTGTCTTAAAAAGAGGGAATTAGATTATAGGAAAAATCTGTTGTTTTATGGAGTTGTTGATTATTTCTTGAGACCGAAAGGTTAAAGGATTTCTATAATCTACTTTGTGAATTGTCCTAAAAAGAAATTTACAATATTTTTTCTGATTTCCCATCTTTCAAGGAATTAAATTGGCATTTGATGAATTTATCTTTGCAAGTTAGGAAAGATAGTAATAAAAATCCCTAGAATCTGAATTCTTGCATTTGTTTGAAAAAACCCGTTGATTTGCTCTGTTGATAATAATTTTTCCTTAATTGAAAAATTGTTTCCCATTTATTTTCTGAAGTTTATGATACCAAATCTTTTCAGAATTTGATTGCCTCAAACAATTCTCCGAGAAGCTATAATTCAGTACTAGAGATATTCGTTATTTCATTCCCTGTGGGATCGATAATTATATTTGCCGCTATATTATTAGCTATGTTAAGTCGTTAATAATTTTAGCGATCAGGCAACCAACATGCCCATCTCCAAATCTTGTTGCATAGCATTAGCAATAGTAGTTGTGGTTATGTCGTATCAGCGAGGTGCTTTCTGTTTTTCAGCTTTCTCAATTGTTTTTTTCTTCTCCGTCACATTCTTAATCTGCATAAATTGATGTTTATTTTAATTTCATTTTACGTATGTTACCTATCATTTTATGATAAGTATACTTTATTTTTTTTTCCTAAAAGTAGGTTAATTAATACAGAACTCTATTAAATATTATTTTATGATAAGTACACTTAATTATTTTTATGTAAGTTGATTAATACAGTAGTGCATGTTCATTATTACTACTCTTTGTTCATGAATCTATAATCATATAAAATAAGAAACATAGTATGATAAGCTATTTTTATAATTATCATTGTGGCAATTGGTTCATTCTCTTCATCATCTTCTTGTTCTTTGGAAAGTCTGTATTCAAGTCTTTTATCACAAATGATATTATGTCGGTTTCTTGAAGCGACACCTTCTATAGAAATGCAGGCATTTGCATTAGTGACAATTAATCATGTATCAAAATCATGTTTTGAAGTAATAAAGAACTATAACAAACACTTAAATAATATTTATACATTTTCAGAAGTAGTGATATCAGATTCATGAATTTCATCTTCTGCTACAGGTGTACACATTTCTATGTTTATATTCACTTCAGCATCATCTCCATCATTCTCCTAATTTTGAAATATTGATATTTATGAGATGAAGTTATTTTCTTTACAATATATTTTAAATATTTGAGATATTTCGATGATCTTGTGAAAAATAAATTTGAAATTCAGAGGAATAGATTCATGCAATGCATACCATTCATCAATTGCTTTCATGATTTTCTCCCGTCGTTCTACTCAAATAGGATTGTTCCAATCTTCTCCCAATGGTATTTGTTGGCTTGATGATGATGTACTTTTTGTTGTTGTTGTTGTTATAGATATTGTTGGAGGTGAAACACCTATTAAGATTCCTAGATGTCTCCACTGCAATTTTGAAGCTGACATTATCTTGAAAATCGGTAGGTGCATTCTTTATCAGATTAATCAATGTTGACATTGATTCAGCCATTTATGTCTTTTGCTGCTGCCATGATCTGGTTAGTGTACATTAATGTTAGATTTATCCCTCCCAGGTAAAGGTGATCACGAATCAAGTTGAGTATAATCAACCTTGAGCTCGACAGGAAAACTTGAGAC
>JAPKLW010001315.1:23274-42006 GCA_026898455.1 Plectranthus barbatus
TCAAGTTGAGTATAATCAACCTTGAGCTCGACAGGAAAACTTGAGACTCAATCGATCAAGTTCAAATTTTTAAGTTCGAGTTTATATTGGGGTCAAGCCTCTTAAGTCTTTTTAGTATAATAAATATGTGTGCATTGTACTTACTTCAACTTTACAATTCAGATGATTTTTTAAAAATAATCATTACATGTGGAAGGAACATTAATATTTGTTTTAGTTTTGAAAATTCATAAAACTAGATTGTTCCACGTCAAGTGGATAATATTTATCTTATTTTTTATATTCAGTCCATTGTCTAATATACACGTTTTAACATTTTTTATTTTTTATATATATGGAAGAAACATATATGATTTTTTAGTACTTTGTTTGAGTTTTGAAGTTCATAAGACAATGTTGTTCCACGTTAATTGCATATGTAGGATAATAATTATCTTATTTTTATACTCGGTTAATTGTCATAAATATACATTTATAATTTCTATATATATGGAAGAAACACTAATGTTTATTTTAGTTTTGATATTCAATATACAATATTGTTCCACGCTAAGTGTATGTGTAGGATAGTACGTAATTAATAATTATATTATTTTTATACATGGTCAATTGTGAGAAATAGGGACGGAGCCATATAATAATTATTTTTGAAATTATTTATCCTCTCTCTCCCCAACCTTAGTCACTCTACAGCAACTTAATCATAAAATTAATGACAACAATTTCACTCTCTATGATTAATTTATTGGGGGAGAAGTTTCGCAAGAAGGGTTACAAATATGCATGCATAATTGTTTTTTCTAAAACTTGATGAATTTGGAGTGGTTTACAGTGCCCAATGTTTTGTGATTTGGCTGAATGATTCGGGGTTTGGAATGGAGATGATGAGATGAGTTTTAATTTAGTTATTTTTTTATTATTTATTTCTTAATTAAGCAAATCATTTGATTTCTTCATGATGACCAAATTGATAGTTTCGATCTCAAGCTCATTTTATCTTGATCAATTTCTTTACAACTCGATAAACATCCTAAGTAGATATTATAAGTTTATATCGACTAAGCTAATCTACAGATACTTCCTAAGGGTGATTTTTATACATGTTTGTGTTAGGAATATTGTTAGAAATATCACAACCCCTTGATCTAAATTGTATGTTTATTAGCCTTGGTTTGGTGCATCAAACTTCAGTATATCTAGCTTCTAACAACTTAGTATCGAGTCATATTGTAAAAGTCCTGTATAGGATACATCTACTCGAGTTGTAATAGAACTAGAAGGAAAGAATCGAAGAATGCTGAAAGAATCAGCAAATATGAAGATTGCTGGAGATGCCAGTAAAGGCGAGCAAACACCAAGGAATGATGGACACGCCTAATAAGAATGCTGAAGGAATGAAGCAAGCATGCGGCGGGATCATAGCAAGACTGCTAAAAGATCCACAGAGCATTAATAGCCAGCAAACACTCAACAGCAATCAAGACAATACAAAGTCGCAAATCAGAAGGATCTAAATCACAAGGAAACCCAACGAATCAGAGAGGAGAATAATCAACAGACACTAAGGAGGTTTCTAGATTCAAACTAAAAGATCCGTTCTGACAAAGATGGTTATAAATAGGAGCTACGCCAATCAGAGACGAAGGGGACTTGAAGAGTCACTGTGTGTTGCAAAAAAAGGAAGAACAGAGATTGGCGAGCAATCCCTTTGAGTCTAACAAATAAGATTCAAACAAACCGTTTGAATCTTCACCTATAAATAGGTGTCGTCCAAAAATGATTCAAAGGTCACGAAATTCTATTTACAGAGAAAACAAGAGAGGATCCAAAAACTCTTAAACTCACGCGAACTCATCCGAGCTTGTACTTGATTGAAGCTTTCCCACAAGCTTTCATACCTGAAGCTCAAGACCTCTGAAGTAGGGGTGTAATCGAATCGAGTCGAGCCGAGTAGTTTTGTGTGCTCAAGTTTGACTCGTTTAGTATCGAGTCGAGCTTTGAGCTTTTCTATCGAACATTTTGAAGTTCACGAACTTTATCGAGTCTAAATGGACTTTCAAAATCTGGAATATATTTAAAATATCCTTTATTATTTTGAAAGAAAGATTATTTATTTCTAAATTAATATCATATTCATGCTCAAATTCTAAATTTTCTAATTATTAGAAAGAGTTATCATTATTATTACTCTTAAATCTTGAAAGATATTACTTTTATAAAATTAATTATTTTATATTTCTTACTAATTTTAGCTAACAAGCTCACGAGTCGAATACTATGATGCTCAAGTTTGGTTCGTTTAATAAACGAGCTCGAACAAGCTTTTATCGAGTCGAGATCCGAGTAGCTCACGAACAGTTTGACTCATTTACAGCCATACTCTGAAGTATAACTTCTAAGGTTAATATTGGGATTCTTTCTATTCCTAGAAAGAATCTAGCAGTCACCTTGTTATGCAAGCGTGATTATCACGGGCAATCGCCAAACACAAGGATAGGTTCTGGGAAGAACTATAAAACTCCCAACAGTCGACGTCTAAGGAGAATGGAGGTTTGTCCTCACTCTAAGGAGCGATAAGGTGAAGATTGAAGACCGAGGTGCTTGAAGGTGCACGCTGACCAGACGGGGGAGCTGCTCAACGTTAGAGATCAAGTCTGACCTTGTAATCAATCGATTAGTGAATTTTCAGTCGGAGGACTGAAGAGTGGACGTAGAACAGTTGTTCGAACCACTATAAACTTTGTGTTCATTTACTGCTTTTATTTTGTTACGTTACAGTTATATTTGAAACCCAACACATCAAGTGTTGAGGTATAATCTGCAATTAAACTAACGAATATTTGAGCTTAAACACATTTGATAAACACTTGCTAAGTCGTGACCTTAGCAAGATAAGTGCAAGATATTCTTTAATACTTCCGCTGCATATATAAACACTCTGATCATGGACCAACAGTTTGCATGTTTGACACATCATAACATAAAAAGGTGAAGGAATTTCGAACTTAAATTCCTAATAGATTGTATAATACTACTTCTACACCAATCAACTATTCTATACAAACTTCCTATAGGATTTGTTACATTTCATATAAGAAACCTCCTACATGAATTTTGAGAATTTATGTAATGTTTAGATTGTATAATGTATTATTTCAAGAACAATAATAAAAACTTAATAATAAGAAACTATGATAATGTAAGAACAATTATAATCTAGATTATTTCGGAATATTTTTCTTGAATTGTAATGTGAATAGATTTAAATTAATGCATTTTATTTAAATAATAATAATATTACTAAAATATAATAATAAATATTATTATTACATTAACACTCTTAACAAACAGTAATAATAAAATGTAAGCTAATAAAAAATAATTTAAAAAAGTGGTTTGATTAAAAAAATTTGAATTCGAATTTGTTGAACTCGAAGTAATGAACTGAAAATTTGAAATCGATTTTGTTGAATTCGAATTAATAATTTTAATATAAATACTAATATAATATTATAAATAAATAAAGGGTTCGAATGTGTCAAATTCGAACTATTATAATATTTTACGAATTTCACACGGTTCGAATCTGACACATTCAAACTCGTTATATTTGTCCACATACTACGGTTTTCAGATTCAGGTTTCCGCATTATTTTGGTAAATTTTTCCCTTATTTCATATCTGGACTCAGACACGCTAGTTTAATTTTTTATTTTATTTTTTTATTTTATATTTTGGACTGTTCAGTTTAGTTTAACCAAATCAATTGTATGCACACCCTTAATCATTGACCATGCGTACAATTAACTTATTTTTGTTTGATGAGTCACGTCTCAGAGCTTGGATAGTCAAATACAACCAATTTTACAAAATTGAAGTCCTAGCTTGAGCTAGTTACAAACTTGAATTTGCAAGCAAAATAAACAAAATTATAGGGGTTATAAAAAAATGTTATTAACTACCTATTAATCTATTATAAGCTATTGCACATAAACATAAAGCAAAATTACAACTAAACATAAGATTTGAGATCGAATTGATCAGTTGAGGAAGCCCACTTTCCGCAAGACAAAAATATAACAATTTTCATCCTTGTCGTAGTAGCATCATAGATAAAAAGACTCCGGCAAACAAAATGAAGATGAATCCTAAGTTGTGGGGTTTTGAAAATATGTTGAGGGTAAAAGTGTAGGGAATTTAGGTTTGAAATTTCCTCACTTTTTTATATTTTGATTTGTCAAACATATATATAAACCATCTTAGTAAGTATCTCTAGATTAGCTTAGTTGGTACAAACTTTTGATATCAGGTCACTTAGGATCGATGTTTATTGAGATGTAATCTGGGCTTGATCCAAAGCACCAGTTAGTCATCATGAAGAAAAGAAGAAACTAAGACTCAGACATCGAACTAGCGAACTAAGAATCACTCATCCTGAAGCTTACAACTCAGATGAATTGATAGATATCCTGGTTTCAAAATAGAAAAATCAGCTTTGGAAGAATATATATAAGTGTAAATTGACGCCAATAATAATACAAGTTCTCAAATTTTATTTTCAATTTCTAAAGTCTATTCTTAATTTATTTCTAGAACTGAACCATTTTCAATTTTAAAATTAATTACTAAAAAATAAGAAACTACCAAACAAAGGGAAGGAATCCGTGCTGCATGCGTTGTTGTATATTTTATTGTTCACACCTCATCACCTATATCTTCGACAAAAGTTGTTAGGAAAACTGATTGAATTGAAATCTGAAACTACCTATGTTTTTGTCCAAGCAATAAATAAACCTTTATTTCATTTTCACATGTATGAATATAGAAAAACTTGAAAGTTTGACAATTAATCATCAAGAATTTCCATGAAATGCATGCTACATGTTTCATCTTCGTAATATTGAAATAATATAAGAAAAACATATTTATTTTATTATTTACAAACTTTTGTCTATGAGGGGTTATCATCATTTCTTTTAACATATGTGATGTAATAATAAGAATATCGAAATATATTTTAGAATTTTCCAAATTAGGGAAAAAAACACACACACAAAAATTACTCTTTATAATGCAAAATTAGTGTTGCATATTATTTGGAACCCCACCAGTTCTACCGTTGGGATTAAATTATATCCACGAAACTTGAATTTATTTATTTTTATCTTCTTTTGGACAGGCATAATTATTAGACTTTAAACTAGTATAGCATCTCACGTATAAAGTTGTACAATATAGAGAGATATTTTTTGGGACTGTAACAAAAGACTAAAGTTGTTTGTTTCGATTAAGTTAAGATTCATTAGGTGTTCGTCGTGTGTTTCTTTATGAGTGGTTCATATTTTAGTCTTATTTGGAGCTAATTAATAATATATGATCTTATCATTTGAAAGAATTCTTGATTGACTTCAGTTCTATTCTGAGTCTGGAATATAAAATTTTATCTTTTCCTTAGAAAAACTGAATTTGGGTATTTATTGATATTTTTAATATTGTTTTTAATATGCATAAATTTAATATGGCAAAAACTTGCGTTAGGCAGGCCTAAACGGTTTAGGCGGGTTTTATCCTACCCAAATGGGTTCACCCATCCCAAATAGGGTATATTATATGGGTTTGGGCTTGGGTTAATGGATAAAACCCGCTTAAAGCTTGGGTTAATGGATAAAACCCGCCTAAATCGTTTAGGCCGGCCTAACCCAAGACCTTCCCATTTAATATTGGTTTTGAATTTTCATAAGAGGCCAAAATTGGGGAAATTGATTGAATTTGGTTGTTATTATGCCGGGCTATAAATTAAAAATCAATAACTAATATATATAGAGACGAGATCATGTGAGCAAAAATTCACAATAATTGCTATTCATTAGATCTAAATAAATCAATAATTAATATACAATCAAGCATCAATTAAAATACAATCAACCAACAAAGTAATAAGCAATAGGAATTTTGTTAGAAATATCATTCCTTTTATTTTATGTTTTGGTGAGTCAAAGGCTGTGAAAGCCATCTTAGTCAGATTTCAGCTTAGGGACAAAAATGTAAAGTCTTGTATAGGTTCTTTATCGAGTTGTAAGTTGTTTAGACTAAGTCATGAAGTCTAGCACAAAAGCTGAAGACTGAGCAAAGGACTTGCTTGAGATTTGAAGAAGTGTTCGTGCGTGAAACTTGGTTTCACCAAGTATGGTCAATGCCTATACTGAGTTTGGGAACTCAGTATAGAGGAACCCATACTGACTTATAAGAAGTCAGTATGAGAAACGGATTGCCATACTGACTTGTGAAGTCAGTATAAGGGTAGTCTATACTAACTAATGGAAAGTTAGTATGGAGGCCTAAGTTTCTAAACACGTGGAACACAAGAAGAACCAAGCTTAGTTAGACTCCAAGACATTTGATTGCTAAATAAAAGTCAATACGAGGAAGTCCATACTTGCATTCCTCTGACTGAAACTAAGTCTAACAAGAGCATGTGGAAAGTACATGAAGTACATATGTTTCAGAGCAGAGCAGATCTAATGTATTTTCTATGATTGAACGACATTATCCATGTCTCTAACGACTGGATTAATGTGTTTAACGGTCAGATTTCAAATCATCCGAGAAATTACCTATAAATACCCCGACATTTTGAATGAAGAAGAAGGTTGAAACCCTGATTGTCTGAATCCTCTGAAAAGCTAAGTCGTTATTATGTCATTCCCTCTACTCAAGCTTATTGATTACTTCATGATTCCATTCACGAGACTTGAGCTTCTGACTCAAGGTAATCATCCGTGCTACGCGGTTCAAAGCACGAGACTAAGCATTAAAGCTTAAGTTATCTCTTGGTGAATATATCCTTCAAAGATATATTCACTGCAGTCAGTTCCTTATGGGTTTCTTGATGGGTTTTGTATACTGAAAGCATTTATTATAATGAGTAAACAACGGTTTATTTCTCCTATCTGTTAACAATCTTACATGTATGAACAATGGTATCCTCTTGTCTCACCGATAGGGATGATCATACGGCGTGTTGTAGATCGCAGAAGACAGTATGATCACTTGACCTAGTGAGACATAAACCTGATCACAGTCGAGACAGCGTATGAGGATACGTCTGTCCGGATGGCTGCGGCATTGTCGGAATAAGTAGTCTGTCTTGGTTACTTGACATGCTGGTACGCAGAGGTGGCGTATTGATGGACCCAGTGAGATGTATTCGTCTGTCTGACATCAGCGAATACAAGATCTCGTTATATTGATTGAGTCCAAACCCTAACGAAGGTTCAGGGGTTTACACGGGTTGACTGTTGCTTTGACTTGCCATGGTGGAGAGCCTAAGTAACGTGCTCGTATATCCGCATCTTGGGTAACAACAGTTCGTGTAGTATCGCCTGAGACTGGACTTAGGTAACCATATCCGAGTAATAGAATGGGGACATTCCCTGAGGAGCTCAATAACATTCATCGTGCCAAAGTCCTGCAGGCTGATTAAGTTCAGGCATGAGCGATAAGGTTTGAGTGGTACTACTCAGGAATTATAAGATATTAATTAATTGTAGTTAGAGCTTGTTAGAGGCTCCGATTAATTAATGGATGTCCGGTAACCTTAAATATGGGGATTCTCAATTAATGCAACCCGTTCTCATAACGTGATAATAAAGGGGTAGGTCAGTATTAATTCTGTGGTGAAAAAGAATTAATATTAATTAATTAATTATGTCCTGGGTTGTGGACATGGGAATTAATTAATTTATAGGCCCACTTTATTATTTGCATTAGGTCCCAGGTCTGGCCCAATAAGTGTGCTGAATTGAGCCCAGGAGTCCACTAGGGTTTTACAACCCTAGGTTTATAAATAGACCTCTCACTCTCTGAAACCCTAGCCACTTTCATAAGATTCAAATCAGTTGAAAACTTAAGGAGAGAGAGAGAGGGGCGCCGATCCTGAAGAAAGAAGGAGGAGAATTTTTGAATTTTGGTCCTGCTCAAGCCACAGATCTACGGAGTCCTCACCAGTAGTAGATCTGATCAGCACCGGGACACAGATCTGAAGATCTAATCTGGAGAACAACAGATCTTTTCTTCCCTTTTCTTTATTTTTGTTTTTCTCTAGAAATTAGTATTCTAATTTCTGTTTCCGCAGAGAAATCGAATTGTGTGGTTGAATTGAAGTTTGGAATTCAAACGTAAAAGATCGGTACAGAGACGACGGAATTACGGTAATTCTCTAATCCAAAAATATGTATTAAATTCATAGGAGCATGCTAGGTTTTTGTGAATTTGGATTATGTGCAATATCCATAAATCGATCCGGTTCAGTTTGGTTTTGGTGATTCGGTTCACGGAAAAATCCTACAATTGGTATCAGAGCCAGGTATTCGTATTTATGGCTCTGTTGTTCATAATTGAATTCAATATGCATGTATGGATTTATTGTTTATTGTGGATATTGGTTTTTGTTCCTCGTGGCAACCCGTTGATTCAGCCCGCGTTGGTTTATCCGTGTAGGGCTGAATTATTTTGTAAAATCACGAGAAAATCCGTGATTAGTGTAGATTTGAAAATTGTAATAGAATAGTTGTTTTATAATTTTCAAATTTATGTAATTGGACGGGTCGAGGACGAAGAACGAAGACGGAGCCGACGAAGGGCCGGGCACGACGGACGATGGCGGCGGCGCGGTAGGCGCGGCCGGGGCGTGCGGCGTGCGCACGATGCGCGCGGGCAGCACCCAGGGCGCAGTGCGCATGCGGGCGCGGCACGGCTGCAGCCCGCGGGGGCGCACGGCGCTGGCCGGCCTGGCGGCAGCGGCGGTCGGCGGCAGTTTCGGCTGTCGTCGGTTGCTGCTGTCCCGTCGCGGTGGCTCGTGTTTTGGTGGTTTGCACAATCCTGTGTAAACCCTAGGGCAAATCATCAGATCAAAAAGGCCTAAAATTCCAAAAGATTTGGTGTATCCAGATTTGAAGACCCTTGAAGATTTGGAAGATTTGAAAAGATTTGGATTTATCCAAATTAATTCAAAATTCAAATTTGTAATAGATAGATATTATTTTCTATTTTGTGGGGCCACGAGGAATTTTTGTTTGCCTTAATTGTCCTCGTATGATATGTGATTTATTTATGTGCGCAATTTAAGCATGTGTAGATAATAGGAAAAGCATGTTTTACTGCTTTTATTATTTACAGTTTTTCCAAGCATGCTTATGTGATTAATTTCTTTTGTTGGATTATATTTTGGGAATTTTTGGCTTGTTTAAATACATGCAAAATTTGGAAAATATAATGACAAAGAAATTATGTGTGCGCATAAAGAAACCTTTTAAAAAAAAAATACTAAGCAGATTTTTTAATTAAAATCAATAGACCTCCACAAAGCGGTCCTAGGCTGTAAGTGTATCTCTCGTTCTAGTAAACGTCTACGAGTGTAGCTTGCTAGTTCCCGGAGGTGCATGGGTACGGTTGTTGGGATTTCTAGACAAACAATTTAAATAATGTGAATAGTGGGAGGGCTTTGCGTAAACGTCTACAAGTGTAGCTTGCGTAGACCTCTTTCACAAGTATTCTAGGATTGATTTAAATTATAGATAACAAAAGTTTTGAGGGTTGTGCGATATGGTTACGTGCCATGCTAAACTGTCTCTTTTGGCCGGAGTTAAATTTGTGGTTAATTGCTTAGAAGCATCATATAATATAATGCAAGAATTGCATCCCTTTTCTTGAGAGATGGCTTGGTCTAAGGTTTTCACTAATTATTAATTTCTAGTGTCAAAAGCATCCTGACATGGTAGTGAAATTAAATGGATTGGGGCTTAAAACCTGCAGTTCTGGTTGAGGGTGACATCGTAAACGTCTACGAGTGTAGCTTGCGGTGGGAACTCTTGGGCAATTAGTGGAAAACATTTGTATTTGATTTATTAAAAGGTTTTCAATGCATTTGTTTTCGAAGTTCAACATGTATGTTCTTATTTAAGATTCTTTATTGTTTCAGATATGCCTATGTCTAATGTCATCATTATTCTCGCACAAAACACTCTAATTGGTCCGAACTTCCTGGAATGGAAACACAATCTCGAGTACCTCCTGATTGCAGAAGAACATATGTTCGTTCTGCAAGTACTTCGTCCCATAGTGCCAACTGCTGAGTCCTCTCAAGAGGAAGTAGATTATTATAACAAGTGGGAGAAATCGAACAATGTAGTCAAGTGCTATATGATGACCACTATGTCGAAAGTCTTGCAGCAGCAACATCAGCACCATAGGGATGCCTATGACATCACGTTAAGTCTAACGGCGACCTATGAGGAAACTCCTAGCTACACAAGAATAAAATTTGTCAAATCCAGGTCCTTCTTCCCTTCGCCCACTAGATTACCGGGATACTATAGCAAAGTCTAATAGCTAGGTAACATAAAATCGTTGAGTAATTTCTATCAATCTAGGCAATCAATTTAAACCTATGCTAACAACATATAACAAGTAATGAATTAAACCTACAACCAATTTTAAGTCTCAAAACAATCATTAAATTCTCACCACACATTGGTAAACCAAGACAAATAAATACTTAAATGAGGTAGATAGGATGTTGAAATAAACGTAGATTTAATCCAATTAGGTTAATCATTGATGTAAACACATTTTAATCCCTAGGAGATTGAGCAATCGACCCTACACTCGTTAACCCCTTGTCACGGCGAGCTAACGGTTGATGATGCTAAGACTTGCAAACAGCTACGTTATTAAGCCCTAGACCACTCCAAATAGAACGTCAATTATTGCCCTACGACCTAGCACCGCACAGGAATTGGAACTAAAATCGTATGAATCTACACTATTCACGACGATTCTGCCCGCGTGTTGGCTGCAGCGTTCACGTCAACTACCTCCTAAGTTGGCTATTACCTACACCTAAGAGGTAAGGAACAAGTTCTAGTGCAATTCAAGCTCTCAAAGGAAAGTAAACAAACAATTATAAAACTTAATTTTCATGCATCCTTGTTCAAATCAACATCCAAATTGAATTAGAGCATCATACCTCTCAATTGTAACAATACAAAGTTGAAATCACATACATCCATTACAATTGATAAGTAGAAAGTGAAATCTTCCCTAATTGGATTTGCTAGGTCTTGATCTACCCCCTTGGATCTTCAATTCTCCTCCAAGGATTGATGAATTAGCTCCTTGATACCTTGGGTGAGGTTTTGGAAGAGATGGAAATGGGAATCGTAGAGAGAATTTAGGAGGTGGTTATTCAAAATTATGAAAAGTTATGAATTTTGTTATGAAAATAACCGTTTTTCCCCCTTTTATAATGAGCAAACAGGGCCTCGGATCGCCCGAGCTAAAGTTGGCTCGCCCGAGCCATGCTGAAAACTGCCAAATGCTGAAAATCACGTTTTGGCTCGGCCGAGCCAATTTGGCTCGACCGTGCCACCACTCTGAAGGGCTTGGCTCGACCGAGCCAAGTTTGGCTCGGCCGAGCGAAGTCTCTGAACAGCCCCAACACCCTTTCTGCACCGCTCGGTCGATCCTGCTTCCCTTTGACTCCTAACTCGGGTGATTTTCATCCAAAACTCATCCAAAAGTGTTGTTTTATGCTCATAACACATCCTACAATATTTCAAACACGAAAACACGAAAACAAGACAAAAGAACAACGAAAACATATGATATGAGGGTAAAATGGTCACAAACATGCACGCGCACACATCGAAAAATAGGTCATTTTACGCACATATCATAATCCCCCAAACTTGAACCTTTGATTGTCCTCAATCAAAACAAAGTAAAGTTGTTAATCTACCTCGTGCAATACCTCATAGCTCATCAAGATTATCTTAGCATGTTCAAGTAAAACGAGATTATCACCTAACTTTGTAACAAGGTTAATGCTAAGGACATGAACCGCTCATCAAAAATGGATACAAGAAACGAAAGCACTCCCTCACGTGTTTAGGGACGATGAGATTCACTCAATCACAAGATATCGAGCTTGATTTCCATAGGCTTGCATCCATTCTCACCACTATACTACAATGAGTTAGTTTCTAGAATCAAAAAGGTCTTTTCATAGGTTGTAATGTGGCTAACTAAAAGGTGGGTTGTTTTGGGCCAAAGTGACTAAACTTCTCAATTTCCCAAAACCCCCAAACTTGTTCTTTTCGAACCACTACAAACCCCGAGGCTTTTTCATTTCACAACACACTTTTTTTTTCATTTCTCTTTTCTTTTCTTTGTCATAATTTTCAATTGCACCATCATTCATTCATTTTGTCGGTGCCCCTTTTTTTTTTCTTTTTCAAACACTTGCACCAAAAATTTTGTTGGTGCCACATTTTCTAGGATTCAAACCAATCCTTTATTTCATATCTTTCATGCCTCAACATTTCCCACCAATACAAATTCAATCAATTCCCAACCCAACTCTCATCACCGTATTCACCCTCATACACTCTTCCCCCCCCCCCCAAACTTGATCCTAATTATATCAAAGAAGATTCACCAATAAAGCTCAATCACGGGGGTCAAAGATACGAAAGGCAAATTAATGATAAAAACCACCTTATACTCCCGGTGTGAAAGGTAGGACTAAGAATCGATGGCCTAAGATCTTTTTCTAGTTACACACTGTTGGTCCCGGTTTATCAGAGTGTATAACGTTACGCAGCGGAAATATTGAACTTATAAGTCTAACTTGCACTCTGTCCTGCTGGTTGCTCAGCTGACTGGCTGACTGGTTGGTCAGCTGATAGCTCAACACTTAGAATATTTTAAGCCTAGTTTGCACAGTTATCAGTTTTCAGATATACACCAGCACTTGAGTGCTGGGTTTCAAATACAAATTTAAATACTGAGAGCAGATAAAGGCAAAGGATTTTATAGTGGTTCGATCAACTGATCTACGTCCACTCTCCAGTCGACTCACTGGAAATTCACTATAAGAGTAATCCGGTACAAAGTTCCTACGATCTATCTCCAGCTGGTAAATGCCCCGTCTACCAGTCCACTTGATCAACCGCTCCCGGTCCTTGTCCTTCTTCAACTCTCGTCAGATGGATGGAGTGCGAGCACGTCACTTCAACCTCCTCCTCTGACTGGTTGGGTGTTGAGTTCTCCCAAGAACGTAAATCCTCTACGGCAAACTGCCCGTAATAACTCAAGAGCTGGCTGGCTCTAGAGCTGCTATGTTCTTCCTCAGAAAGAGAAAGAACACCAAGTGAGGTCTAAACTTACAAGCAGGAAGCTTGAAGTCTCGTGTTTGAAAGATATCAACACACGGAAAAGCTTTAAAGAAAGCCTCGAAAGATGCTTGCTTGCTTGCAATGAATGTTCGTTCTTTCGGTAGTTGGAGAGTATTGAATGTTCAGGATGCAAGCGTCTTAAATGTTGGTGATTCCAACCTATTTATAGACGCAGGATCTCATTTAAAATTCTAGCCGTTTGGACACATCCGGAATGGGTCTCTGTCCTCGGATGTACTTCAGACGTCGGCAGGTAGGAATTTCAGGAAAACGCCATACCTGTGTCTGCTTTTTCTGACACAGACCTCTTTGTGTCAGAACGGCATTATTTCGTCAGTACGAGGAATCGCAACTGGTGTCTTGAACTGATAGACTTTAAGGTATCCTCCCTTAAAGTCATACTTTGTCAGTATATTCCTCAGACGAATCTTCTTTTTGTCTCTAAGACTCTGGGAGAGCGAATCTTCAATTCTGCTGGTAACCTCCGACTGGTAGAACATACTGGTGATCTTGTGCTGGCAGTCTCTGCTGGTGACTTAGCGCTTGCACAATCTTAGTCTACCAATTTGTCTGGATGTTAACTCTTGGAATCTCCCATGACTGGTGGCTTCACCGCTGGTGAATAGTGTCAGCCAGAACACGTATTCTGCTGGTAGGATTTGTCAGCCTCCTGCTGGTGAAATCCTTCCAACTGGTGAACAGTAGCCAGTCATTAGCTCTTGACTCCATGCTGATGAACAGTGTCAGCATGGGTCTGTCAGTCGTCTGCTGGTGAAATCCTTCACCAGGTAAGAGATTCTCATGCTGATGAACAGTGTCAGCATGAGTCTTGATCAGCTACGACTTACAACTCAAAAGACCTAAACAGGACTTTACATTTGAGACTAGAGCTATTCTAGAGACAAACTGACGCTGGTTGGACTTAGGATTTGATCCACCAAAACACTTAAACACCAAATCAAAGATCTAAGCTATCAACTGGGGAAGGGAAACTTAGATAATTTTCCCAACAATTTCCCCCTTTTTGGTGCGATCAAAGCCTAACCAGCGAGCACTCAGCTGATGAGGAAAGTTACAGAATATTTCAGGGTTTTTACAAATAAACCTATCAGATCTAAACCCATGAAACTACTTCCTCACATCAGCTCTAACCTAAGGATCTTCCCCCTCAAACTGGGAGAGATATTGCTCGATTAAATTATGAAGTAAGAATCTGAGCCAGGTTAGAATTAAAAAATATCAAATGGAGTGCTGGTGCTGATTACACAAAATGTGTAAGTTCAGCTGGTAAGTAAAAATCAGTAGACATTAGTTGGACAATGAGAAATTGTCGTCAACCCGTCAGTAATCAATCCATTAATGATGTGAAATTACAAGTACAGGAAGGACAACTGACTAGTCTAGACTGGTACAAAATTACTTACACAAAAAAAATGAAGAGTACAAGACCTATGGCTGAGATGAGGATCCAGGTGATTGATTGCGATTTGCTAAATTCCTCAAGATCTGTAAGAGCCGCCATATCTTGTTCCCTCTTCAAATGCTCCTCAGCAACAATGCGACGCTCTTCTGCAGCAAGCCGAGCCCTTTCCTCCTCAGCGACTGCTCGCGCCCTTTCCCCCTCTTGGATCCGCACCAAAAAGGAGTTCACCCCAGAGGTGAAGGCCTCCATTTGTTGCGCCATCTCTGCTCGGAAGGAGGAAAAGCGCTGGTCCATCCTGGCATCAATGAGAGCAACCAGTTGCGCAGGCGGATGGACCTCGGAGAGAGGCTCTGCTGACAGCGCCAGAGAAGTAGAGAGCACATCAGATGAGGCCTCAGCCATCTCAGTGTCAGCTCCAGTTGGCCTCTCCACTACTGGCTCTGCAGCGGCTGATGCTTCTGCTGGGACTGCAGCGGCTGCTACTGACTCCTCTTCTGCGGCTGACTCCTCCACCAGCATCTCAGCTGATGCTGGCGGGAATTGTTCGGAAACGGTGGGTGTATCAACTTCCACCACCTGCCAGTCGATGTGTTCAAGGGATACAACATTGGGAACACCAGCGACTGCAGTGGTCAGCCACCAAGGGTGGGATGGATCCTCCTCCACCACATGATCAATCAGCAATGCAGTGGCCGCCATGTCGAACAAGATGCCAAAGTATGGGAGGATCGTCGGGAGAGCTACCAGTATCTCAATGCGTCTGAGCGCGTATATCATCTGGTAGCCACGGCTGGATCGGTGGAACTGGAGAAAAGGTATGGCGATTTTCCTTGGTCGCGGAAGGCCGGAGCTACCAGTCAGCCTGCGGTATGTAGCAATTTTCTCCATACGGCGCTTGATCCACCTGACCGACAGCTGCTGGGGGCTATCAGCATCTGTATCCATGAAGGAGTTAGCCCACTCCTCTTCCGCACGCCAGTAACCCAATCCAAGCCTGGCATAAAGAACCGCCCTCTTCTCCACCGTCAGCTGGCGGTGGCACCGGTTGAAAATTTTCCACCGCCGGAGCTCCAGGAAGAGATCCGCGTTCTCCCTCCACAAATCCTGGAAGTCGTCGAATAACTCCTCATCGACGACGTCCTCCACTTCTACTGAGATATTCGCAGCATACTCGTACAGAGTACGATTGAAGTACTCTACTGGCTGCAACGGCAAGCACCAGTCATATATCCTCATGGCGTAGACTGACTGGTGGGGAAGGCCGCTGGTGGGAATGATATGGAACATGGAGAATTCTGGCACCCTTGAGTTGTAGAATGCCAGTTCCCCACGACGCTCCCACCTATGGACTCCTGTCACTTGCGCCTCGTAGGTCTCCTCATCAATCTGATGGTAATGGTGGACACCCAGCATATAAGGTTGCCTGTGACGGGGCTCTGCACATGCTGGTGTCGAGGAGGATGCCGCTGGTCGCCCGGATGTGGATGTCGAAGCATCTGAGGAACGGGGGCGACTGGCACGAGCTTTAAGCTCAGCCTCGAAATCGGGAAATAAATCCTTGGGCTCCATCCTCTGGATAGTAGAGCGCTGGACTACTGGTGGCTGCTCCTCATCTTCAAGATTGATCATTGGAGCCTTGTCAGCAGCCTTGCCACCAGTTTCTACCTCCATCTCAGTGGCTTGCTCCTCCACCACTACCTTCTCCTGATCCTCAGAAGAATCCGCCAGTTTTACCGGGATGGTCGCCCGTTCTTCTACTCCTCCGCTGGCTTCCCCTTGCGCAGTCAGCGGGTCTTCCGCAGCTCCTCCACTGGCTTCCCCTTGCGCAGCCAGTGGGACTTCTTCATCACCTCCACCACCCCCTTGCGTGGGTGGAGGGACTTCAGCCACTTCCTCTTCCTTGTAATCATCAACCAGATTGAATACCTCTTCGTCAGTGCCCAGCACCACCAGGTGTTCAAATGTCTCTTCAGAAAGGAGCTCGCCTTGCGGTGCTGGTGCGGATCGGCTGGCACTCGAAATTTCATGGGCTTTCCCTTTGCCCCTGGTCGCCAGCCTCAGTTGCTCCTCTATTTCCTCCTGGCGCCTGGCCTCAGTCTCAGCCTTGATCTGAGCAAAGCGCTCATCCCTGGCCGCCAGCTCCGCCTCTCTCTTCTGCTTCGCCAGCAGAGCCCGGAGCCTTGACTTGGCCTTCTTCTTCCTCACCAAGGAAGCACTCCTTGCCCTCTTGGCGTGCTCCTCAGCCTTCTGCGCCTTGGTCATGACTCGCTTGCGCTTGCGAGTCATCTTCTCCAGCGTCTCCTCCTCAGTCAGCCCTAGTAAGTTCTTCTTGACTGGGATGGAGATTTTCCCAGATTCTGGATTGTATGCCACGGCGTGCGGGGGCTGCTGGTGCTGAGAGGTCTTCGCCTTCTTGCGGGAGGGCTTCTTGGTGACTGGCGCCTGCATAACTGGTTGAGGGCGACTGCCAGAAGCCTCCACTTCCGCCTCCTCCATTTGGGTAAAAAGAGACTCAGTCTCCATCTTCCTTTTCAACTCGCCCCTTGCCTCCTCCGTAAGCGGCTGTGCCATGACTGGCACCTGTTCCCCCTTTTCCTCCTCTTCTTCCTCGGAAACAATCGTGGCTGGGTCGACTGCTGTCTTTCCCTTCAGCCTCCGCGGCTTATGGTAGTCAGGGCGGGGCAGCTTTGCCTGCTCCTTGGTGGGCGGAATGAAATCCGAACTCACCAGTTGCTCCCCCTGGTCCACTCCATCTCCAATCTCCATCTCCAAAATATGGCTGATCCGCAGCCCAAAGGATACGGAGTGAGTGAACGTCCCATCAATTGGAATGTTGATGTTGCGATCAACATTCTCCAGCAGTCTCCCGAAAAAGAACTCGGCCCAGTTCCCTTCCACTCCATCCACCAGCGCGCACATCACGGAGAATTTGCGCAGGCTCAACTCAGCATATGAGCCAACTTCGCACTGCAGCATCCTGACGACGATGTCGCACACCATCTGCCACCAGTCGTCCATCTCCGACTTCCGCATTCCAGTGCGAAAACTCGTCACCCCCTCCCTCTTCCACTGAGCCCACCGCCTCCTGAACTCCTCTACATTGTTGTGGAAGTAGGTGGCTATCTCCATTCCCTCGTTCCTCAATCCGAACAAGTCGGCGAGGTATTCGGCGCTGACAGTGATCAGATGGCCGAAGACGGAAGTGGTGAAGGACTTCCTCCCGTCAGCAATCACGGCCCGTGTATAGAACTCCGCCACCATATGCGGATGGAAGGTCTCGAGCCTTGCCGTCAGATATTGTCGAAGGCCTTCCCGGTCGATCATCTCGATCAACTCCGCTCCAAAATTCTTGCGCGCTAGCTTCTCGTTCAGAATTTTTTCTTTCTGAACTTGCGCCGCCCTGATTTGCGCGTTCGAGAGTTGAGCCCTGGTCGCTGGTTTGTTCAACTGAACCAGGCGGGCGAATGGAAGTGTGTAGTCTATATCGTCCATCTGTGTGATGCCAGTGTAAGTCGGCATGTGGGCTTCTGCGACAGGTAAGTCTGGTGAACCAGACGAAGAAGATGTAGATGGTGGGTTGACATCTGGTTGTCGGGAAGATGAAGCCATAATTTCAGAAGAAATCTTAAGAAAAGCTTGAGAGAGTAGGGTTTCTGAAATTGAATGATCGTAAAAGGTTTTTCCGTCGAAAGGCATCGGGTATTTATACCCAAGTCCATGCAGGATCAGACGATCAAGATTGATGCTCAGCAAGCGGGGATCGACGGTCATCAGCAGGCCCGGTTCCCTGTGCGACGTGCGCAGTCGTGCTGACGTGGGCTACGCCGTGTAGCTGACGTGGCGCTCAGCGATTGGTGGCAACCAAACGTCGGACTGCGCAGACACTGTGCGCATTAAATGTGGCATTAAATGCCGCATTAAATTCTGAGGGCTGTACACGCTACTTGGATTTGAACAATCCCGCCTTTTCTGAGACAGCTGGCAAGACTGGTCATCAGTAGCACATACCAGTCGCATACTTCCCCCTAACTGGTTGGCCTCTTCATCAGTTAGCAACTGATACCACTTGCTGAT
>JAPKLW010001315.1:47006-74382 GCA_026898455.1 Plectranthus barbatus
TGAGGGCGACTGCCAGAAGCCTCCACTTCCGCCTCCTCCATTTGGGTAAAAAGAGACTCAGTCTCCATCTTCCTTTTCAACTCGCCCCTTGCCTCCTCCGTAAGCGGCTGTGCCATGACTGGCACCTGTTCCCCCTTTTCCTCCTCTTCTTCCTCGGAAACAATCGTGGCTGGGTCGACTGCTGTCTTTCCCTTCAGCCTCCGCGGCTTATGGTAGTCAGGGCGGGGCAGCTTTGCCTGCTCCTTGGTGGGCGGAATGAAATCCGAACTCACCAGTTGCTCCCCCTGGTCCACTCCATCTCCAATCTCCATCTCCAAAATATGGCTGATCCGCAGCCCAAAGGATACGGAGTGAGTGAACGTCCCATCAATTGGAATGTTGATGTTGCGATCAACATTCTCCAGCAGTCTCCCGAAAAAGAACTCGGCCCAGTTCCCTTCCACTCCATCCACCAGCGCGCACATCACGGAGAATTTGCGCAGGCTCAACTCAGCATATGAGCCAACTTCGCACTGCAGCATCCTGACGACGATGTCGCACACCATCTGCCACCAGTCGTCCATCTCCGACTTCCGCATTCCAGTGCGAAAACTCGTCACCCCCTCCCTCTTCCACTGAGCCCACCGCCTCCTGAACTCCTCTACATTGTTGTGGAAGTAGGTGGCTATCTCCATTCCCTCGTTCCTCAATCCGAACAAGTCGGCGAGGTATTCGGCGCTGACAGTGATCATATGGCCGAAGACGGAAGTGGTGAAGGACTTCCTCCCGTCAGCAATCACGGCCCGTGCATAGAACTCCGCCACCATATGCGGATGGAAGGTCTCGGGCCTTGCCGTCAGATATTGTCGAAGGCCTTCCCGGTCGATCATCTCGATCAACTCCGCTCCAAAATTCTTGCGCGCTAGCTTCTCGTTCAGAATTTTTTCTTTCTGAACTTGCGCCGCCCTGATTTGCGCGTTCGAGAGTTGAGCCCTGGTCGCTGGTTTGTTCAACTGAACCAGGCGGGCGAATGGAAGTGTGTAGTCTATATCGTCCATCTGTGTGATGCCAGTGTAAGTCGGCATGTGGGCTTCTGCGACAGGTAAGTCTGGTGAACCAGACGAAGAAGATGTAGATGGTGGGTTGACATCTGGTTGTCGGGAAGATGAAGCCATAATTTCAGAAGAAATCTTAAGAAAAGCTTGAGAGAGTAGGGTTTCTGAAATTGAATGATCGTAAAAGGTTTTTCCGTCGAAAGGCATCGGGTATTTATACCCAAGTCCATGCAGGATCAGACGATCAAGATTGATGCTCAGCAAGCGGGGATCGACGGTCATCAGCAGGCCCGGTTCCCTGTGCGACGTGCGCAGTCGTGCTGACGTGGGCTACGCCGTGTAGCTGACGTGGCGCTCAGCGATTGGTGGCAACCAAACGTCGGACTGCGCAGACACTGTGCGCATTAAATGTGGCATTAAATGCCGCATTAAATTCTGAGGGCTGTACACGCTACTTGGATTTGAACAATCCCGCCTTTTCTGAGACAGCTGGCAAGACTGGTCATCAGTAGCACATACCAGTCGCATACTTCCCCCTAACTGGTTGGCCTCTTCATCAGTTAGCAACTGATACCACTTGCTGATAGTACTTGCTGCTGGCAAACTTCCATCAGTTATCAGCTGGCAACTGGAAAGATGGAAAATTGAGCGCTTGAACTCAATTTTATTCCGCATAATCTTCTCTTCTCTTGGAATTGGGAGCTGGGACCCAATTTCGCTTCAACTGATGGCCTATGCTGGCAAGATTCCGCCAGTAGACACCACTTGTTAGATAGAGATACCACTTAAATAAAAACAACTAAGAGCTTGGACTTAGTCGTAATCAGCGTCCTCCAGAAGATCAAGAACAGAATGAGAGCTGGGACTCATTCTTCCTCATCATTGGGGCTCACATCAATCTCCATAAGACCGAGTTTGATGCACAACTCCTTGAATCTTGCTTCTGGCAGTGGCTTGGTGAAGATGTCAGCCAGTTGATCTTCAGTTCTGATATAGTCCACGCTGACATCCTTCTTCTCGACATGATCACGAATGAAGTGATGTCGAATATCTATGTGCTTGGTTCTGGAGTGATGAACCGGATTCTTCGTGATGCACATAGCACTGTTGTTGTCGCAATAGATTGGAACACAGCCAGTGTCCACTTCATAATCCTCCAGTTGTTGCTTGATCCAAATTATTTGAGCACAGCAACTGGCAGCGGCAACATATTCAGCCTCAGTGGTGGATGTAGCAACAGAGTGCTGCTTCTTGCTGAACCAACTGATCAGCTTGTGTCCTAGAAACTGACACGTACCACTGGTACTCTTCCGGTCAATACGGCATCCAGCGAAGTCTGAATCTGAATATCCAATGAGTGTAAGCTCATCATTCCTGGGATACCATATTCCAAGAGATTCAGTCCCCTTCAGATATTTCACTATCCTCTTGGCAGCTTCCATGTGTGACTTCTTCGGATTTGCTTGAAATCTGGCACACACTCCGACTGAATAAGAAATGTCGGGTCTGCTGGCTGTGAGATAGAGAAGTGATCCAATGATTCCTCGGTAAATGGTAGGATCAACTGATTCACCTTGCTCATCAAGAAATATTTGACAACTGGTGCTCATAGGTATTCTGAGGGACTTAGTTTTCTCTGGGCAATATTTCTGGATTAAGTCCTTCGTATACTTCCGCTGGCTGATAAAAATTCCATCAGCTGACTGCTGGACCTGGAGTCCGAGAAAGTATGTTAATTTGCCCATCATACTCATCTGAAATGATGTCTGCATCAGTTGAGAAAACTTCTCGCAGAGAGTTATATTCCTTGATCCGAATATGATGTCATCTACATAGATCTGCACCATTAGCATGTCACCACCATCCTTGAGAAGAAAGAGAGTCCTATCAATCTTCCCTTTCCGAAATCCATTGCTGGTGAGGAATTGTGACAGCGTTTCGTACCAAGCCCTGGGCGCCTGTTTCAATCCATACAGGGCCTTTCTCAGCTTGTACACCTTGGTGCCAACTTCAAAGCCTGGAGGTTGCTCGACATATACCTCCTCTTTTAGTTCGCCATTCAGGAAGGCGCTCTTCACATCCATCTGGAACACTGTGAAGCCGTGATACGCTGCATAAGCAAGGAACAGCCGTATCGCCTCCATTCTGGCAACTGGTGCGAAGGTCTCATCGAAATCGATCCCTTCACACTGCCTGTAACCTTTGGCGACTAATCGAGCTTTATTTCTGACCACGGTGCCATTCTCATCTCGCTTGTTCTTGAAAACCCACTTGGTGCCAATCACTGACTGATGTGATGGTCTCTCCACCAAGTCCCAAACGTTATTGCGAGTGAATTCTGCAAGCTCCTCTTGCATGGCATTGATCCAATCGGCAGATTCGAGCGCCACTCCTATGGAAGTAGGTTCCATTTGAGAAATAAAGCAACTCAGGAGCGCACTGCCGTGTCGGGTCTTAACTGAACCTTCCGGATCACCGAGAATAGCATCAGTTGGGTGATCCCTCAGCCATCTGGGAGGACCAGCGACTGCTGGTGCCGGCTGTGAAACAGGTTCATCTGTCCTGACGACTGGTGCTTCCACATTTCCACCAGTCGGGGCTGCAACATCAGCTGGTGCTGGACCTTCACCAGTTGGAACAACTTCATCAGCATCACCTTCTGACTGGTTGTCTGAACCTTCACCAACGTTGTCAGTATCAGCTGGTATCTCCATTCCAGCTGGTTCATCATTGCCTTCTTCTTCAAAAAGGCCAGTAGGGATTCCCCCTAGATTGTTGCTAGGTCCACTCAGGGAGATTGAGTGTAAGGTCTCAGCAAGATCATTTACATCACCGACCCTCTCAGGTTGCTGATGGGCACCTGAGGTAACTGGTTGTGAAGATGATCCATTCATAGGTCTAGTCGAACCAGTTGGTTGAGCATCGGAAGAATTCCTGCCCAACTGGTTGCTGACATCCTCGACCTCAGGAACATCTTCAGCCAGTTGGCGTAAGGTCCTGCGCACTAAAGTAGCTTCATCAAAAACAACATTGCATGTTATTTCCACAAGCTGGGTAGTCTTGTTAAATACTCTATAGCCCTTGTGAGAGGGATGTCCATATCCGACAAACACACCCTCATCAGCCTTAGGCGAGAAAGCATTTAACTTCGACTTCCCATTATTATGGATATAACATGGTGAACCGAATGCACGAAGATGAGCTATAGAAGGCTTACGACCAAAGTACACTTCGTAGGGAGTTTTCTGGAGTCTGTCGTTGATCCCGCTTCTATTCTGAGTGTAGCAGGCAGTCACCAACGCTTCTCCCCATAAACTTTGTCCCAAGCCGGACTCAGCCAGCATGGACCGGACTGCTTCTTTCAGCGTCCTGTTCCTACGTTCTGCCAGTCCATTTTGCTGCAGTTGCCTTGGTGTAGATCTCTCATGCTTGATCCCGGCCTCCGTGCAAAAATCCATCAGCAGACCGTTGCAGAATTCAGTCCCATTGTCCGAACGAATTCGCTTCACTACTGCTTCGCGTTGCTTCTGCGCTTGGATGATCAACTCAGGAAGAATCACCTTCACCTCATCCTTTGTCCTAAGCAACTTGACCCATGTATAGCGCGAGTAGTCATCAACTACTACCAGCGAATATCGCCTTCCTCCAATGGTTTGCGGCGTTACTGGTCCAAACAGGTCCATATGTAACAGCTCAAGTACCTGACTGGTACTGGGGCAAACAGGTGACTGGCTCTTGAAGGACTTCTTGGTTTGCTTGCCTTGCTGGCATGCCTTGAAATTCCTTCCTTCTTGAACCCGCCCTTGGGAAGACCATCTACAAGATCATGCTTGGTTAGATAGTTAATAGTTTTGAAATTCAAATGACTTAACCTTTTGTGCCACAGCCAGTTAGTCTCCATGGAGCTGGTGGCTACAAAGCATGTATCAGTCTTCCCGCTTTGCCAGTCAACGACATAAAGGCCTCCTTTCCTGACACCTTTCAGCTTGGTCTCACCAGAATCTTCATTCTTGATCTGGCACCCAGACTTGTCAAACACAATGGTATAACCATTGTCGCACAGCTGACTGATGCTCAGGAGGTTGTGCTTCAGATTGGTAACAAGGGATACGTTCACAATTCGGACATCATCTTTTTCTATGCATCCCTTGCTGATAACTCTGCCCTTGGAGTTATCACCAAAGATAACTGGAGGTCCTCTGACCTTGGTGAGCTCTGAGAACAGGAACTCCTCACCAGTCATATGAGCGGAGCAACCACTATCAATGATCCACTCGCTCGACCTCTGAAGCTGACTTGCATGACCTAGTTCCTCATTATCAGCAGCAAGTGCCAGTTCTTCCTCATTGTCAGCATTTTCTTCAGCTAGCTCTTCTCCGAGAGCTGCCATAAATGCCAGGAGAGCTTCTTCTTCTGACTCTCCATCTGACTCAAGCTCCCCATCATCATGATCGGGTATGTCAGGCACCTCCGTCCTGGTCAGCATGGCTTTGGCAACAGCCTTGGAAGCACGCTCTTCAAAGAGCTTCTTCAGCCTTTCCCTCTCAGTTTTGTCCACCTGTGGACATTCAAACTTTAAGTGATCAGGGGATTGGCACTGAAAACAGGCACGAGGAGCTCTCTTGACAAATTTTCCGTCAGATGAGCTAGAAGAAACTCCCTGTTTTGACTTGGCTTTTTCCAGAAGGATAGCCAGTCTTTTCATCTGTTGCTCTAGTTCAGCGATAGAGCTCTCGCCGCCTTTGGAATGAGATCCTGATGCGGACTGGATCTCCTTCGGCTGGTTGTGCTGTGCAGCGGGTCTCTCAGCATGGAAGGGCTTCTTGTGCTTCCAATTGAAGTCCTTTTTGACGAAGTAGGCTTCGTCCTGAGCTTTAACGCTGGGGGATCCAACATTCCTGATGGCCTCGTTCTTATTCACCATCTGAATGTCCCATTCGTGTGCCTGCAACTGAGCAAAAACTTCTTTAGGAGTTATTTTAGATAAATCTTTCTCCTTGAGTGCGGTGGTTTTCACAAACCAATCCTCCTTAGGCATCTTGGACAAGATCTTGGCATTAAGATCTTCATTCGTGCACGTCCTGCCCAATGCCTTTAGCTCGCTGACAATGGCGTTGAATCTCGCCTCCATCTCCTTGATGGTTTCTCCAGTTAGCATCTGGAAGGATTCATACTTGTCAACTGCCACCTGCAATTTATTGCATTTCATTTGGTCAGTTTCTTGACAAAGACCATTAATAAAGTCCCAAACTTCTTTGGCATTTTCAAACTGGAGGGCTTCCTCCATCAATGGTTCAGGGAGACAAGATAGGATCATGTCAAGAGCAACGGAATCCAGCTGATTCCTTCTCCTATCTTCAGCGTTCCACTCGTCTTGAGGCTTTGGAACCTCTACGGCTGGCCGATCACCCAACGCATGTTGTGTCTTGGTAATCTCTATCGGCCCTTTTTCCAGCACATCCTTCATCTCTGGATGGACACTCTTCAGCTGGATCAGCGACCGCTTGCGCCAGACCTCATGTTTCTCCGGATTGTAAGTCATCAGCTTCGGAACGTTCATCATGATGACCTGAGCTAGACAATCAGACAGACAAACAAGGTGCAAGGAAAATGGATCTCGGTCCTAAGCGACACAGAAACGAACGGTCTGTAAGAACCTGGCTCTGATACCACTTGTTGGTCCCGGTTTATCAGAGTGTATAACGTTACGCAGCGGAAATATTGAACTTATAAGTCTAACTTGCACTCTGTCCTGCTGGTTGCTCAGCTGACTGGCTGACTGGCTGGTCAGCTGATAGCTCAACACTTAGAATATTTTAAGCCTAGTTTGCACAGTTATCAGTTTTCAGATATACACTAGCACTTGAGTGCTGGGTTTCAAATACAAATTTAAATACTGAGAGCAGATAAAGGCAAAGGATTTTATAGTGGTTCGATCAACTGATCTACGTCCACTCTCCAGTCGACTCACTGGAAATTCACTATAAGAGTAATCCGGTACAAAGTTCCTACGATCTATCTCCAGCTGGTAAATGCCCCGTCTACCAGTCCACTGGATCAACCGCTCCCGGTCCTTGTCCTTCTTCAACTCTCGTCAGATGGATGGAGTGCGAGCACGTAACTTCAACCTCCTCCTCTGACTGGTTGGGTGTTGAGTTCTCCCAAGAACGTAAATCCTCTACGGCAAACTGCCCGTAATAACTCAAGAGCTGGCTGGCTCTAGAGCTGCTATGTTCTTCCTCAGAAAGAGAAAGAACACCAAGTGAGGTCTAAACTTACAAGCAGGAAGCTTGAAGTCTCGTGTTTGAAAGATATCAACACACGGAAAAGCTTTAAAGAAAGCCTCGAAAGATGCTTGCTTGCTTGCAATGAATGTTCGTTCTTTCGGTAGTTGGAGAGTATTGAATGTTCAGGATGCAAGCGTCTTAAATGTTGGTGATTCCAACCTATTTATAGACGCAGGATCTCATTTAAAATTCTAGCCGTTTGGACACATCCGGAATGGGTCTCTGTCCTCGGATGTACTTCAGACGTCGGCAGGTAGGAATTTCAGGAAAACGCCATACCTGTGTCTGCTTTTTCTGACACAGACCTCTTTGTATCAGAACGGCATTATTTCGTCAGTACGAGGAATCGCAACTGGTGTCTTGAACTGATAGACTTTAAGGTATCCTCCCTTAAAGTCATACTTTGTCAGTATATTCCTCAGACGAATCTTCTTTTTGTCTCTAAGACTCTGGGAGAGCGAATCTTCAATTCTGCTGGTAACCTCCGACTGGTAGAACATACTGGTGATCTTGTGCTGGCAGTCTCTGCTGGTGACTTAGCGCTTGCACAATCTTAGTCTACCAATTTGTCTGGATGTTAACTCTTGGAATCTCCCATGACTGGTGGCTTCACCGCTGGTGAATAGTGTCAGCCAGAACACGTATTCTGCTGGTAGGATTTGTCAGCCTCCTGCTGGTGAAATCCTTCCAACTGGTGAACAGTAGCCAGTCATTAGCTCTTGACTCCATGCTGATGAACAGTGTCAGCATGGGTCTGTCAGTCGTCTGCTGGTGAAATCATTCACCAGGTAAGAGATTCTCATGCTGATGAACAGTGTCAGCATGAGTCTTGATCAGCTACGACTTACAACTCAAAAGACCTAAACAGGACTTTACATTTGAGACTAGAGCTATTCTAGAGACAAACTGACGCTGGTTGGACTTAGGATTTGATCCACCAAAACACTTAAACACCAAATCAAAGATCTAAGCTATCAACTGGGGAAGGGAAACTTAGATAATTTTCCCAACACACACTCATGCCAATAGATAGAGAACGGATGCAAGTTCTAGATCTCGTACTCTCAATCTTGCCACTCTCAAACAATATAGATATGACAATATCATGGCTCAAACCTCAGCTTTTTGTCAAGTCCTATGCATTAACCACACACAAAACTCGACAATTCAAAAGTTAAACTTAAGACATGCTTCGACAACTAGATTCCGCCCTATCATTGGTTGAGATAAACATCCAACTTCACCAAGTAAATCATGATTCAAACCTCAAGTCTAGTTCGGGTTCATCACACACACAAGCACACAACAACCTAAAAACAATCTACACGCATACAACAATCTAACAACAATCTAAATGCAATGCAACTAATTGGCAAGAGAAATGATAGAATGCGTTACCCATCGGTAGCCACGATTGCACCGCTTCTCCAAGACTTTATTGGTACCTTCTCACATCAACAAAAACACCACCAAACTATTGAGCATAAAACAAGCCAATAAAGCTCTCATATCCACCAAACTTTCCACAAACCAAATATCAACAATGATTAGACAATATCCACTAGTTCCACCATTCAAACCAAACCAATAATCCAAAACACAAATCATGCATAATAGGAAGTATTCAATCATGCCAACTCATTATTGATTCTCTCCACAATCACAATCAAACAATCATCAACCATATTCACTTCCAAAACCTCTTTCCACCATCATTCCACAATCCAAAATCTACATAAATCAAGCATTGTTCCACTAGCACCACCAAACATTCCTTATGCCATTAATCAATCATTCATTCACATCCAAATCATTATTCACAACCAAAGTAGAAGTAGATCAATACCATTATACAACCCAATCGAAGATCCAATTATTTAAAATCAATTCAAACTATCCTAAACTAAACTAATAAGCAATGTAAACTAAGATAGAGAGATAGAAGAGAAGAGTAAACCAAAACACCGAATACCGGCCATTGCCCCCAAACTTAGTCAAGTGAGACTAAGTTTGTCAAATAGGTAGGCGGTGCGTCATCACTCCTCTCGATCTTGTAGTTCCTCCTACAAACACAAAACCAAACAAACTAGGCATTTATTCAAAATCAAAGCAACTAAAAGCAATTAAACAAAATAAAGAAAATTGGTTGGGTTGCCTCCCAACAAGCGCTTCCTTAACGTCGGTAGCTAGAAGACCTTACCACATCACCCATTATCAAAAATCGTGTGGGTTTTTAATACACCTTTCTTCCTTAATCGGCATTTACCTGGAAGCAACTTGTCCAAGGCGATCTTTCTTTCACCCCTTTCATCTCTCCAAGGAAGATTTACTCTCATGACGAACTCGTAAGTCAAAGGTGGTAATTCCTTCTTCGATTTGATCTCTAAGGCATCATCCAATTGAATCCAAAGTATATAAGTCTCAACTTGTCCCTCATTTGGATTGATCATCAACTTCTCATCACCTCCTTTGCCGATCAAATCATATGTTTCATCCACTATCTCTCCTATGATCACCTCTTTTTCCCTCTTATCTATCACTAATGAAAGAGAAACAAGCACCATGTCACCACTTGGACCTCCCGACATTATTTCCTCATCATTTTTCTCTTCCTCATCATTTTGTACAAATGCCGGAACTTCTTTCTATCACCTCAAGGGAAGGTATTACAAGAACACCATTCTTCTCACTTCCAATGTGTATCCTTTCCTCCTTGGTGCTATCATCCTCTTTCTCTTCTTGAGGTAACTCTTTATCCTCTTTCCTTAATTCTTCTTCTTGCATCTCTTTTACTCTTGTATCTTGAAATCTTACTTCCTTAAGTATCATAACCGCATCCTCACATTCATCTTCCAAAATTTTATATTCTTCCACTCGAGGCTCCTCACTCACCTTTTTCAAGATTTCGGATAATTGCATTTTTAATTCCAAAAGGTTTCCCTCGAGCTTATCCGGTTTCCTCTCCAAAGCTTCCCGAGATGATCTCGCTTCTCTAACTCTTTCATGATCATGGCTTCCCCATTCATCACAATGAACTCTTGTCATGGATGGATTCCAAGTTTGGTTCTCATAGAGTCTACATGGAGAGTAGCCATTAGATGGGGATAGTTCATGTTGTTCCGGAGGTCACAATTCCCCCATTTATCTCTATAGCTTTCATTACTACACTCCTCTTCTTCATTTCCCCAACTTGACTTCATAATGCGATCATGTCTAATCTCTTCCATCCACGGGTAGCTCTCTTCAAATACCAACCGGATTGGCTTCCTCGGTCGTTGTCTCTCCAACATCTTTGCTCTCATCTCATCCAATTCCCTTTGGAGATTGTTAAGCCTCTCCGAGTGAGTTCCTCGATGATTCTCCATTTGACACCTACAACAATCCGACAAACTCAAAGTACCAACAAATACAAAAAAAAATCAAACAACAAATTATTCACACAAGCAAAAACACAAACACCTAGCCTACAAGCTTCACTTTTCCCCCAATATCTTGCAACCTACTAAATGAAGTCCCCGGCAACGGCGCCAAAACTTGATGCGGCTAAAAGTTCAATCAAAATTAAACTCCTAGCTACACAAGAATAAAATTTGTCGAATCCAGGTCCTTCTTCCCTTCGCCCACTAGATTACCGAGATACTATAGCAAAGTCTAATAGCTAGGTAACATAAAATCGTTGAGTAATTTCTATCAATCTAGGCAATAAATTTAAACCTATGCTAACAACATATAACAAGTAATGAATTAAACCTACAACCAATTTTAAGTCTCAAAACAATCATTAAATTCTCTCCACACATTGGTAAACCAAGACAAATAAATACTCAAATGAGGTAGATAGGATGTTGAAATAAATGTAGATTTAATCCAATTAGGTTAATCATTGATGTAAACACATTTTAATCCCTAGGAGATTGAGCAATCGACCCTACACTCGTTAACCCCTTGTCACGGCGAGCTAACGGTTGATGATGCTAAGACTTGCAAACAGCTACGTTATTAAGCCCTAGACCACTCCAAATAGAACGTCAATTATTGCAATACGACCTAGCACCGCATAGGGATTGGAACTAAAATTGTATGAATCTACACTATTCACGACGATTCCGCCCGCGTGTTGGCTGCAGCGTTCACGTCAACTACCTCCTAAGTTGGCTATTACCTGCACCTAAGAGGTAAGGAACAAGTTCTAGTGCAATTCAAGCTCTCAAATGAAAGTAAACAAACAATTATAAAACTTAATTTTCATGCATCCTTGTTCAAATCAACATCCAAATTGAATTAGAGCATCATACCTCTCAATTGTAACAATACAAAATTGAAATCAAATACATCCATTACAATTGATAAGTAGAAAGTGAAATCTTCCCCAATTGGATTTGCTAGGTCTTGATCTACCCCCTTGGATCTTCAATTCTCCTCCAAAGATTGATGAATTAGCTCCTTGATACCTTGGGTGAGGTTTTGGAAGAGATGGAAATGGGAATCGTAGAGAGAATTTAGGAGGTGGTTATTCAAAATTATGAAAAGTTATGAATTTTGTTATGAAAATAATCGTTTTTCCCCTTTTATAATGAGCAAACAGGGCCTCGGATTGCCCGAGCCATGTTGAAAACTGCCAAATGCTGAAAACTGTCAAATGCTGAAAATCACGTTCTGGCTCGGCCGAGCCAATTTGGCTCGACTGAGCCACCTCTCTGAAGGGCTTGGCTCGGCCGAGCGAAGTCTCTGAACAGCCCCAGCACCCTTTCTGCACCGTTCGGTCGATCCTGCTTCCCTTTGACTCCTAACTCGGGCGATTTCCATCCAAAACTCATCCAAAAGTGTTGTTTTATGCTCATAACACATCCTACAATATTTCAAACACGAAAACACGAAAACAAGACAAAAGAACAACAAAAACATATGATATGAGGGTAAAATGGTCACAAACATGCACGCGCACACATCAAAAAATAGGTCATTTTACGCACATATCAGTCCTCTCAAGAGGAAGTAGAATATTATAACAAGTTGGAGAAATCGAACAATGTAGTCAAGTGCTATATGATGACCACTATGTCGAAAGTCTTGCAGCAGCTACATCAGCACCATAGGGATGCCTATGACATCATGTTAAGTCTGACGGCGACCTATGGGGAAACTGATAGATCTGTCAGGTTCAATCTCATGAAAGAAATCGTGAGTAAGAAAATGACTGATGGCACCTCAGTGAGAGAGCACGTAGTTATCATAACTCACCTCATGGATGAACTGACAGTGCATGGTGGAGGTATCGATGCTGAGGCTAAGGTCGATATCATACTGAACTCTCTACTCAAGTCCTTTGAGAGTTTTAGACTGAATGTTGTCATGAACAAGAAAGAGTATACTCTTAACGAGTTACTCAATGACATGATGGCAGCTGAATCGGTCATGAACCCTTAGAAGGTTGCCTTGGCCACTTCTGGTAATCTCTCTGCTGTACCGAAAAGTATGAAGCGGAAGAAAGGGATTAAGAAGTGGGCCAAGAAAACACCTGTGAAGGATGGTGGGGCTGGGAAAAAGCCTAAGGTGGCGACTGAAAGGAACAGGTGCTTCAGGTGTGGTAAGAAAGGACACTGGAGGAAGGATTGTCAAGCCAACAAAGCTAGACAAGGTATGCCATTTTGCATGTATAACTGTAAACATGATTAGAGTTAGTTGTTGCTCTTTTAGAGCTGTAAGCACTGACTTGTTGATCATGTTGTTGTACTTTGCAGGGGACCGTGCCGACAAGGCTGGTGAGTGATGGCAAGAAGATACCAAACTGGATGAAGGCAACGTTTTATGACGGAGCTTCATGGAGTTTTCTTTTCTTTATGTTTTGATGAACTAAGTACATTTAAGAGTTTGTTTGTCGGCCGTGGTTTATCGGCAGGACAAATTTTATCAACTTTCTATGGATGTTTGTTATTTATGATTTCAATCATTGGCGATAACAATGGCATTCATTATGTAATGTTGATTTATACTCTTTACGCTACTTCGATCAAAATATGTCCTTGAAAATTGCATGTAATTCATCCGTAATTGATAATCCTAGGAAGAGAAAACTTACTTCTTCTGATGAGGATCTTACATATCTCTGGCACTTGAGACTGGGTCACATCAGCTTGAAGCGGATTCAGAGACTTGCAGATGACGGTACATTGGACCTAGTCCGGGCTGTACCTTATCAAGTCTGTGAATCCTACATCGAGGGCAAGATGTCAACTAGGCCTTTTAAGGCTAGTCAGTCTCGAGCAAAGGAAGTGTTGGAATTGATCCATTCTGACTTATGTGGACCGATGTCCACGCAGGCTCGTGGAGGGTACGAGTACTTCGTCACTTTCATTGACGATTACTCAAGGTACGGATACGTTTACCTGCTTCGCTACAAGTCTGAATGCTTTGAGAAATTCAAAGAGTTCAAGGCTGAGGTAGAAAAGAAGGTAAGGAAACACTCAAGTCGCTGTGATCTGACCGCGGTGGCGAATACCTCGGCAATGAGTTCCTGCAATATTTGTCAGAAAATGGGATTACATCCCAGTGGACTGCACCGGGTACTCCCCAGCAAAATGGTGTAGCTGAAAGAAGAAATAGGACTCTTCTAGAGATGGCAAGATCAATGATGAGTTATGCAAACTTACCAATTTCATTTTGGGGCTACGCATTGGAAACAACAGCTTACGTGCTTAATGTGGTGCCTTCTAAATCAGTTCCTAAGATGCCTTCTGAGCTCTTCCTTGGTCGCAAACCTAGTTTGTGCAAGTTTAGAGTATGGGGTTGTCCGGCACACGTACTGTCGAAGGAACCTGATAAGTTAGAAAGCAAGTCAAAAGTAATGTTGTTCATAGGGTATCCCAGGCAAACGAAAGGTGGTTACTTTTACTGTCCTGAGAGTCAAAGAGTCGTTGTTAGCACCAAAGCTAGATTCTTGGAGGACGAGTATGTGAGTAATCACAGGTCAAGGAATGATATCGTTCTTCAAGAAATTGAGAACGAGAATGCAATTCTAAGGGAAGGGGAACGTGTAGATGTGGGTGCTCCTGTGAGAGGCACATCACCACAGACACGTTCTTCAGTGCAAGGTACAGAACCACAAGTCGCTGCACCTACTACTGACACGGCACCGATGCCTCGTCGTAGTGGGAGAGTTATTTTCCAGCCAGAAAGGTACATGTTCGTGGGAGAGTCTTCGGACTTGAGCCTGGAAGACGGACATGAGGACTCTGACCCATTAACTTACGAAGAGGCAGTGCAGGACAAGGATGTTGCCAAATGGCGTGTCGCCATGGATTCTGAAATTGAATCCATAACTGCTATGGATGTATACCAGAAAACTAATTTGTCGGATGGCTTTAGGGCCATAGGGTGCAAATGGGTATACAAAAGAAAGAAAGGGGCGGATGGAAAGATCACGGCTTTTAAAGCCAGGCTGGTGGCAAAGGGTTATAGTCAGAAAGAGGGCATTGACTATGACGAAACCTTTTCACCCGTAGCCATGCTCAAATCCATCCGGATACTCCTTGCCATAGTTGTGCATATGGACCTCGAGATCTGGCAGATGGATGTCAAAACTGCTTTTCTGAACGGTTACCTTGAAGAAGGTAGAGACATCTATATGCAGCAACCCGAGGGTTACATAAGCAAGGGCGAAGAACATCTTGTCTGGAAGCTTAGGAAGTCCTTGTATGGACTTAAGCAAGCTTCAAGGTCATGGAACTTACGTTTCAACGATGTGATTAAATCCTATGGATTTGCACAGTTGGAAAATGAAAGTTGTGTTTACCGACTTTGTGCCAGTGGGAGCGTGGTCTTCCTCGCACTATACGTTGATGACATACTCCTATTTGGAAACAACGAGGGAGTGATGTCCAAAATCAAAGTTTGGTTATCCGAACAGTTCCAAATGAAGGATCTGGGAGAAGCTGGCTACATTCTTGGTATTAAGGTCTTACGAGATCGTAAGAGAAGAATGCTGAGCTTATCCCAGGCATCTTATGTGGATACTGTGATTGCCCGGTTCAGCATGCAACTCGCCAAGAAAGGCTTGCTACCTTTCAGACATGGCGTTCGTCTTTCTGGTGGGCAGTGTCCTCAAACACAGCGGGAGAAAGACGAGATGAGTCTTGTACCATATGCTTCGATTGTGGGTAGTCTCATGTATGCGATGTTGTGTATGATAAGTGCGCTATTTCGTTCACTTATCTATGGATTTTTAGGGTGTTTTTATTAGATTGTAGTGTGTTTACCTTAAATTATGAGCATCGTAGTGTTTTTATGCCTGAGTTGTGTGTTATGCTTGAAAATGCAGGTTTTTGGAGTGAAAAATTGGCTAAGTCTGGAATCTGGAGATTTTGGCTGAAGCCTCTGTTTCGATCGACACACTTTGTGTCGATCGAAACAGAGGTATGTTGCAAAGGTAGAGCACGTTGAAAATCAAGCTGATCGACAGAGGAAGAAATCCTGTCGATCGACAGAAATTGTGTCGATCGACAGGGATGTCTGAGTCAACCAGTCGACAGAGCCTCGAGTGTTCGATTTCGAAGAGCCCATTTCGATCGACAGGATTTGTGTCGATCGAAATTCGGGTCGTTCTGAAGGAAATTTAATGCTTTTAAGTTATTTCCATGTTGGGACAATTAAACTTAGTATATATTGTTTTATTAGGCGAATTTTCATTATGATGCCACTTTTGAGACTAGAACCCTAGAGTTTTTCTTGCCCTTGAATTGTTTTTGAATTCTGGTGAGGATTGTGATCGAACCTTTGAAGATTGGATGCAATTACAAGGCTTGTTTTCTCTATGAAGTTGTGTTACAGGTTTTATCTTTCCATATTTCTGTTTAACATGAATATGCGTAGGTAAATCCTTATTCAGATTCTAGGGTTTATGTGATTGTCTTGGATGCATGTTTAGGTGATTAAATCGATCAATATTTTTAATTGGTTTATCAATTCTTGTGCTTTTTCTTAATCTGCTTAAATTGGCCATTTGATTAGATTTTCACAATTAATTAATTTGAGACTGAAAAGTGAAAATTGATTAATGGATTTAAGAATTGATAATATGGATTTTTATTTTGTCTGAAAAGAGGAATTTAATTCATAGGAATAAATCTGATGTTCTTTGGGAGTTGTCAATTTTTCTAGAGACCGAAAGGATATAGGAAATTGATAATCTACTTTATGAATTGCCAAACCCTGGAATTTGTAATATTTTCCTGATGTTCCACCAAATCTTTATTTTAAATTGATCGATGAAATTCCCTTGCATGTTATCCTTGACATGAACTTGCCCTGGAATCTGATCTTTTCTCTAGTGTTTTAAAACCCGATTTTAATTCCCTGCTTTAATTTAATTTTCTTGCAAAAGTTAATTTTAAATTTCAAAACCCTTTCAAATTTCTGTCTACTTAGACAACAAACCGAAAGCAAATGATTCAGTATATGAGATGTTCGCTTTTACAATCTCTGTGGGACGATAATTTTAACTTGTCACTATACTATAAAAAATCATTATAAAAATTAGTGATCAAATTTTGGCGCCGTTGCCGGGGATTGTTAAGAATTATCTTGTTATTGAATCTGTTTAGGGTTGTTGATTTAAGCTGTAATTTTAATTTTAATTTCCCTTTCAGTATTGCAAAATTTCCTTATTAATTTCCTTTAAAATTTTTGCCAGTTTTTCCCTTAAATTTTACCCTCTGTTTCGACCGACAGAGAAAATTTTGACCGACAGAATCTCTGTCGATCGACACGATTTCTGTCGACCGACAGAGAAGCTATTTTTCAGATTTTTGCTGTTTTCTCGTTCAGTTCATGTGCTAGTTAATTTAATTCAGTTTTATTGATGTTCTGTGTGTAGTCACTTTTCCCGTGATTGATTTTCAGGTAGTTAATGCACACAAGGAGGAGTGGTAAGGCACCGATTCCTATCGACCCTGAGATTGAGGCTACGTGCAGAAGAAACAACAGCCGGAGACACCAAGAGGAAGCCACTTCCAGCAGTGAAACTGTCAAGATGGCCGAGGATCATCAAGAGAACATTCCCAACCTCACTCCCGAGCAAACAGCTGAGCTTTTGAGAGAGATGCACACCATGCGGGAGCGTATGGTTATGCTGGAGCAGGAAAGAGCCAAAAAGAAGAACAACGATCCACCTGACGAATCCTTAGATGATGAAGATGAGGATGATGATCTAGGGATTGATGATGACGAGGATGAGGATGCTATCCAGAAGAGATACAGACCTAAGTTCCAGGAGACTGATTTCAGCATTGGCATCAATGCCAATAACTTTGAGCTGAAGACTGGGTTAGTGCAGATGGTTCAGCAGAGTCAATATGGGGGCCGAGCTACTGAGGACCCCTATGCTCATCTTGACAAATTCATCATGCTCTGCAACACCGTGAAGATCAATGGAGTCAGCAAGAGTGCCATGCGAATGAGGCTCTTTGCCTTTTCTCTGCGTGACAAGGCCCAGTCATGGTTCACTGCGTTGGATAAGACCAACATCAGCACTTGGAAGGAACTGAGGAACGAATTCTTGATGAATTTCTTTCCCCCAAGTATCATTAGGCAAAGGAAGAAGGATATTATGAGGTTTGCTCAGAGGTACGATGAGAATTTCTATGAGGCCTGGGAGAGGTACAAGGAGTTGCTGCGGTTGTGTCCTGGTCACAATCTTTGTTTGGCAGATCAAGTGGAGACTTTCTATGAAGGATTAAATGAAAAGACTGTCGAACTGGTGGATTCCACATTGGGAGATTCTGTGATGACAAAGGGTCCCAAGAAAGCCATGGCCTTCTTTCAGAAGATGGCAACTAACAGTCAGAGATGGTCTAGTAGCCGCAAGGAGCCAGTCAAAGCTGTAGAGAAGGTAGCAAAACCCGAGGTAGACCTAATGGGCGAGATCAAGAAGTTGAGAGAGGATTTTGCCAAGATGGAATCTGGACGAACCATTGCTGCTGTCGATCCAATTCCGTCTTCTTCTGGTGAGACTGATGCCGCTGATGTCAACTTTGTCCAAAGAGGTGGTTATCAGAATAACAACCGAGGGGGATATTCACAAAATCAGGGCTACAATCAAAACTACAATCAAGGCTACAATCCCAACCGAGCAAGGAATCACCCCGGTTTCTCATATTCAAATCCTGAAGCTGCCGAGCAACCGCCTGTTTGATTCAATGTGGAGAATGGAGAAATTGTTGAGCCAAAGAAGAAGCTGAGCCTCGAGGAAATCCTAGCCAAGTTCATGCAAGGGTCTGATAAGAGAGTTGGAAATTTGGAGAAAGAAGTAGAATGTATCAACTCCAAAGTTGACAGAGTGGAGAAACATGCTCAGATCATTGAGACACAGGTCAGCCAGATTGCCGCATCCCTTGGCTCACAACACAAACAAGGGCAATTACCGAGCAACACTCAGGTCAACCCGAAGAATCAAAGAAATCATGTCAATGCCATTACTTTGAGGGGTGGCAAGTCTTACAAGGGACCCGAACACAAAGGGGCCGAATCTGAGGCCGAAGAAGGGAGTGAAAAGGAGCAGGAACCCGAGGCAGAAGCCTCTGTTTCGATCGACAGAAACTCTATCGATCGAAATAGAGGTCCAGAACCAGAAATCGATTCAGGAGGTTCTGTCGATCGACAGAACCCCTGTCAATCGACACAGCTGCCAAATCAAGGAGAGAAGTTGCCCGCGATGCCGTTTCCGCAGCAATTTGCCAAGAAGAAGGTGAATGAGAGGTATGCACGATTTTTAGAAAACATGAAGAAGGTGCACATCAATATTCCTCTCGTGAAAGCTCTGCAGGAGATGCCGGGGTACATCAAATTCCTCAAGGATATGGTCGCGCAGAAGAGACCTATGCTACAGCACGAGACGGTGAACCTGTTTGAGGAATGCAGTGTTATCATTCAGAAGAAGCTGCCTCTGAAAAGAGAGGATCCGGGTTCATTCACTATTTCTTGTGTCATAGGTGGAGAGACATTCGGCAGGGTGCTTTGTGATTCTGGAGCAAGCATCAATCTGATGCCGTTGTCCATTTTCAAGAGACTGGAGATTGGAGATATCAAGCCGAATACCATCACTCTTCAGATGGCTGATAGATCGATCTCTTATCCGAGAGGAATTGTGGAGGATGTCCTTGTGAAAGTCAAAGATTTCATACTCCCAGCTGACTTCGTTGTTTTGGACATGGAGGAGGATCACAACATCCCACTGATTCTGGGGAGACCGTTTCTGAGGACCGGAGGAGCCCTGATCGATATTCGAGAAGGGAAACTGACATTCCGAGTCAATAATGAGTCTGTGACCTTCGACATTTTCAAGTCCATGCAAAAACACGATGATGGGAGTTACAAAGAAGAATGTCATATGATAGACAATTTTGATCCGGTGATTTCTTCTCCTTTACTTTCTTTGAATTCTGAAACTGATTATCTAGAGCAATGTCTTCACCACTCCTTGTTTTCTTTTTCAGAGCTTGATGAAGCATGTGACGAGCTTCTGGATTTTATTGTGGAGCTAGATGTGAAGGAGGACTTACCGAGGGCAAAGGAGAACCAAAGGGAGCCTCTGCCGATCCAGTTTGTGAAAGGAGCAGAAAAAAATCGAGCTGAGGTCTCTATTTTGCTCGACAGAGCTTGGGTGTCGAATGGTGGGAAATTGCCTCCCTATCGATCGACACAAAATCAAAAATTCACCCAGTCGACAGGCAGACCAGGAGGAAGAAGAAGAAAGAAGTAGCCTCTGTTTCGATCGACAGAGAGGCTGTGTCGACCGAAATAGCCGCACCCGAGACTGAAAAAGGGCCCGAACCACCTGTTTTAGAGCTGAAACCTCTTCCTTCTCATCTACAATATGCTTACTTGGGTCCTGACAATACTTACCCTGTGATTGCTTCATCTTTTCTTAATTCTACAGAGTTGGAGAAGCTGTTACGAGTTTTGAGAGACCACAAGTCAGCTCTTGGATGGACACTGGCAGATATCAAAGGAATCAGTCCAACAATATGCCAGCACAGGATCAACTTGGAAGAAGAGGCTAAGCCAAAGAGACAAGCCCAAAGGAGACTCAACCCTACAATGCAAGAAGTCGTGAAGAAGGAAGTACTAAAGCTTCTGGACAATGGGATGATCTATCCCATCTCCGACAGCCAATGGGTGAGTCCGACACAAGTTGTGGCCAAGAAGGGGGGAATGCAGATTGTGAAGAATGAGGATGGCGAAGAGGTGGCGACGAGACCAGTCACAGGATGGCGGTTTTGCATCGACTACCGTGCTCTGAATGCCGCCACATGCAAGGATCACTTCCCTCTGCCCTTCATTGATCAGATGCTTGACAGACTGTCAGGTTATCCCTATTACTGTTTCCTAGATGGTTATTCTGGTTATAACCAAATTGCAGTGGCCCCAGAAGATCAGCACAAGACAACTTTCACATGCCCATATGGAGTCTTTGCTTATCGAAGAATGCCTTTCGGTTTGTGCAACGCACCTGCTACTTTTCAGAGGTGTATGATGTCCATTTTTCATGATCTTATTGAGCATATTATGGAGGTTTTCATGGATGACTTTTCTGTCTTTGGTAGCTCTTTTGATGTTTGCTTGCAGAATCTAGCTACAGTGATGGAGAGGTGTGTTGAGACAAACCTATGCCTAAATTGGGAGAAGTGCCATTTCATGTTGAAAGAAGGGATCGTACTTGGACACCGGGTGTCCTCTGAAGGTCTGGAAGTGGACAAGGCCAAGATCACTGCAATCGAGAAGATGCCACCACCACTCAATGTGAAGGGAGTCCGGAGTTTCCTAGGCCATGTCGGGTTTTACCGCAGATTTATACAGGATTTCTCTAAAATCTCTAGACCTCTTTGTAATCTGCTTTAGAAAGACGTATCTTTTGTTTTTGATGCAGAGTGTCTGAAGGCCTACGAGCAGTTGAAGAAGGCATTGGTGACTGCTCCAGTCCTCACTTCTCCAGATTGGGATGAGGCCTTCGTGCTCATGTATGATGCTAGTGACTTTGCAGTTGGAGCGGTTCTAGGACAGCTGAAGGGGAAGCTTTTCCATGTCATTCACTATGCCAGCAAGACCATGAACCCTGCCCAAGGCAATTACACCACTACGGAGAAGGAGATTCTAGCAGTAGTTTATGCATTTGATAAATTTCGGCCCTACTTGATAGGGTCGAAAACTATTGTTTATACTGACCACGCTGCTATTAAATTTTTGTTTGCTAAGCAGGATGCCAAGCCAAGATTGATCAGATGGATCCTGTTGCTTCAGGAGTTTGATGTGGAGATCAAGGACCGAAAAGGCTGTGAGAATGTGATTGCCGACCATCTCTCCAGGTTGGAGTATCCAGTCAAGGGGGATGAAAGGAAGAGATTTCTGAAGGAGGTCCGGTTCTACTATTGGGAAGACCCGTACCTATGGCGCCGATGTGCCAATACTATCATCCACCGGTGTGTGCCTCAGTCTGAATTCTTCAAGATCATCGAGGCTTGTCACTCTTCTCCCAGCGGTGGCCACTTTGCTGCCAACAAGACCGCCTTCAAGGTCCTCTCTAGCGGTTTCTACTGGCCGACCATCCATGGGGATTGCATGTCGTTTATCTTCAATTGTGACAGGTGCCAGAGGATGGGGAATATTTCAAAGAAGGATGAGATGCCCCAGACCCCAGTGATTGAGGTCGAGATCTTCGATGTGTGGGGGATTGACTTCATGGGACCCTTCCCACCTTCAGGAGGGTACACTTACATTCTTTTGGCTGTTGATTATGTTTCTAGGTGGGTGGAAGCCATTCCGAAGACCACCAATGACTCCAAAGTTGTGGTGAATTTCCTCCAGAAGAATGTGGTGACAAGATACGGCACTCTGAGAGCCTTGGTGAGTGATGGTGGGTCTCATTTTTGTAACCGTACTATTTCTGCTCTTCTTGCTCGCTATGGTGTCAAGCACAGGGTTACTACTCCTTACCATCCTCAAGGGAATGGCCTCGCCGAGTTGTCCAATAGGGAGATCAAGGGAATCCTCGAGAAAATTGTCAAGATGAAGAAGGATTGGGCATTCAAGCTCGATCACGCACTGTGGGCTTACCGTACTGCTTTCAAGACGCCGATTGTTATGTCCCCATTCCAGTTGGTCTTTGGTAAGTCCTGTCATCTTCCTGTGGAGCTTGAGCACAAGGCATGGAGAGCTGTGAAGGAGCTGAACATGAATTGGAAGGCTGCTGCTGAGAGCCGAGCTGCCTACTTGAATGAGATGGATGAATTCCGTGAGGAGGCCTACGAGAACTCCATGAACTACAAGCTCCGAGCCAAGAGATTCCATGATCAAGGCCTGAAGAGGCGACAATTCTACAAAGGGGATCTGGTGCTTGTCTTCAATTCTCGCCTCCGCTTCATGCCAGGAAAGCTGCAGTCCAAGTGGAATGGACCATATACTGTGGTCAACTTCACCAGCAATGGCGTGGTGGAATTAGCTGGTCAGGATGGCACCATCTTTCGGGTCAATGGAAACCGAGTCAAGCGCTACTACAGCTCGTTTCAGATTGGAGCTCTGGAGGTGCACTATCTGGACCGGCCATGATCTGAGGTATCGTCGAGCTAACGACGTTAAATGAAGCACTTGTTGGGAGGTAACCCATCATTTTTTTGCTTTAATTCAGTTTTAGAGTCTATTTTCGAGTCTTAGGTGTTTTAGGATTTATTTCATGCCTTAGAAAAAATTCCAGTTTGTAAATACAGTTTTCAAAAATTTAAGCCTCTGTTTCGATCGACAGGAATCCTGTCGATCGACAGAGGAGTTTTCAAAAAATTGGTTAAGTATAGAAAGTCTGTCGATCGACACAAATTGTGTCGATCGACAAGGTCGTGTCTGGTTTATTTTTGTCCGGTCAATAAGTGTGTCGATCGACATGACAGGAATCATGTCGATCGACACAAGTTTGTTTCCATTTAAATTTACATTCCGCATTTATTTAATTAAAATAAAATAAAAAAAAATGAAAAATTGAATAAAATGTGCGTCTGTCGATCGACAGGAATCCTATCGATCGAAACAGACGCGCGAGTCTGTTTTTAAATTCGCACGACAGAAACCTCCCCCTCATTCTATCTTCCCTCTCTTTCGACACAACCGCACGCCAACACCCCCTGATCGAAATTTTCGTCCCCTTCCTCCTATCCACTCGAGGTAATCATTTTCCCTCTATCCCTTCAATTTTGAGGTCTCCATGTACTTATTTTGTTTATGAATTTGAAGTTGAGCCCTAGTTTTGCCCCTTTTTGTGCTTAGGTTGAATTGTTGAATTTAGTTCGATTTATTGCATATATCGGGTTATATTGGTTCGTTCTAGGTTGTTGGAGATTCGATTTGAGTTCCTTGAGGCTTAATTGTTGATTCATTTCGATTTATGTGGAATTGAGACTTCCATTTGAACCCCCTTTACTGTTGCCCTATGTCAACCTCTCAAAATTGCAAATTGTGCCTAAATTGCTCTATGAATTACGTTTTGCACTTGGTTTTGATGTTAATTGCATGATTGGGTGGTCAATTTGGAATGGGCATGCCTATTTGTGGTTCAATTTTGGGATTTTGATTCAGACACACCCCCTTTATTGTTGCTTGGTTTGTGCCTTTTCCATGTGTACATTATAGCTTCTGTGGCTGTTACTTGTTGTTTTGCACTTGGGCGGGGTATCAATTGCATGATAGGGTGGCTAATTAATGATGGGCATGCTCGATTGTGTTTGCGATTGATGGATTTACTTGCACTAGGCAAGTTTGGGGGAGTTGACTACTTTGTTAGTGCTTCTTTGTGCTGATTCTGATTTGTTGTTGTTGCAGAGAGCTACTGATGGCTTCATCTGACGAGGAATATCATCCGACCACTGACGAGGAGATGCATGAGGATACGGCGTCTGAAGCCGATGAAGAGCATGACCAGCACGTGGTCCCAGAGGAGCTGCCTGGTTGGGAGCCAGAGTTCGCATTTCCCGATCACCAGAGGCGTTTCCAGCACATGCAGCGCTTCACCCTGAAGCCAACCCGATACCCTGATGCTGATGACTTGGTACAGATGGGCCTCGGGGACGATGTTCAGAGGTTGTTCGCCCGGTGCGGCTGGGGGCACTTCATCACCCAGCAGTGGCCCACTATTCCGCCACTGGTTCTGGAGTTCTTCGCCTCAGTGCATATCATTGAGCCGCCCCGCAGTCAGGGCCCCATTGAGCCCAACGGCATTCAGTTCCAGCTCTGAGGGCATCCACATCGGCTCACGAGATCACAGCTGGACAGGATCTTTGGATGTGAACCGGGGTGCCTTTACCACGAGCCGCCCGAATTCCAGATTGGGGAGTTCTGGCCTTCCATCTCTGCCACAGCCGACCCAGCCCACTTCAGCAAGGCCAACATGAAGGCCACTGCGATTGATAACCCGGTACTCCGCTATATTCAGAAGGTGTTTGGGATTTCTATTTTTGGCTGAAACGAGCACGGGAAGGCCCGGGGGAGCGAGATTTTCTGTATCTGGGCCATGCTGAATGGTGTCCACCTCAGTTTGGCTGCCTTCCTCATGGAGAACTGGAAGAGGCAGACCGGTGGTACTCCGGGCGATTTCTGGTGTGGAGGGTTTGTGACTCCCATCGCCCGGCATCTTGGGATTCCCGTTGATGATTTCACCCCGCTGGGGGGTGTCCGGACCTTGCGGATCGACCAGCTGGAGCAGTTCCGCTTTGGGATACCTTTCCGAGGCGAGCTTTTTCTCCGGTTCTCGAATGGCGACCGGTTCCTTCTGCCCGCTCCAGAGCTCACTCATGTCACGGATTCTACTTACCGTGACAACTGGTTTATGGCCACGCCAGCCCACATGGACCGGACCTGCGATGCCCGAGGTGACCCACCATTCTCCCGTTTATCTCACCGTCCCGGTACAGCGCCGGATCAGCGGGTTCGCACCCGCGAGGAGGAGGCCGAGCGAATCGCCGAGGAGCGGCGATGGGCTGAGCAGCAGCGACATGTGCCGCCCCGATCTGATGCCCCCCCATTCACTGCAGGGGGCGGGGGCGGAGCTTCTACTTCATACGCCAGAGCCGGATCATCTACCGCAGTTCCAGATTGGAGTCCTTTCCTCCAGTTCATGCAGGAGCAGAGGGCCGATTTCACCAGTTTCCGCACTGAGCTGTGACAGGTCCGGGATCATCAGCTGGTGCAGGATGCTTTGCTTGCCGACATCAGGAGGCAGCAGGAGGACTACAACGCCGCCCACACTCTTGCCATGGCGGATCTAACCCGCCGGATGGAGGACCACTTCGCCGATTTCGAGCCGGCCCTGCGCTATGGCCACAGGAACAGGAAGGCATGCGAGAGATCAGCCACCGCCGCAGGATTGAGGTCTAGATTCCTTTCCTACAGTATGACTTTCAAACTTATTCTTCCCTTTGTGTGGAATAAGTTTGGGGGGAGGATGACTTGTGGGAATGGAATCCATTGTTTACTTGTTTATTTCTGATTCGATGTACTGCATTTGATTTCCCTGTATTTCAGTTTATTTCCCTGTATTTCAGTTATTTTCCCTGTACTTTATTTCCATTCAGTTGTATTTGCTTTAGTTAGGTTCTGATGTATTTGATATTTTCCCATGTACTGTTCTTAGTTCAGAATCTATTTAAGTGCAACTTGAGATTATGTACTATTCCTTCCCTTGATATGAACCTGTTTGATTGATGATTGGTCTACACTGAGATTGAGACAATTATGATTGCATGATGAGTAGCCAATGATAGGAGAATACCGCATGATAAGTTGCTCTCTGATTTTGGATTTTGCTTGATTTATTTGATTCGGATTGGATATTGTTAGGGAAGAACAAATGAACCAAGTGAGAATTGTGCCTGAATTTTTCCTTCATGTGTGATTGAGTTTGCAGCTGGATTCTAGAATTTGGCTTATTTCTCTCTCGAGACTGTATTGATGTAAGACTTGGTGAAAATGATTTTAGGCATCTCTTTTCTTAGCCGTATCCCAAACACTAACCCTACACATGACCACTTGTAGCCACTTTGAGCCTGAAAAGTCTTTCCTTGATTTAAGTAGTGTTCTAGTGAGCCAGTTGTTGATTGAATTGAAAAAAAAAAAAAAGAAGGAGAAAGGGTAGTTGATATTGAGCTGTGAATTGTTGAAAATATGAGTGCTTATGGATTGAGCTAACTTGAAAAAAAAAAAGAGAGAAAAGATGAAGAAAAGTGTTGAAAAATCTTGTTGGTGAACTTGTCTGCAAGATGAATTTCTAGAAAAAAAAATATATAATACAAGTATAGAAAAGAGAAGTTGAGAAATGATGTGATGTGGGTTGACAGTTGGGAAGTTGTAAAATCATAAGTGTGCTAGTCACTCAGCCTAAAACGACCTACCTTCTAGAAAAGCCTCATTACAACCAAATTAAAGACCTTTTTGATTCACCGAGTTATTTTACTTTCTAAGCAGTGGAGAGATGAGAAATTTGCCAAACTTATGGTTAAGAAAACTGTACTACTTTGAATTGAGTGAAACACATGTCCTGAACACTTGAGTGATGAGCGATTGCAAAAAAAAAAAAAATTATGTCTATCTGTAAGGTTCTTCTAGAAACAGCTGATGATTTGGATTGGATTTTGATTGCATTGTCTTTTGGATGAGGGTGTGCTTAGATTGTGATGAATCTTGTGAGGCATTGCACATCTCTGTTTGCATGAATTTACGTTTCTTTTGGTGTTTTGATCGAGGATGATCAATAGTTCAAGTTTGGGGGAGTTGATAAGTGCGCTATTTCGTTCACTTATCTATGGATTTTTAGGGTGTTTTTATTAGATTGTAGTGTGTTTACCTTAAATTATGAGCATCGTAGTGTTTTTATGCCTGAGTTGTGTGTTATGCTTGAAAATGCAGGTTTTTGGAGTGAAAAATTGGCTAAGTCTAGAATCTGGAGATTTTGGCCGAAGCCTCTGTTTCGATCGACACACTTTGTGTCGATCGAAACAGAGGTATGTTGCAAAGGTAGAGCACGTT
>JAPKLW010001315.1:74392-88643 GCA_026898455.1 Plectranthus barbatus
CTTTGTGTCGATCGAAACAGAGGTATGTTGCAAAGGTAGAGCACGTTGAAAATCAAGCTGATCGACAGAGGAAGAAATCCTGTCGATCGACAGAAATTGTGTCGATCGACAGGGATGTCTGAGTCAACCAGTCGACAGAGCCTCGAGTGTTCGATTTTGAAGAGCCCATTTTGATCGACAGGATTTGTGTCGATCAAAATTCGGGTCGTTCTGAAGGAAATTTAATGCTTTTAAGTTATTTCCATGTTGGGACAATTAAACTTAGTATATATTGTTTTATTAGGCGAATTTTCATTATGATGCCACTTTTGAGACTAGAACCCTAGAGTTTTTCTTGCCCTTGAATTGTTTTCGAATTCTGGTGAGGATTGTGATCGAACCTTTGAAGATTGGATGCAATTACAAGGCTTGTTTTCTCTATGAAGTTGTGTTACAGGTTTTATCTTTCCATATTTCTGTTTAACATGAATATGCGTAGGTAAATCCTTATTCAGATTCTAGGGTTTATGTGATTGTCTTGGATGCATGTTTAGGTGATTAAATCGATCAATATTTTTAATTGGTTTATCAATTCTTGTGCTTTTTCTTAATCTGCTTAAATTGGCCATTTGATTAGGTTTTCACAATTAATTAATTTGAGACTGAAAAGTGAAAATTGATTAATGGATTTAAGAATTGATAATATGGAATTTTATTTTGTCTGAAAAGAGGAATTTAATTCATAGGAATAAATCTAATGTTCTTTGGGAGTTGTCAATTTTTCTAGAGATCGAAATGATATAGGAAATTGATAATCTACTTTATGAATTGCCAAACCCTGGAATTTGTAATATTTTCCTGATGTTCCACCAAATCTTTATTTTAAATTGATCGATGAAATTCCCTTGCATGCTATCCTTGACATGAACTTGCCCTGGAATCTGATCTTTTCTCTAGTGTTTTAAAACCCGATTTTAATTCCCTGCTTTAATTTAATTTTCTTGCAAAAGTTAATTTTAAATTTCAAAACCCTTTCAAATTTCTGTCTACTTAGACAACAAACCGAAAGCAAATGATTCAGTATATGAGATGTTCGCTTTTACAATCTCTGTGGGACGATAATTTTAACTTGTCACTATACTATAAAAAATCATTATAAAAATTAGTGATCAGTGTACCAGGCCAGATATCTGTTATGCCGTTGGCATGGTAGCAAGATATCAGTCTAACCCTGGACAGGCGCACTGGACTGCTGTAAAGCATATCCTCAAGTATTTGAAAAGAACTAGGAATTTCTGCCTAGTTTATCAAAGTAAGGATTTGTGCCCTGTGGGTTATACGGACTCGAATTTCCAAGGGGACCAGGATGAGAAGAAATCAACCTCAGGATATGTGTTTACCCTGGGAGGTGGAGTTGTATCTTGGAGGAGCTTAAAGCAGAAATGCATTGCTGACTCCACCATGGAGGCGGAATATGTCGCCGCCTCCGACGCCTCGAAAGAGGGGGTGTGGCTCCGGAACTACCTTTTAGAGTTGGGCGTGATCCCGAGTTTGCCGAGGAACATCACAATTTATTGTGCTAACTCTGGTGCAGTGGCTAACTCAAAGGAACCGCGGTCTCACAGGGCAAGCAAACACATAGAGAGAAAGTATCATATCATACGAGAAATCGTATCGAGGGGCAATGTGCTGATTAAGAAGATTGACACTGCTGACAATCTTGCTGATTCGTTTACAAAGAGCTTGCCGCAGAAAGTTTTCGAAAGACATATTTGTGAGCTGGGTCTGAGGTGGATGCCAACCACTGACAGTGGTTAAAGTGACAGCAGACTAGATAGACGGACTATATACTCTGTAATAGCTTAGTTATGCTTTGAGTATAAGTGGGAGATTGATGGGTTTTGTATACTGAAAGCATTTATTATAATGAGTATACAACAGTTTATTTCTCCTATCTATTGACAATCTTACATGTATGAACAATGGTATCCTCTTGTCTCACCGATAGGGACGATCATACGGCGTGTTGTAGATCGCAGAAGACAGTATGATCACTTGACCTAGTGAGACATAAACCTGATCACAACCGAGGCAGCGTATGAGGATACGTCTGTCCGAATGGCTGCGGCATTGTCGGAATAAGTAGTCTGTCTTGGTTACTTGACATGCTGGTACGCAGAGGTGGCGTATTGATGGACCGCAGTGAGATGTATTCGTCTGTCTGACATCAGCGAATACAAGATCTCGTTATATTGATTGAGTCCAAACCCTAACGAAGGTTCAAGGGTTTACACGAGTTGACTGTTGCTTTGACTTTTCATAGTGGAGAGCCTAAGTAACGTGCTCGTATATCCGCATCTTGGGTAACAGCAGTTCGTGTAGTACCGCCTGAGACTGGACTTAGGTAACCATATCCGAGTAATAGGATGGGGACATTCGCTGAGGAGCTCAATAACATTCATCATGCCAAAGTCCTGCAGGCTGATTAAGTTCAGGCACGAGTGATAAGGTTTGAGTGGTACTACTCAGGAATTATAAGATATTAATTAATTGTAGTTAGAGCTTGTCAGAGGCTCCGATTAATTAATGGATGTCCGGTAACCTTAAATATGGGGATTCTCAATTAATGCAACATGTTCTCATAACGTGGTAATAAAGGGGTAGGTCAGTATTAATTCTGTGGTGAAAAAAATTAATTTAATTAATTAATTATGTCCTGGATTGTGGACATGAGAATTAATTAATTTATAGGCCCACTTTATTATTTGCATTAGGTCCCAGGTCTGGCCAATAAGTGTGCTGAATTGAGGCCAGGAGCCCACTAGGGTTTTACAACCCTAGGTCTATAAATAGACCTCTCACTCTCTGAAACCCTAGCCACTTTCATAAGATTCAAATCAGTTGAAATCCTAAGGAGAGAGAGAGAGGGGCGCCGATCCTGAAGAAAGAAGGAGGAGAATTTTCAAATTCTGGTCCTGCTCAAGCCACAGATCTACGGAGTCCTCACCAGTAGTAGATCTGATCAGAACCGGGACACAGATCTGAAGATCTAATCTGGAGAACAACAGATCTTTTCTTCCCTTTTCTTTATTTTCGTTTTTCTCTAGAAATTAGTATTCTAATTTCTGTTTCCGCAGAGAAATCGAATTGCGTGGTTGAATTGAAGTTTGGAATTCAAACGCAAAAGATCGGTACAGAGACGATGGAATTACGGTAATTCTCTAATCCACAAATATGTATTAAATTCATAGGAGCATGCTAGGTTTTTGTGAATTTGGATTATGTGCAATATCCATAAATCGATCCGGTTCAGTTTGGTTTTGGTGATTCGGTTCACGGAAAAACCCTACATTTCTGACTATCACAAGCTTTTGCCAACCCTTCTAAGTTCTGGGAAGAATAGCAAACATCCAACCACCAAAGAGAAGGTTGCGGGTTGCGTCCTCACTTCGACTTGAAGACTAAGCTTACAAGGAGTTCCTAGGCAAGTGACCACAGCAGACCGAAGGACGGAGTGCCGACGGGCTGTGTATAGATCGTAAGGAGACTTGTATCATACTTGGTGAATTTCCCGAGTCATTTCGGAATAGTGGACGTAGCATATTTCTGATCTGAACCACTATAATATCCTGAGTCCTTACTTGCTTTATTTTAGTTCTGCATACTTAGTTTCTAAAAAACTTACTTTTAAACCTTCAATACTTGTCCAAGTATTGAAGTGTATATTTGAGAAACTTACTTAAAAACTGTCGGACCTAAACTTAATCTTTCAAAATCCTAAACTGAGTTCCAGTCAGTTTAGGAGAACAAGTGCAATATAAACTTACTTCTGCTGCATATAAAACTATCTGATTTCAAGACCAACAAAAATACAACCAAGCAATATTATAATCAAGCAACAATCTGAACACAATTAAGCAATATCGTATGAGAGAAAGAGAGAGAGAGAGAGAGAGATGAGATCATATTAGAGAAAATTTCCCTGTAACAAAAAAGAATGAATTATATCCATTAGATCTAAATAAATCAATGGTTGATATACAATCAAGCAACAACTAAAATACAATCAAGCAATATGTTTTAGTTGTTGCTTCATTATTACGTTGTTTGATTGAGTTTCAGTTGTTGCTTAATTGTATTTCAACCATTGATTTATTTAGATCCAACAGATATGATTCATACTTTTTCCTCACAAGGGATCTTTTCTCACGTGATCTGCTCCTCTTATATATATATATGAGATGGTATCTAATATTCTTGATCTGACAGACTCGCAAATTTTATTCAACTTAAATTGAGTTAAATTTGTGAATTTTATCGAACTTGATATAATTTAATTCTTTATTTATAAATTTATTATTTAATTATATATTTATCCCCAATATATGAATTACTTAAATTTCGATATATAAAATTAAAAAAAATAAAGAAATCAATTGAATTTGAGAATTTTAAGTTTGATTAAATAAGTTTGAATTTGGACGTATATTACTCGACTCTGACTTGTGATCATTGCTAAACCATAAGTATGTTGTACTCACTACATTAAATGAGAAGCTGTATCGATTAATCAAGCATACAAAAAATGTGACCTAAGTGTTGCTAGCCAACTCTAAACAGCAAGTTACACATCAAGACACTCCAATCTACAACTCGTACTTCACATTAACTCTCGTACGATTAAAATGATCGATCCAAGTTGTTAGGAGAGTCTATGAACCCTAACATAATAGAATGTTAAATTTTCAATTGATGTGATTCATTTCATAAACAAATAAATCACATATACTTATAAAGGGAGACTCGATCGGGTGCTAAAATGAGATTTTTATTTAATATGAACGAATATAAACTTTTACATTTATAACATCAATGATTAGATAAAAGAACCATCAATTATTATGAAAATATTTTTTCAAGTCTAATTAATATATATAATAAAAAGCACTATATATTTTATCATAATATATATAAGAAAAGAAATGTTTAAAATCATTAGCAAGTTTTAATTTGAATATAGAAAAAATATATGAATTAATTTCTTTTAAATTTAAACTGTAACACTGAGTTTCATTCATATACATACAAGATAAATGCGGCCACAATTGACCGAGACTCTTTTAGTGAAAACTATAGCGACAATTTTATTTATGTATTGAATTTCAAAATTCATAAGGTTTGGTAAAAATATTTAATTTAATATCCTCAACTTCTATATTCGTTACTCTTCGTCAGATTATACTATAAAAAAAACAAAATAAAAATGTGTTTTTTATTTTTTTTTCTTTTAATTTATTTAAATCCACATTGTCACATCTCCACTGATTGACTGAATTCACACGATTTTCTTAAAGAAAAATATATTATATATATATATTTTGTATTATTCATAAATCTGTTTCTGCAACTATAAATACCGACCTCGCCTCCACCACAGCAAACACATTCCATACAAACAGACCTCTCTCTCTCTCTCTCTCAAATCTCCATCAAAAAATACAGAGGCATGGAGCCAACGAAAACCTTAACCTTCAAGGTCTCGAGAAAAAACCCAGAGCTGATCGCTCCGGCGAAGCCGACACCTCATGAATTCAAGCTCCTCTCCGACATCGATGATCAAGAAGGCCTCCGTTTCCAAATCCCGGTGATTCAATTCTACCGGAGAAGCCCCTCCGGAGAAGGGAAGGATCCGGTGGAGGTTATCCGCGGCGCCATTGCCAAGGCCTTGGTTTTCTACTACCCTTTCGCCGGGCGGCTGAGGGAACGCGCCGCCCGGAAGCTGGCAGTGGAGTGCACCGGTGAGGGGATCTTGTTCATTGAGGCCGACGCCGATGTGACGCTAAAGCAGTTCGGCGACGCCCTTCAGCCGCCGTTCCCGTGCCTGGAGGAGCTGCTTTATGATGTCCCTGCCTCCGCTGGCGTTCTCGATTGCCCGTTATTGCTAGTTCAGGTGCGTGCCGTGAAACAAACACCAGATTTTTTTCTCTTTTTATTATTTTTTGCATGAGAAAATATTGATTATAATTATTATTACTGATTTTTAAGTAAAAAATTAAAAACATATTAAAGTCATAATTATAATTAATAAATTATTATGCATTAAAAATTTTGATTTTGTCACCATTATGGAAAATAATTGCTACCACCTGCCTTCACTTTCGAACTTGTGGAGAGATTCAAAATCCAACATTTTTAACATACATTAAAAATCATAATCCATTTCCTAAACTAGAATAATTAAATACTTGCACAACTTAAAATATCATTTATCTCCCCGTTTTCAGTAGTTAGATACTAGGGGTGTTCGCGGTCCGGTTCGGCCGGTTTGGAAGGAAAATTTCGGCCAAACCGATAGGTACGGTTTGAAAATTTTTCAAACCAAACCGGCCAAATAATTTTTTGAAACCAAACCGGCCAAACCATATAAAACGGTTTGGTCCGGCTGGTTTGACGGTTTGAAAAAAGAAATATGTTTCAACTTTCAACAATCTACTATAATTTGTAGAAAACTAGGGCCTAAATACAAATTAATTATTTTGTATTATTTGTTACTACTTATAATAATATAATTTTTATTCTAAAAATCTTATATTTATAATTTAATGTAAATCAAAAGAAACGCATGGGTCAAATGTATTAAAATTATAACCTTAAAATTCAAATGTAAAATTGAAAGAGATGTGTAAAATTATTATTATAAAGTTCATGCTTAATTTATCTTAAGGAAACTATATAAAATAATATTATTTAATGTTATTACTTATTAGTTTATTTTTGATAAATAAAAAAATATAACTAAAACTATAGTATGTTGGCCAATAAATTTGAACATGGGTTAATTGTATGAAAAAGTAGAAAATTAACAAATGAGCTTCAAATTATATTAATTAATTATAATATATATATATATATGTATATATACATATATATATACGGCCGGTCCGGCCCAAACGGCCGGTTTGAGTCTCCAAACCGTAACCAAACCAAATTTATCCGGTTTTAAAATTTTCAAACCGCCAGTTTGAAAATTAAATTTCAAACCGGCCAAATTAATACGGTTTGGCAGGTTTGACCGGTTTCGACCAAACCATGAACACCCCTATTAGATACTGAGAGAATGAGAATCATCTCGTTTGCAGGTCACGCGCCTCCGATGCGGCGGCTTCATCTTCGCCCTCCGCCTGAACCACACGATGAGCGACGCCGCCGGGCTGGTGCAGTTTATGTCTGCGGTAGGCGAGCTCGCCCGCGGCGCGGACACCCCCTCCGTTCCACCCATTTGGGACAGGCAACTACTCAACGCGCGCAACCCGCCGTGCGTGACGTGCACGCACCGCGAGTACGACGACGTTTCGGACACCAAAGGAACCCTAATCCCACTGGACGACATGGTGCACCGCTCCTTCTTCTTCGGCGCCGCCGAATTCGCCGCCATCCGCAGCCGCCTGCCCCCGCGCCTCCGGCAGTGCTCCACCTTCGAGCTCCTCACGGCGTGCCTCTGGCGCTGCCGTACGATCGCCATCTCGCCGGAGCCTGACGAAGAGGTTAGAATCCTCTGCATCGTGAATTCCCGGAGGCGATTCAGTCCGCCGATCCCTGAGGGCTACTACGGCAATGCCTTCGCATTCCCCGTCGCCATCTCCACCGCCGGCGATTTGTCGAGAAACCCGCTGCATTACGCGGTGGAGCTCGTGAAGAAGGCGAAGGCCGACGTGACGGAGGAGTACATGAAATCGTTGGCGGATCTGATGGTAATTAAAGGCCGGCCGCATTTCACGGTGGTGCGGAGCTACCTGGTGTCTGATGTGACTCACGCCGGCTTCGGAGAAGTAGATCTCGGGTGGGGAAAACCGGCGTACGGCGGTCCGGCCAAGGGCGGCGTCGGTGCTATCCCGGGGGTGGCGAGCTTTTACATCCCGTTTAAGAATAACAAGGGCGAGAACGGAGTAGTTGTTCCAGTCTGCTTGCCGGTGAATGCCATGGATGTTTTCGTGAAGGAGCTGGAGGGGATGTTGAAAGACAGTGCCGCCGCGGTGTTCATCACGTCGGCGCTGTGAATCAGATCGTATGTTTTGCTGCTTACGTCACTTCGTTCAACAACAACGTATTAAAATATCACGATACCAAATATTTCATGTATAAAAACTTGGGATAAGGGTCAATTTAGCCCTCCAACTATTGCCACAAGAACACTTTAGCCCCTGCATGATTATTTGGCTCAATTAAGCTCTTTTACTATTTAATTTAGTTCAATTTAACCCTTTATCTTAAAAAATTACTGTTTTACCCTGATTAGGAGAGAAAATATATTTGCTTTATGATTTTATCTTTATTTCTTAATTGTTTATTATTTTGTATATTAATTTAGTTTTTTTATTTATACTTTTGATATATCTAAATAATAAAGTAATAACTGAAATAATAAAATAAATTTATTATTAATTAATTCAAAAACACAAAATAATAAATTTATCTATTAATAAATAAATTTGGTATATAAAATGAAAATATCCACGTTATTTTTAGCTAAAAATATGAGTTATTATTGTCAAATATATTTTATTTAATACTCCAACAACATTTAGTTAAAACATTTATTATCATGTACTGTAAATTTATTTTATTCGAATACTCCAACAATTTATATTTTAAATTCTATTTTCAAAACTAATACTCTAGCATAACAAATTAGGAGAATAATTTGGACGATTATCATACAACAAATTAGGAGAATAATTTAATTTATCATAATGGAATTTTAATTTATTATTTATTCGTCTTATATATTAGTAATAAAAAAAGAATAAATAAAACAACTCAAATGCCATGATGATTTTTTTTTATTACATATCTTTGAACTCATATTTTTAGCTAAAACTATAGATAATTATTTTTTTAGTTAATATACCAGATTAATATACTAATAGATGTATTTATTATTTATTTAATAATTATTTTTACTTACACAATTAAAAGTATAAATAAAATATAACTAATTTAATATACAAAAGACTAAACAATTGAGAAATTAAAATAAAATCATAATGCAAATATATTTTTAAAATATAAATTGTTGGAGTATTCGAATAAAATAAATTTACAGTACATGATAATAAATATTTTAACTAAATTTTGTTGGATTATTAAAATAAAATATGTTTGACAATAATAACTCATATTTTTAGCTAAAAATTATATGGATATTTTCATTTTATATACCAAATTTATTAATAGATAAATTTATTATTTTGTGTTTTTTAATTAATTAATAATAAATTTATTTTATTATTTCTGTTATTACTTTATTATTTAGATAAATCAAAAGTATAAATAAAAAAACTAAATTAATATACAAAATAATAAACAATTGAGAAATAAAGATAAAATCATAAAGTAAATATATTTTATCTCCTAATCAGGGTAAAACAGTTATTTTTTTAAGATGAAGGGTTAAATTGAACCAAATTAAATAGTAAAAGGGCTTAATTGAGTCAAATAGTCATGCAGGGGCTAAAGTGTTCCTGTGACAATAGTCGGAGGGCTAAATTGACCCTTATCCCTAAAAACTTTTTACTTATAGTTTCAAAATTTTGTTCAAGATGAAAGTTTTGCAATGAAGCCCAACCTATTTCGAATTAAGTGTCCCCTGTTTCATTGGATTACAAATTCAATAATTGTTATTACAAAAATAAAATATAAATACAATACATTATACTCTAATTAATTTTTAAAATGAAATTTCAAAAAAGTTTATGAGAAAATAGATTATGGTAAAGAATTAATCTATTTAAATAGTTAAAAACCAAGAATTAATTACTAAGGAATTTTAATGTAATTAGGAAAAGGGATGAATCTTATGAGTGAACTTATCAAATTAATCTAAACCAAAATAAATTAAATTATAAAAATATTAAATAAACATAATTTTAAATATGGAGTAGGAAGCAAAATATGAAAACTCACAAGACTATATTCATTCACATTTCACTTTTCATATTCCACTATTAAAATTATTAATTTTTATTTAATATTTTTCTATAGGTATAATTCATTATATTTTAGATTAATTTTATAAATTTTAGAGCAGTGCCCATCCCATCCAATTAGAGTATATAATATTTTTAGTGATTAATTATTAGTTTTTAACTAAAACATCATTATAAAATTGATTAATTCAAATGGTATTCTTATAAAATTTTGATTTTTGTTCTCTGTAATTAATTAGAGTGTATTGTATTATATTTAAATTTTATTTTTGTAAAAATATTTTTAAAATAAGCATTCGAGATAGTAAAACACCATTGTGAAACATTGATCGAGTCCCTTATTTGGGGTGTAGTGGTGAAATCAGTATTCTACGTATGACCAAAAGGTCATGAGTTCAAGCTTCTATGGGGATATGTAGGGTGTGCGTGTTTAGTGTGTCAAGCCAGTACTAGTTTAGAGTATCTCCATATTAGCTCTAGTCAGTTTAAACTTGTAATGTCCTGTTAGGATATTTATTGAGTTGTAATGGAGTATATCCAGAAAAACTGGGTTCGGGAATTGATCCACTAATTTGAATTGCGAAAGTGTTAGAAGAAACTGGCTACCAGTTTGGAGAAATTAGAACTGACTACCAGTTTGGAGGAACTCACACTCAAAGAAACTAGCCGAAGTCACCAGCTTGGACAACTCTAGTTTACAAGCCCAGTTTTCAGGCAATCCTAACTCGAGCATAGAGACAAAGATAACAAGTTCCTCGACATTCAAAGAAAATAGCCGAAGTCACCAGTTTGGACAACTCTAGTTTACAAGCCCAGTTATCACGGAATCCCAACTCGCACATAGAAATAAAGAGAACAAGTCAGAGGAATCTTTAACAACCAGAATTTAAGAATGGAGATTCTTGAAGTTTGAAGATCTCAACAAGTTTCGATTCCTCGGACTAGCAGAGAATGCCACAAAGTTGCAGAGTCAACATCCCATGTCAGAAAAGGACGGAGCAGGTGCAGATTTTCGAAAAGCAACATGTCCTTCGTAGGAAATAGAGGTGTCAAATTGGACAACATCCAATATGTCTCCCAACGGCTCTATTTTCAAACTTCTCACACTCTGGCTATAAATAGACGAAATGTCCTAGAAGAGAATAACATCGAATATTCAAACAAGCACCAACACTCTGTAAAAACAAAAACTCAAAGCTTTCAAGTTCGAGGCTAACTTTTAGCTTACCGTGTGCCATATTTAGACATGAGACTCGTAGCTCTTCAGCTCGAGTTATATTCTTAGTGTTTTTACTTAGAAAGTAAGAATACAGTAGTCGTTGCATATTCAATAGTGATTATCACAGACGTCTAGACAAATCGTTCGACAGTTCTGGGAAGAACTTTAAAGTTCCCAAGCTCCAAAAGGAGGCTATGTGGTGTGCCCACACTTTAAGTCTGAAAAGCAGAGGAGACTGAATGCCTGGACTAGTGAGCTAGTGGAATGGTAGACACTGACATCTACCAGCTTACGATAGATCGTGAGAATTTTTGTAAACTGATGCTTAATGATTTCTAGACTTAAGTCTGAAGAGAGGACGTAGAACTTTTATGTCCGAACCTCTATAAATCCTTTTGCATTTTGCTACTATTTTACATACTTGGAAGGATCTTAAAACTAAACACTCTCTAAGTGTTTAAGTATACTTGAACTGAACTTAACCTTGAAATTCGCTAAAATAACAAGTTTTAGAACACAAACAAGTGAGGAACTACCGGTTTGTGAAGTGCAAGTTTATTTAAAATTATTTCTGCTGTGCAACAACTCTGATCTCGGAATCAATAGTGTTTAAATTAATGTATAAAAAAAAGTGGTTGATCGGTGATCCAACCCAGATACAACCAAACCCTGAATCACCACTTGAGATTCATGTTCCACTTCATTCTCCACTATTAAAATTAATAATAATATATTTTTATAATTTAATGTTATGAATTATAATTAGTAATTCCTTCCTTATATATTGTTTTGATGAGTCAAACATCCCACTAGAATAGTGTGTCTAACTAGATTAACTCAAACTTGTAATGTCCTGTATAGGAATTATTGAGTTGTAATAGAAGTTGATTCACAAGACTCAGGGGATTTGCTGGCCTTCTTCACCAGCAAAGAGGCTTGTATGGGTTGTTGGCTAACACACTATTACTAGCAAAATGTATGTGGAAGAGTCGGCTGACACGTCATCACCAGTTGATGAATTACCAACAAGGTGCTTCCCAACCAACTAGAAGACACACTCAAGTCAGAACAAGCAAGGACTTCCACAAGATCAGACTTTAAGAAAGGAGATCTTCAAGTATGAAGTATTCAAAAGCCTGTTCGTCTCATGAATAAACCAATAAATATTCCTCAGACAGGCTAAAAGAGCCATTTTGATCGACGCAGCAAAAGTCCATCTGCTCTGACAAATAGGACACTGCAAATCAGAAAAAGTAAGACTTCGACGGGACACGTTCCTTTTGACTCACAATAATGACTCCAATCGGCTAGAGATTCAAACATTCCAATGAGCGCCTATAAATAGTGGATGCAATTCACCTTAAAAAGATTAATGCCTTGAAATCTTCAAATCATTTCTTAATTCTTTGTCAATTTCTTGAAAGCTACCAACTAACGATTCAAAAGCTTTCAGGCTGATTCTATCAGCTTCCAATTTTTTTTCTTGAACAAGAGGCTCTGTGCTTTTAGCAAGAACTACTTCTGTTTTCTTACTCTTCAAATAAGAAAACATATTGAAGTTGTCACTTCTCTAGTGACAACTGTCACGGGTGTATACCAACAACTACGCTCTTAGGAGGAACTCAAACTCTCACGTCCATTTTGATGGTCACGCTTGAATCATGAAGAAGCTCTTGATTGCAAAGGACATGGCGAATGAGTTAATGGACTGGTGAATGCAGCATTCATCGGCTAGAAACAAACCGTTGATGTCTTTGTAATTGACTATTTAGTGTTTCCAGACTGCACGTCTGAAGAGAGGACGTTGGATGGTTTGGTCCGAACCTCTATAAATCCTTGTGTTATTTATTGCTTTCTTTAAGCTTTCTGCACTAAATTTAAAACCCAACATATCAAGTGTTGAAGTATTATTTGTAATCTGACTAAGTAATATTTTGACCTGCCAAACAACTGTTTTTCAGAAACCCAAGCTTGTACAAAACAACCAACTTGGAGGCCACCGCAATGTAAAACATTATAATCTTCTGTTGTGCAAACTAACTCTAATCCCTTGGGACCAACATTTAATTTATTATTGTTTGTATTATTTTCATAAGTTCAACTATAGGGTTCATCCAACCGATTATGGTTTACAATATCTTTTAGTTTTTAACTAAAACTTTATTATTAAAATTGATTATGTCGCGCCCCCAAACCGGGCGACACAATGCACGCTAAGGGAAGTGACTATTCGAAGTAATTAATTACTCAAGTGGAAGCAAATAAATAATTATTTGAAAATCAAATGAGATAATGAAGTTCGAATAAATAATTCGCAATGGAGAAATGAATTAATTAAATGATGCAAGCATGATGAGACAATAAATTAACACATGCTTGAAAGGAAAACAATAAATCGTTTGCAGCGGAATAATAGTATCAAATAAACAATACAAGCATGATGGGACGATAAAATAATGCAAGCTTGGAAGAAGAAGCAAAGGACACAAATTAATTTTAGAACACTTGAACAAATGAGACTATGTATGAAGACATAGCTTGTCGCTTCGATACCATAACCAAAAAAATTGAATCATGCTAAAAGAATAAGAATAATTTAGCATGCATGGGCAAGAATGAATCATAGGAGTCAAGAGATAACATGAATTAACATTTGATCAATCGAGCTTTTCAAGTTCAAATCATGTTGAGGTTTAGAAGAATTCAAGCTCAATACTCCAAGCATTTGAAAGTTGATACAAAATGAGATTTAAGAAGTCTAGATCAATAATCCAAGTAACATAGTAGAGCAAATACATGCCATTCAAAAGATATACTCAAAAGCAACATGGATTCGAAATTAGTACAAACCGAACAACTAATACAAATATGAATCCATTTCGGTTTCCTCCTTCGATCCCCTCCTCATAACGCCACCTTCACCTTCATCAATCGGTACCTACACGCAGGGAAACCGTGCATAGGCACTAAGTACACGAATGTACCTAGTGGTCACGGTGTCCCGAAAACAAATACATATATATATATATATATATATATATATATATATATATATATATATATATAT
>JAPKLW010001315.1:88653-108203 GCA_026898455.1 Plectranthus barbatus
TATATATATATATATATATATATATATATATATATATATATATATATTATGAAAATACCGCACACTCATGCATAATACAAGTTTTTATATAAAGCCTCATATATATGCACAAAACATTTTCCTCACTTGGGAGCTCCCACTCAAAATAAGCACCACATAATCGTTTTCTTAACATATCAACATCGCATGCTCATCAAGATCACATAATCAAATAAGGTAAGATAGGAGTGGCCACTCCTATCTACCCGGCAAGGTTTCATCACCCTTACCTTAACCAGTAGTCTTATCACTATCTGGGCTAATGCATTAGGCTTACAATACCACGGGGGTAGCCACCTCCCCGATCCAGCACATCTCCAAGTAATTATCATTCATCCACCAATTCATACCATCATAACAACCATACGGTGCCAAAACAATTTTTGTTGTGTAACATGCTTTTAAAACAAAAGAATCATTTTTGGAGAAAGCATTTGACAAAACCATTTGATAGGATAAAGTAGTGCCCACCTCGATTAGTTCGATAGATCCGAATATTTAGTTCCGCTAGGCGATGCTTCCTTCTTGGCGATTAAAGTACCTAATTAAAGTTTGAATAAATTACTACAATGTCTTTGACTCAATTAATTATCTAAGTTCTTAAATCGATTTAATTAAATTAATTACCCAATTACAAATTATGCAATTTGAAATTATTAAAGAACAAGATTTAAGGAATTCTAAGTTTTATTTTATTAAACAAGATTTAATAACTTATCAAATTATTAAGCTAGTTAACAAGTTCAAACTAAATTGTTATATTAGTTATTAATTAAGGAAAATGAAATTAGTGGTCTAGTTAAAAACTTCTTATTAATCTCAAGTAATTATTTTTAATTAACTAAGTGAACTGATTATGCATTTAGGCCTTAGAAATTTCTAGTGAAATCCGAAAATTTACCAAATTATTCTAAGTCCATAAATGTGAGTTTTTCTAGTTAACTAGTCCATTTTCAAGTTAACAACAAAAATGATCTAGACATCTAATGAGGTTGATTTTAATTTTATAAAAACAAGATTTTAATATGCACATGTTCAAAGTGACGGTTCATTAAAACGAATTTTCATTTGAAAATGGTGAAGCCTAACAATAAGATATTCCTAATTACTTTCAGCATTTTACAGATTTTAATAACCAACTTCACGAATTTTTAATAATTAATCTAGTAGGTGAAATGATATTATTTTCATACAGAGTACTAATTAACATGTCTAGAGTGCATATTATGAAAATTAGATTTTTCTAAATTCCAGAAATACATTTTTAAGGTCGTGCAATTTAAACTGCCATAATCTGCGACACATTATTCAAATGCTTCAAACTCGAGTTTTACAACTCCGATTGGAGTGATTCCAAATTCCACAGATTCTTAACTCGTTCTAGTTTATACAGTTCGAAAGTCAACCCAATCCAACCATCAGAGAAACAGACGTACTCATTTTAATCTCTGTCCAAAACAGGGCATACTCCCAAATTTCATCAACACATGATTTCTCAATATTCATGCCATTATCTCATTCTCAAGCTTCACATATATCAATTTCAGCTCCATCTAAGTTCGAATATTGACTTTAAACATGAAAGTTCATGATTCTTAAGCTTGATCAAACATGCAATCATATATATATATAGGTGCTATGCTCATAAATATGCAACATATATCAAGCTTAGACCTAGTTATGCATTATCTCAACCATTTCCTTTAAAATTTAATATGTGACTTCTTGTTTCTCCTACTTGAAGCTTGATTCCACTTCGTGCTTGAGATCAATGTGCTCGGATCATAGGGCTTCTTACGTCATTACGTAGAGGAGGTTGAGAAGGTAAGCTTTTTGTAAAAATGGAGGTTCAATAGGTGAAGGAAGGGTTGGATATTGAAGGTTTTTGTGGTTGTTTTAATGGAGGTGTTAATGGAGTCTAGAGAGAGAAATGGTGCAGGGATTTTGGGGAAGAAGGGTGGAAATTAGGGATGTCAATCGGGCTAACCCTATCGGGCTACGGGCTATTCGGTCCGGGTTGAATCGGGCTGAATTTTTATCGGGCTAAAAATTCTTGAACCTAACCCTAACCCACCGGTTTTCGGGCTGACCCGTCGGGTTGACAATATTTACGAGTTTATTTTTGTAAAGATTTTCTTAAAATATTTTAACAACCCCTAAAACAAAATAAAAAAAAGAAAATGATGAACCAACATAAATAAAAGATATCAAATATCAATATCTTTGCAAAAAAATAGTGATAAGTGGATAATCATAGTTTGAAAAGAAAAAAAAACATCAATCCTTATATACCAACTAATTTAAGTAATAGAAGTACATTTCTCAACGTATAAAATGATAATGATTAAAAAATTAAATATAGCTTTCACTTGGGTGAACATAACAACGAGTGGCTAAAGGTTCTTGAAAGGAAAAAATGAGTAGGTACGCTAATTAGGAGAGTGTCGAGTGGAAGACAGTGAAAGAGGAAGAAATGAGAGATTTTTCGATTTGAGGGTAAAGGACTACGTCATTGGGAGAGATTGATGAGATTTTGTGTGACGGAAAATTAGGTATATAATTAATGGGTATAGTAGGATATAAATAATATTAGAAATAATAAATAATAAATTATTAAATATTGCCGGACATACGGGCCGACCCGCAACCCACCGGGCTCAGCCCGTTCGGGCCGCCAACCCGTCGGGTTCAACCCATTCGGTTAAAAATAATTTCGGATTGAAATTTTTTTACCCTAACCCGCATTTTAGCCCATCGGTTTCGGGCCGACCCATCGGTTTCGGGCTTTATTGACATCCCTAGTGGAAATGATGGGGTGAATTTTCAAGAAATAAAATAAAATGGATTTTCAACAATTATGGGAGTGGATGTTGATTTTGGTGAGGGAAATATGAGAGGGTGGAGTGTGAAAATAGTGTTGCATGCTTTGATTGATAGTGTGTAATGATCACACCTTTGTCTCCCTTAATTGCCCTTCAATGATTCAAATTCCCTCTTATAACTAATTGCCCTTGTGGTAATTTTGCTAAATAGGTGGTAGAGTAATCATTCCTATACATGATTGTTTGAAACAATATAACCCATGATCTCTAATTTAATCATTTCACTATGGTCTTTTTTTAATCCGATAATTAAATAATTGATACAACGATTTTTCTTTCTTCGAACTCTTGCTTTGGCATTTCGAATCGTCTCAATCGGACGTCGTATGAATATTTTGGTATATAATAGTAACATGGGTCTTCCATATTAAATTATAGGGTGATTCTAAATGCATCCACATTTTTGCTAAATTTAGCCACTTTAAAAAATAAATATTTAAATTATAATATAATATTACAATTTTATCCCTGTAACCTAAATTTAAAATATAAATAAAAATAATAAAAATCAAAACCTTGTCTTCATCAACATGAAATAAAAATCGAAATCATCAAAAGCAAATACGAACAGATAGATTCAAGACTATCTTCTGCAGGGATTAAAACCCAAAGTTGTGTGGATAAATGATGTTTTAAATAAATTGGGGAAAATCAAATTGATGGCAGAGTTTTGGGATAAGGTTTGATTGTGGTGAGTGGCGACTGAATTATGCAACGTTGGATGAGAGAGCGAGTGTGGTATGATATTATATCTTTTCTTCCTTCGTAAGGCCGTGCAGAAGGATGATTTCGAATGATGGTAAATCAGTATTATAGAAATAAAAACTTCTTGTATTGGAATTAAATTACTACTTCGATTGTTTGCTTTGTTGTGTACAAGCGCATTGTGCCGTTTCTCAATGGGAGGAGTTTTAATTTGTTGTGCTTCGTTTCTTGTAGGTAGATAATCCGTCTATGGCCCTCGAATTAAACTCTCTCGAAATTGATATATGAAAGATGATGAATGCTGGTGGAATTAAATCTATGAATATCTCGATCTCAGAACTTTTGGTGGGGTTTTAATTTTCCTGGATTTGAGGTTTATTTTTATTTTTGGAAAATAGCCGGATTGTTTAAGTTTAACTTTTATTATTTTAATTAAGATTTTAAATTAGGGCTATAGGGATAAAAATGTAAAAATCTATTATAATTTAAAATTATAATTTTTAAAGGGGCTATGTTTAGCAGAAGTGTGGCTGCATTTAGAATTACCCTAAATTATATTCTCATCTTTAAAATAGGAATAATATGGCTAATAAAATTAATAAGTTGGGATTAAAATCGGCTCGGCTCGCGATCATACGTTCATCGGCTCGCGATTAAAATCGAACATTACATCATATATATATATATGGTCGAAAATCTTGGCTTCATTTAATTGAATTTAATTCCGGAATCCGCCTTGGGAGTAATATCGATATAATATAATTCGTCGATATTAATATAAATATTTTCCGGACTATATTTCTCGTATCGATAATTATTTTGGTAATTACAAATTAAATATGAAAATATACATGGGCTTGCTAAATTAATTTGTTGGGCTATTTTATTTATTCCATGTGGGCTCCTATTTATTTGGCCCAACACATTTAAAATAAATATAATTCCTTTAGCCCAAATCTCTAATTAAATAAAAGGCTGGACTTAAATAATTAATTCGGCCCAAACGCGTCACTACGGCGAAAATAATTATTATCGAATCGAATAAATTATCCCGAACATCATACGTGATTTATTTATCGAATTTCATTATTCGTTCTCGCTGCTATAATTCGGATGTCGTAGAAAAATCGCTTGATAATATTAGTAATATAATGGTTGTAGCGACATTTGCTTCGTAATTTATTAAATAAAAAAGTTGGAAAAATATGGGGCGTTACAGATTAATTAATAACCATAATTTATGTTTAAATAAAATTTTGATTATTGTTCTTAAAAATCAATTAGAGTATATTATATTATACTTAATTTTTATTATCATAAAAATATTAATTAAAATTAACAATGGAGACATTGGAATACCATTGTAAAATAGAGGATTTGATATGTGAATTCACTTGTCTTCATATTTTTTCCTAAATAAGTCTATTATTAACTAATATACAAATTTTGTCATTAATTTTGTGACTTAATTAATAATAAACATAGAGAGCCTTCTCAAAACTGCCAAACTAACTAAAAGCTACCTCATGAATAAAAAATTACTACTATTACTATACTAAAGCAGCCTTTGCCAAACCTATTCCAAGTGCAAACTTAAAAGCTTATTTTTTTAAGGTATATAATGAACCGGTTTGTTGCATTGCATTTGATCCATACTCAAATATGGATTGTGTTTCTATTTCCAACATTTCATCAACCTTCCAAGTTAGTAGAAAAAACCCAGAATTAATCCCTCCATCAAAACTCACGCCCAATGAACTCAAATTTCTTTCCGATCTAGATCAACAGAGAATCTTTCTCACCTATATTCCAGTGATAAATTTCTACAGAAAAAGCCCCTCCATGGAAGGGAAAGACCCGGTAACTATTATCCGCCGTGCTGTTGCCGAAGCATTAGTGTTTTACTACCCGTTGGCCGGGAGGTTGAGGGACTACGATCGTGGAAAGTTGGCCGTAGAATGTGCCGGCCAGGGAGTGATGTTCACGGCGGCGGATGCTGACGTGATGCTGCACCAATTCGGTGAACCCCTTCTTCCACCTTTCCCAAACTTGAAGGAGTTGCTTCACATGCCAACATCTCAGGGAATCATGGATTCTCCTCTGTTGATTATTCAGGTGATTTTCAGTGCCCGCCCTCAAGGTGGGCCAGAGTGGCGTCGGCCTAGAGCTCCCGAAAAAATTATAATCCATTAAATAGTTAATTTAATTAATAAAAATAAAGAAAATCTATTTTAATTAAATACACAAAAAAAAATTAAGATTTAATTACAAAAAATTATATATAGATAGAAATAAATCTATGTTTCAAAGTTGAAATATAGCAAGTATTTATGGGCCCAAAATATATTTTTAGTGAATGTATCTAAATATGTTTAACACATATGTATTATAACTAAAAACAACAACAATAATATATACACTGGAAAAATAATGATAATATTTCAAAATTTTATTTTTTATCATGCTAGAAATAAAAAAATGAAATTTATAATTTAAGCATGTTTGTACAAAAAAATATTTAAGAGTTTTCATTTTATTTTCGTACATGCAGCCCCACATTTTGAAGGCCGGCTATTGTAATTTTGAAAATGTGGATTAAAATTTTTGAAACTGCAGATGACAATACATTGATTTTTTCAGGTAACACGCCTCAGCTGCGGCGGATTCATCTTGGCTTACTGCTTCAATCACACCATCTGCGGTGGTCCCGGAATTATTCAGTTCATGTCTGCGGTGGGGGAGCTTGCCCGCGGCGCCACCGTCCCTTCCATTCTACCGGTTTGGCAGAGGCATCTCATGACCGCCCCAACACCAAACCCTGAGCCACCAGGCGTAGGCCATGAATCCGGTGGAGTCGGAGCTCCAATCCCACTTGAAAATATGGTGCAACGCTCCTTCTTCTTTGAAGATTCCGACATCTCCGCCCTCCGCCGTAGCTTGCCGCCACATCTACAGAACTGCACTAGATTCGAAGCTGTGGCTGCCTGCGTCTGGCGCTGCTGGACAATCGCTTTATCTCCCGAACCCGACGAATATGTTAGATTTTCATGTGCGGTGGATTTACGGAAGCGGATGGAGCCGCCGCTCCCTGCGGGATATTACGGCAACGCCGTAGTTTCTCCTTCCGTAGTCACAACTGCTGAGAAACTCTCCAAATATCCGTTGCACTACGCGGTGGAGCTAGTGAGGAAGGCAAAAGACGGAGCAAGAAAGGAGTCCATTGCAGAGGTGATGACGGCGGCGGCCGGGAGGACTTATGCCGTGTCCGATTTGACCCATGTAGGCTTCGAAAAGGTGGATTTTGGGTGGGGTAGGGCGGCCTACGGTGGGGTGGCCAAAGGCGTCGCTGATTGGATCCCTGGATTTCCAACTTGGTACATACCCTTCGAGAAGGAGGGCAAGAAAGGCAAAATGGTTCCTGTTTGTCTTCCCCATAAGGCCATGGAATTGTTTGTCAAACAGCTCCAGCAGATGATGCCGGCAACTTCGGGGGTTTCGACAAATTAGCATGATGAAAGTGTTTTGGCTATGACTAGTGGTGGCCTGAGGCAGTGTCAGAGGTGCGCCGCATCGAGATTTAGTTATTTATTTTAGTATAAATTAAATAATAACTAATATAAGATAAGAAAAAAGTTAATAAACTCTTATATGAGACGGTAATTTGAAAGAACGAAAATGATTTGATAATTTGTGAATAATTGAATTTTGATTGATTACAAATGGTAGAATATGGATCCTGTTTATAGGATTTACATAGAAATAGACAAAGAGATACTTTGACTATATTAAATACAATTCATGTATTTAACTAGTTCATGTATCTTCATAATTCATGAATCTCCATCTTCATGTATCTTCCAAATGCATCTCCTTGAATCTTCAAATGTAGGTAAGTTGAAGGTCACTTTAGGATTCTATATTAACCTTTCAACAGTCTCATCATGAGACGAATTTAATGATATATTTAATTTATTGAAATAATGTATTTTTTATTGCAGATAAAGTATTTCTTTGTTGCAAATAATATAATTTTTTACATAGAAAAAAATATATTAAAAAAATGAAATAATGTATTTAACTTTTTGAAATAATGTATTAAGGTCATAATAAAAAATGGTGAGACCGTCTCTCAAGAGACCAATTCTAATTCTAAGTTTTAACTAAAAGGATTAATAAAAAACTCAAATTTATATTTATCATAATATATATATCTTGTACAATAAAATTTTTAAATAATTATATTAAATATTAAGATTTATTTGTTTAACTATATCAGATTTATTCTTAATTAAAAATAAATATTTTACAAATATATTCTCATAATTGAACACAAAAATTTCCTACTTCTCAAAATATGAAACGTTTCTCTCTTCCTTTCATATAAAACAACTTTTGACTTTTCTTTTCTTTTGAGAAATTAAATTTACTGGAAGAGGAAATTTAAATTAAATTGTGAAAATCTAGAGAATATTTAAAATATGGGAAATTTAGTTATATTGATGGCCAAGAGTAGTTTCATGAGCTAAACACCTCCTATATCTTTATACCAAAACAAAAATATACTACTTTAGATATATTAACTTGGAGAAATTAAATAATTGTCCTAATATGAATATTGCTTATATCTATTACCTTGTACCAGTTAGGACTGAACATTCGGTCGGTTTAGTTGAAAACCGATCAAAATGACCAAAACCGAACCACTCTAGAGAATCGATCGAAAACCGAACCGACAACTAGTTCACCCGAACTGACAACTGAATTGAATAATTCGGTTCGGTTTTGGTTGGTTCGGTTTCAATCGACTATTTTCATATTTTTCAATATTTTAACACAAATAAATTATAAATTCCAAATAAATTACGTATCAAAATACAATAAATTATATAATATATATATATATATATATATATATATATATATTATATACTACTAATATATGTGAGATTAGATTTTAGGGTTAATGTTTATGATTATTATTGTATTTAAATATTAATAGTATAGAATATAATATATATTATTTAATTTATTATATTTTAAGTTTGATTGGTTGGTTCGATTTTCAATTCCGAAAGTAAAATCCGACAACTGACCAAATTAAGTTTTGTTTTCATTTTTGGGAACCGACAACCGAACCGAACCATCCAAATTACAATGATTTGGTCGGTTTTTTTGGTTCGGTTAGGTTTTTGCACACCCCTAGCACCAGCTAATAAGTTTTTGCTACTATGTCACAATAAAGATTTGTTAGGAACTAAGTTTTAATTTCCTCCTTAATTTGATGCTTTGATATGTCAAAATTTACTTTAGCACTAAGTTTCTAGAGTTCTATAATGTAATCCTTGTATAAGATTGTTTGAGTTGTAATAGAACTTAGGTGATGAAGATCGAGCGAAGAAGGTGCTCGAGATTTGAAGGAGTGTTCGTGCTTGAAACTTTGTTTTACTAAGTATGACGATGGCCTATACTGACCTTGAGAAGTCAGTATAGAGGTTACCATACTGACTTTAGAAAGTCAGTATAAGAGCTGCACATACCGAGTCTTGGAATGTGGAAGCTTTTACTTCAAGAAGAACGAGGAACACAAAGTGAATCGAAGTCAGACTTAAAGACGAATAAATGTTAAGTAAAAGTCAGTACGAGGAAGTCCCATGCTTGGATTTCTCGGACTAAAACTTAGTCTGATAAGAGCATGTAGAAAGTACAAGGCAAGTACACATTTTCCGAGCATAGCAGACCTATGAAGAATGGCTGTGATTGGATGCTTTAATCGATGTCTCTAAAGACTTGAATTCTGTGTCTAACGGGCATAATTCAAAGTGTAGACCAAGGATGCCTATAAATAGCTCATCATTTTGAATGAAGAAAACACAAGAATCACGTGAAAAGCTAAGCCGACACTCTACCATTCTTTCTACTCAAAGCTCTCTGATATTTCATGTGCTTAACACGAGACTTGAGTTTTTTTTGACTCAAGTTAATCATTCTGTGCTTGTTGTTTGAAGAACGAGGCTAAATCTTAAAGCTGAAGCTACACTTTGGTGAATATAACTTTCCTAAAGTTATATTCATTGCTTTCATTATCCCACTCTAGGATCTTGATTCTCACGGGCTTTTGCCACCAAACTTAGTTCTGGGAAGAACGAGAAAGCATCCAACCTACCAGGAAGAATGTTGCGAGGTGCATCATCTCTTCATCCTGAAGAAGTGTCAGCTTGCAAGGAGTTTCTGAGCGAGTGACGTTAGCAGACCAAATGACGAAGGTTTCCGACAGGCTGACCAAAGATCGTGAGAAGACTTGTAAACCTGATACTTAGTGGATTCCCGATTAAGTTCAGAAGAGTGGACGCAGAATTTTAAGTCCGAACCACTATAATATCCTATGTCGTATATTTACTTTCTTTAAGTTTATGCATTTTTGAGTTTATCAAGCTTACTTTGAAACCTTCAATACTTAGCCAAGTATTGAAGCGTATACTTTGAAACTTACTTAAATCATTTATAAGCATAAACTTACTTTCATTAACCCCGAAACAGAGTTCCAGACAGTTTCGGAGAACAAGTGCAACACAAAACTTACTTCCGCTGCTTTACATATTCTCTGATTTCAGGATCAACAAGATTGAATGAACTTGCTTTGATATCTAATGAACAAGATTTCCTAGAAAATATTGGTTTAAATGATTTTATTAGTGAATAATTTATATTAATTATTAAATGATAATTGTACATTTAGATTTATATGATACTCCTATGTCCCTTGGCATTAGTTCCATATTGTTTCAGCACAATAACCAACGCAAGAGTAATCCCATATTGTTTCGGCACAATAACCAACGCAAGAGTAATAAGGGATTTTAATCCTACAATTAGTGAAGTGATTAAGAATTGAAATTTGAAAAGGATAGGAGAGAAGGATGATGTGATAGGGAGGCAACTCATCAAATTCAAAAGTTTCAAATTACACAATTCATCGCCACCAAAAATCAATTTTGTGGCAAGTTCAAATCTGTTTCATCGCACAAAAAACTGCCTATATATAATCACACTAAGCCGCATTAGTTTCACCAACAAAAAGTTCAAAAAAAACACCAACAATGGGGAAAAAAAAGATGTAGCAGACAGTTTGAAAGAGAAGATTCTTCAGTTTCTTCTTGAAGGTTGCAGTGGTGGGAAGCTGGCTCATGGCAAGATAAATGAAGCTGCAGCAAAATTCTCATTGTGTAGGAAAAGTATTTCAAGGATATGGAAATTTGCAAAAAAGCAAAGAGCATCAGATGGAGTTATAAAAGTTGTAAGTCAAAGAATAGGAAAAGTAAGAGCAAAACTCCATAGTTTAAAGCATGATAACATATAATCTGTTAACTATCAGAATAGAGGAACAATTAGAAGCCTTGTTGAGAGCATAAATGTTTCTAAATCAAATGTGGGTAGATGTGTGAAAGACAATCTAATCAGAGCTCATACAAATGCCATCAAACCGGAATTGACAACTCCAGATAGAATGTTAATGTTATGTTTCAGTTTACAAGCCATAGAATTAGATAATGCTTCTAATAGTCTTAAGTTTAAGCCAATGGATAATGTGATTCACATAGATGAGAAATGGTTCTACTTAACAAAGAACACTCATAGATACTACATAACTCACAAGGAAGATGATCTATATAGGTATTGTAAGAGCAAGAAATTTATCCCTAGGGTAATGTTTATGTGTGTTGTGTACCGTCCAATATTTTTAGAAGAAGAGAATGTGTTTTTTGATGGAAAAATAGGTATTTGGCCATTTGTTGAAGAGGTGCAAGCAAAAAGAAACAACAAATTAAGACCTGCTAGAACTATGGAGACGAAGCCTATTGAACCAATAACAAAGCAAGTGATCAAAGACTGCATAGTGAATCAGGTATCTAGTGTACAATTTCTATCTTGTAATGCATGTAAAAATGAACTAATCCTTGTGCAAGCATACATATTCTAGTTTTCAGATTTCAGTTTTCAGTAATTCAACTAATAAATGATTCTAATTCCAGCTTGTACCAGCAGTAAAGACTAAGTGGCCATCATTCATGAGCAAAAATATTTTCATTCAACAAGACAATGCAAGGAAACACATATCCACTTGTGATCCAGATTTTAGAATTGTGGCTACTCCAGATGGGTTTAACATAACAATATTGGTTCAACAACCAGCAAACAGTCCGGATGTAAATATCAATGACTTAGGATTCTTTAGGGCTATTCAGAGACTACAACAAAATCATGCATGCAGAAATGCCAAAGACCTAGTTAATGCAGTTTTAACAAGCTACTACACCCTAGAACCTATGATATTGAACACAGTATTCATCACTTTGCAATCATGTTTGCAAGAAAAATTAAAGGTGAAGGGATGCAACAAGTACAAGATCCCGCATATGAAGAAGGATGCATTAATCATGCAGAAGGAGTTGCCTAGAAATCTAGAAGTGCCCATGGAATTAGTGAAAGAGAGCATCACATACTTATTGGCAGCAGTACATGGAGTAGGTAATGAGCAACTAATGTGTGATTTGGGGATGCAAATAGGTTAAATGGGGTAGCAGCAAATGTTTGTTTTAATTTGGTCAAAAATCTGATTTTGTTTTTTGATTAATCAGATTTTGATTTTGTAAAGATTATGTATGCAACATGCAGAATTACTAAGAAAGGTGAATGGCAGATTACTTTGAAAGGTTTGATTTTGTAAAGTTTATGTATGCAGCATTACTATGGCTTGTTTTTTTGAAACATTGACCAATAACAAATTAAACAAAATCACTTCAAACTGGCATACACATTTCACACAATATGTGCATCGCTAATGTGTTCTAACCAATAAGACATGTGTAAACAAATAATCATCATCTTAGATAATGCCAAACACCAAGTACCCACAACAATGAAACAGAAACCAACAATCAGCCAACAAACCAGCAAAGAGCCCAAAACAGAACAAATAATACCCAACCGTAAACCAACAATAAGCCAGCCAACCAAACCAACATACACCCAAAACCAACCAACCAACCAAAGCAGCATACATACAAAATATCCAACCGTAAACCAACAATAAGCCAGCCAACCAAACCAGCATACACCCAAAACCAGCCGACCAACCAAACTAGCATACATACAAAATATCCAACCGTAAACCAACAATAAGCAAGCGAATAGCACAGGCAGAATAGCAAACAGGGCAGACAACAATTACAAAAAGCCCAACCGAACCAACATTAAGCGAAAACCCTAACACCAACAGATCTCAAAAATGAAACAAAAGAGCAGGATCAGAGTTCACCGGATTGTTGGGAACTGAATCTCCCAAAATTGTTGAACGACCTTCATCTTCTCCTCTGATGAAAGCACAAACTCGCTGTACTGCCTCGCCAGCCATGCAACTTTAGATCTGCTCAGCCAAGCTTCCCGTTCTTCCTATTTGCTGGCGGCAACAACACTGGATGTGGGAGGTGTTTCACAAAAGGCAAATTGGTGGTGCAGATCGGTAAAAGGATCAAATCGGCGATGCACATTGAATCGGTACAACCCCCCTCCCAAGTGCGTCGCCTGCAACGGCGGGTGAGGAGGGCGGCGAAGAAGATAGGGGTGGCTGAAAACTACCATAGTTGTTCATCGCGGGTTACGGAGGCAAGCAAAAATTGACAAGGAGAGTTGTGGCTACATCAACGCAGGTGAAGAGGGCGGCGGAGAGGGATGAGGGCAGCGAAGAAACTCGTCGGACGGAGGAGGAAGAGGAGGCGGAAGGTTAGGGTTTCGAATAAGGCGAGAGAAGATGTCGAAGGAGGCGGATGGGTGAAATGAGAATTAGGGCTTGTAGTTGTTTTTTTTTTTTGGAGGGGGAGGTGTGGGGAATACCGAGACGAGGGATTAATTAACTATTGTAAAAATAATTAATTAAAATTTAATTAGGTTAATCAATGGTTAATTTTTGTTATTTTAAGAAATGAGATTAATAAGTTAGGACCGACGAAAAAGGAATATGGGACTAATGAGTCGGGACAGAGGGAATATTATTTAAGATTGTTTATTTTGTTAAGAACTCAAGTTTTTTTACGATAAGGGATTTTTAAACAAATTTTATAATTTTAAATAACGTAAATGATTTTGAGAAATACTTTATTAATATTCTTATTTATAGTTATAAAAGGGCATTATTTTTTTTCCGCACAGGACCTCTTACACAGTCGGCCCTAGCCGACCTCAAAATTATGAATTCGAAATTTTTTTGTGTGTGACTACATGATGTAGCATTAATAAGCTAGTCTTTTAGGCACCTGGCACATCTAATGGAAGGCAGTATATAACTAGTTAGGTTCATCAAATATACTATGACAAACTTTTTTGTAGCCTTACTCTATAGAGGCAATCCACTATAAAAAATAAATATTTTTTTGAGATAGATAATGTGGAGAGAGGAAGAAAGAAAGGTAAATAACAATTTTGTTATTTCTTTTTTTAAGTTGAGGTATGAAGCTTAAAAGTGTGGGTGCATTTTTTAATGTGGATCGGGCGACTCATCGAATTTTGTGTCAATTTTGTAGGGTTGGGGTCCAAATTAACTCAAATTGAAATTTCTTTGATTAAAAATCTTAATCATAATACAGGTTTTTCATTTTTCAGACCTGTATATCGGATCAAGTGCTTGTTCGAAAATTTCACCAAGCTTCCGCATCTTTGATTTATCCATGTCTGATATCGCCATTCTATCATCACTTTTAATTACATCGCATATTCTAACTTCATGCCAATACCACAAACAAAAGATACGGATAATGCTTCCAACACTACTAAAAAATTGCGAATTTGCGACCGATTTGCGACAAAAAAAAAGGTCGCGATTTTGCGACGGACTAAAATCGGTCGCAAATTGCTGTCATGCGACCGATTTTTCCGTCGCAAAAATGCGAATTTTTTTTAGTGCAATGGCGCCTTAAACTGAGCATTGCAAGGAGGAGATGCGCGAGTCCTACAACATTTTTATGTCACCTATACTACTCTGGCGAGCAGTGATTTTAGATGGAGAGTGCCGATTTCGGGTTTTGCATTTCTAAGGTAAAAGTAAGGTGGAGGGGCTGATCTGAGGGGTTTTCTTTCTTTCTTTGTTCTTTTTTTTTTTAATAGAACACTCAAATGTCTCGAGAAGTTCGAACATGTGACCTTTTTTATTAAGGCAATCTACTTACTACACTATACCCCGAACAAGGGGATGAGGGGTTTTCTTTGAATCGAAAAGTGTTTCCTGTACACTACAAGAAAATTCAAATTTACGACTGAATAGCGCCTGGAAAAAAACAGGTCGTGATTTAGCGACGAAATTGCTTAGCGACTGAAATTTAATTTCGTTGCAAATATGTCGCTAAGTTCTTTCTTTTTATTTTAATATGTATATTTTTTAGAATTTGATTCAGCAGTAATGCGCCCAACATGCGTGCGGGAGGTATCGAGTTCGAATCTCTTGAACGCAAACCACAAAATTTGATGGTTGGACCGGCTGGTTCAAGATTGGTTAAAAATAACACAAATTATTTTTTGGAGAAAAGAAATTAGCGACATATTATTTTTTGTTCGTAAATTACTTTGTGACAAACATTTTTGCGACGGAAAATGCAAATTTTTTGTAATGATACTTTTTAATTTTTTTATTAATTTTGCTAGAATCATTTTTTTTTTCCAAATATTGGAGGAAAGTTATTTACACTATATTGTGGAGGGAGACTTTCCCTCACACTCCACACTTAAATACTTATAAGATGTCAAAATGTATTTTAATTAAAGAAAGTATATATAATTATCAACCATTAAAAATCACTTTTTTTTCATGTGTCAGTTAAGTTATGTAACATATATATTACTATTTAGTTTGTGTGAGGAAATGGGATTCATAACAAGCCAAATTTGTGGTAGCTTCTTCATATTTTTTTTTCTTCCTAAATAAGTCTATTAAATAACTAAGGGAAGGTCTTGGGTTAGGCAGACCTAAACGATTTAGGCGGATTTTATCCATTAACCCAAGATTTAGGCGGGTTTTATCCATTAACCCAAGCCCAAACCCATATAATATACCCTATTTGGGATGGGTGAACCCATTTGGGTAGGATAAAACCCCGCCTAAACCGTTTAGGCCTGCCTAACGCAAGTTTTTGCCAATAACTAATATACAAATTTTATCCTTAATGAAGTAATGATAGACTTAGAGAGCCTTTTCAAATCTGCCAAACTAACTAAAAACTACCTCATTAATTAAAAATTAGCAATATTATTACTTTGCTAAAGCATCCCTGCCAAACCTAATCCAAGTGCAAATTATATAACTTATTTTTTTAGGTATATAATGAAACAGTTTGTTGCATTTGATTCATACTCAAATATGGATTGTGTCTCTAATTCCAACATAATTTCATCAACCTTCAAAGTTAGCATAAAAAACCCAGAACTAATCACTCCATCACACCCCACCCCCAATGAACTCAAATTTCTTTCAACTCTAGATCAACACAGATTTTTTCACACCTATATTCCAGTGATAAATTTTTACAGAAAAAGCCCCTCCGTAGAAGGGAAAGATCCGGTGAATATTATCCGTCGTGCTGTTGCCGGAGCATTAGTGTTTTACTACCCGTTGGCTGGGAGGTTGAGGGAATACGATCATGGAAAGTTGGCCGTGGAATGTGCCGGCCAGGGAGTGATGTTCACGGCGGCGGATGCGGACGTGATGCTGCACCAATTCGGTGAACCCCTTCTTCCACCTTTCCCAAACTTGAAGGAGTTGCTTCATATGCCAACATCTCAAGGAATCATGGATTCTCCTCTGTTGATAATTCAGGTTATTTTCATGGGCAGGAGGGACTCAAAATATACTTTTAGTGAGCCAATCAAAATAGGTTCAACACATATTATAACTAAAATACAACAAAAACAACAATAAACATGTAATAATTTAGAATATATCTAAATACTAGTCCTTTAGACTATCTAAAAACCTTAATAGTCAATAATATATACACAATATATACACCTCTAAGGATTGACAAAAAAAAAATGTAAACTTACAAAGAAGCCCCTATATATGCACATGAGATCCTTTATTTAACTTTTTATGTTTCATTCCATATTCACTATTAAGATTATTAATTTTTTATTTATGTTTTTTTTATAACTTAAAATAATTTTATAAGTTCAATCATAGGGTTCATTCATACTAATTAGGGTATATAATATTGCGAGTTGATAAATTTTATTTAATTATTTTCTTGAAATAATTTGACTTGTTTCAAAATAATCTTAATATAACTAAAAAATTTAATAAATTGTTTGTGAATTGACAATTATTTTAATGACCTGTTTGCGTTTTAATACAAATATTCTAACTGAAAAAGATGTTATATCTGAAAAGAGGGGTTTTATTGAAAATAGTTAATTCTTGAATGTATAAATTTAAGATTTTTAGTAAATTTAAGGTTTTAGTAAAGTCGTGTAGGCTATTTAAAATTTTCACACTAATAAATTTATAATTTAAATATATTTTTTTGTGCAAAATAATTTTAGAAGTTTCGTTTTATTTTAGCTCATGCGCCTAAGGGTGGCAATTTTTGATCCGATCTGATAATCCGACATGAAACCGTACGATAATAATGAATACGGATTGAGGCTTATCAGATATAGATCTTTATCGGATCGACACGATAAAGACACGAAAATCTCAGATCGGATTCGGATTGGATAATTCATTAAACGGATCGGATTGAATACGGATATTCGTTAATAAATTAATAAAATTATTAATTTTGTAGATTTTGATATATTAGTTTAGATTTAGAGTTCTTTCAAAAACACGAATCTCTTGGTTCTTCATTGTTCGTGTCCCATTTTTTTAATTCACCACCAAAAAATGTATTTATTTATCTATTCATTATATTTTTCAATGTTTATTTTCTTCTACTATCAAAATTTAATAATTTTTTTTTCTCAACTTCAAATTTTCAATTATGTTGTATCAACCGATTAACTAGCTGATGAGATCTATAATTTAAATGTTGATGAAAGTATTGTAAATTCGTCCGAATACTCATTCATTGTCTAAAGTCTTCCAATTTCACCATCATAGATAAAATGTATTTATTATAATTTATTTTATTTGTTATAAATTTTAAAGTTTTAATTAATATTTCTTTTCGTCAAAATTGTAAGTGGATCATTGACGACTAAGGTGAATGATTGATTAGTATTTAGAAATGAGAAAGTTTGACCATTAGTATTTGAATTTTAAGATTAATCTATGTATCTTGGGATATTTGATTGATGATTTTAGTTTCAAATAAAGTTGCAGTTTTATTTATTTATCCAACACAAATTTGAACAATCAAATATAAATATTTTGTATTATCTTATCAAATTTCTTTGGATTATAATTGTGTTTTAGATTCTTATTGAATTAATTCGATTTGAATTCTTATCGGATATTTATCGGATCGAATTCATAACGGATCATTCAGATTGGATACTTATCGGATCCTTAACAGATACAATTCAGATTCGTGCGGATACGGATTTAAGCTTATCGGATCGGATAAGGATATGAATTTTGATTTTTCTTAACGGATTGGATCGATAACGAATTAACACGATAAGGATCCGATCCGCACGAATTGCCAACCCTACATGAGCCCCATATTTTGAAGGCCCGCCGGGTGATTTTGAAAATTGATTAAAATGTATGAAATATGCATGCAGATGACAATACATTGATTTTTCAGGTAACACGCCTCAGCTGCGGCGGATTCATCTCGGCTTATTGCTTCAATCACACTGTGTGCGATAGTCCCGGGATTATACAGTTCATGTCTGCGGTGGGGGAACTTGCCCGAGGCGCCACCGTCCCTTCCATTCTCCCAGTTTGGCAGAGGCATCTCATGACCGCCTCAATGCCAAACAATGAGCCACCAGGCGTAGGCCATGAATCCGGTGGAGTCGGAGCTACAATCCCACTTGAAAATATGGTGCAGCGCTCCTTCTTTTTTAACGATGCAGACATCTCCGCCCTCCGCCGCAGCTTGCCGCCACATCTAAAGAACTGTACCAGATTCGAAGCTGTGGCTGCCTGCGTCTGGCGCTGCTGGGCAATCGCATTATCTCTCGAACCCGATGAATATGTTAGATTCTCATGTGCGGTGGATATCCGGAAAAAGATAGATCCGCCGCTCCCGGTGGGGTACTACGGCAACGCCGTGGTTGCTTCTTCCGCAGTCACAACTGCTGAGAAACTATCCAAATATCCATTGGACTACGCGGTGGAGCTAGCAAGGAAGGCCAAAGAGGGAGCAACAAAGGAGTGCGTTGCAGACGTCATGATGGTGGCGGCGGCGGCGAGGACTTACGTGGTGTCAGATTTGACCCATCTGGGGTTCGGAATGGTGGATTTTGGGTGGGGTAGGGCGGCCTACGGTGGGGTGGCCAAAGGCGTCGCTGATTGGATCCCTGGATTCCCAACTTGGTACATACCCTTCGAGAAAGAGGGCAAGAAAGGCAAAATGGTTCCTATTTGTCTTCCTCTTAAGGCCATGGAATTGTTTATCAAACTGCTCCAACACATGATGTAAGTGTTTTGCCTATGACAAAAAAAAATTCTGAATTCGAAATTTTCTAAAACATGTGGGTGTGATTAAATAAATTTCTTTTTATTAAAAATGTAACATTAATTAAATAAGCTTTTAGGCACGTGCCCCATCTAATGGAAGGCTGTATAAATTGTTAGCTTCATGAAATATACAACGACCAAACTTTTTGTAGCCTTACTCTCTTGAGGGCATCTATTGTAAAAACTAATGAGAATAAAAGCAGACAAGAAATTTTGTTTCACTCTCTCTTAATTCATTTGATTTGTTACAGCTA